>JAEMWC010000028.1:1082500-1355000 GCA_016490735.1 Pachyseris speciosa
ACGCGGAAAGTACCTAAGCTTAATAACTCTGAAGAAGTCAAGTACTTAAGTTTATGTCAAAACCGACCAAGAACCAGTCGAAAAAAAACAAAGCAAATAGTTATTTTAATAGATTTGGCAGTTTTACAAAGTGTTACGCTTCTGGTTTGTGGCACCTATTTACAATGGTAGTCTGAGGAAAAACCTTTTTACAACAATGTTTAAATTATAAGCTTAAGCTTACGGTAAATTTCATTTGAATCTATTTTTTAAACTGAGGGGAAATTAAAATGTAATTTGCTATAAGAATGGGTCCAACACAGAAATCCTGAAAACCTTCTTCACAAACAAACTGACGATAAACTTGAAAACCAAATTTGAGAGAAGGCTTAACTTCTTGCCGAGCCATACAAAAGTTGGGCACATAAACAAAGACAACGCTTATCTGGCTTATCGGTTGACCGTAAGTTTTTTGAAGAAAACGACTAAATAAAAGGGCGACGGTAAATACCTTCTCCAATCGTCGAAAAGGCTACATCGGGCCACTGCGTAAATCGCACATCCTTCGTCTTTAGTCATGCTCAAAGCACAGCGGGAAAATTTATGTGTTGTCGAATGCAGTCGCGGCGCGAATTCAATCCCTTTCACAACGCTTTAGATACATCCAAAAAGCCTTCCATCAAGCCTTGATATAATTCTTCCCAGAGTGGCCAGTTAAAAATATTTTCACACTCTAACACATCTTCAGGTGACCTAGTCGAAGTGGCGGAACGAGAGAGTCGAACGAGGTATCGCACAGCGTTCATGTGCTCGTTAATCCACTGACTTGGTCTAAGGTTTTATGAGACAGGATGAACCAAATTTCAAAATAATTTCACCGTTTTGAATGTAGTTAAGCTTCGGACTAGAAATTTCCCAAATACCACTTTCACCACAGCTACAGCGCTGTCGCAAGCAAACCGTCGCTTCGTTTCAGAAGGTCGATTCACTTTCTGTAATTGGTAAACAAAATGACGTGTGAATCGCGAGGTGTGGAGAATCTACGATTCGATGACAAACATAGCGGGCGATGTCTTCCTTCGTAATTTAACCAAAGAAAAAAATTGCAAAACATTTAATTTTTGGTTTATCGTGAACTAAAAAGACTGTCAGAACAAGAGCGGTAGGCGTGTTTTCAGAGCATCTCTCTCTCACTCTCAACTAACACTTGTGATTTCTGGTATGAATGAATTAATATGCAAAAACTAAAAAAGGTGAAAATAATAAAGAAAAATTGTCAACTATTTTCCCAAAGACGTAGAAATACACTTGCCTCGATCCAAGCCCACTCATAATAAATATCCACAAAAATATGAATACAATCTTCCGTCTGTACAACATTTAACCCCCAAATTTCAATACAACCATTTTTTTTTTTACATTTATTAGTAAGCTCTGGCTTGCTGGCTCAGCAACAAATAACTTTCAAAACCATGAGAAGTTAAGTGAGAGAAACAATGTCTACAAGGTCTAAATAATAAGTCAGTAGTGCATGAATGGGTGGGGCAGGGGTTCTGAACCTTCAACTGATTGTACTTTTTTCTTCTGGTTCTACCCCTTACGTAGCAGTATCTACTTATGTCTTAACTTTGTTGCAGAGTCTAACAAAATTGCAAATTCATCACAACTTATCATTGTTCTTACCACCTTGGGAATGCCACCTTGGGAATGCCACTTTTTTGGTAGCCGCTTCAGTACACGTCTATTATTTCTATTTCTGTATTGTAACCGTTTTCTCCATTTTTACTTTGCTTCAGTGTTGCCCCTGAAGAAGGTTAGTCATGTCTCGCCGTAATATATGGCATTAAAAGTTACCCTTTTCGACCATCATTTTGTTTCTTTGCCTTATATCTACCTTTTTATGGGATATATAATTATATATTGTTATTTCCGGTTTTACTTGTAATAATAATAATAATAATAATAATAATAATAATAATAATAATAATAATAATAATAATACATCACATTTCTATTGCGCATTTTCTATGCAATATTCAAATGCGCATTACAACACTGGCCGGGGGACTTTCAGACTGCTTATAACGCAGTTTACAATTAATGAAGTTGAGTTTTGAGTGCTCCCCGTAATGTTAATAATTGCTGCTTAAGTAGTGTTCATAACTGCGATGGTCGTTCAGATATTCATTCTTTAACCCGCAGTTCAAATATATGAAAATCATCATTATCACATATTCATCATGCACCGGTATATTACGAACCAATAAGATGACCAGCTCCCAGTTGGCTTGTTACCTCAGTTGGTAGAGCACAGCACCGGTATCGCAGAGGTCGTGGTTTCGAATCCCGTACAAGCCTGAATTGTTTTCAGGCTTTATTGTTTATAACTGCGATGATCGTTCACATATTCGTCAAGCTAGAATATTGTGAAGCGACGAGCTCGGCAATTTGTGCTATTTTTGGTTATTGTTAATGCTAAAAATGGACCTTCGCGCGCAAGTGGTTTTAATCCCGCAAAAATTTATTTTGCAATATTTGCAAAAACAAAGGTGGTTTCGATTACTTTTAGACTAAGATAGATTCATGGGAAAAGTTTGAAAGAAATCGATTTTCCGACCCGAAATGCAGCGGACTACTTTTACAGAGACTCTCTTAATGTGGGTTGCTCCCATTGAATATGAATAGCTTCTTTGATCTTGAGATCGAAGGTGGTGGAAGCGTGATCCGGTCTAAGATACTACAACAACAATCATTAGAACATAAAGTGCGGCATTGCTGAGAATTTTTAAAATGTTTAAAAATGTGATAGGTCCTGTCATAGACCAGGTGCTATTGTACGCGTGTGGAAAAATGCCGAGTTGTCTCGCCGACATAGCAGGCATTACAGTCCGCGCACAAAAACTTGTAACCCACATACGCACGGAGCCCACAAGGGATAGGGTCTTCCACGACAAACATATTAGTGATAATATATATATTTAGCCAAGCCTAAAAGCGGAGCTCCAAAAGCATTCTTTTTCTACTGGTATTTACATATAGTGTGCTTGTCATATCACCCATCTGACCTCACTCAAGCTACAGACCCAATGCTGTAAAAAATAGTATGGAAAGGTGATCTGAGCCAGTGGCACAGTAGATTTGGACCCCCCGCAGATTTGCACTGTCCAGTCCAGATCTGCTTGTGGATCAGATTTGGACACCCTAGTCCAGAACTGCTAGCAGATATGAACCCCCTTTTACGGATTTGGACCCCCACCCCTCCTAAAAACAAGCGTTCTATTGAGTAAGGTAATAAAAATTCCTTTTCAAATTGAGTTTGGAGATGTTAAAAAGCAAAATAAAAATATTGAGGTAGGTATTTTTAAAAAATAATCTTTAATACTTTGTGTAAAAAAGAACCTGCAACGCTAGTTTGCATCTAAATTTTTAAAACGAAACATTTCCTAACATCTTAGAGCAATACCTAAGGACAGGTCTGTTTCCCCGTTCAACTGTAGGCTACTTAGTTATGGTTTAGAGCCACTAGAAATTGGTGGAGAAGCCTGGTGAATGCTATTTTGAATCAGTATCCGACATCTGATATATAGTGATTCAGATCATCACTTCATAATGAATGCAATTTCAGTTATCCAAAGCCTCCCATGAGACAGTTGGAAATCAGAAATTGTGTATCCTCTGGATATATGTATGCGTCAAAAAAAGAAAGAAAGATAGATGGAAATCAATAAAAATATTTAGATGATATGCATTAAGACCAAGATATTTCTTTTGATCAGTTACTTCTTGACCTTACTATCGCAAAAAACTGCTTGCTGACATTAAGCTCATCAATCAATGCACCTACAGTGTTTTCAAAAAGAAATCCAGCTGCTCTTCTGGCCAGCCAAGTGCAACCTAAGCAACGTGATAATGAAATATTGGGCATTTGGTTGATATCACTATCAAGGTAATTAACAATGTAGTATGAGGATTTAAGGTGATGATTCACCAAAGCAAAAGTGCTGGAAATCCGTGTTAGCCATCTTACCTTGATTTTCTATTTTGCAAGAAAGGTAAGGACTAGTCTCACATTTCTCCATGTACATTTGAAATTGCACAACATACTTCATCAAACATGAAAAATCCCATTAAACATTAGTGCCAAATGTCATCCAAACATACCACAAGATTGGTGTGACCAGCTATGAATAAAATTAATTGAAAGACTGCATACAGGAGAAGGAAGTCCAAAGGATGTGTACATTGATGAGAAAGAGCGTACTTTAAGTTTAATTTTAAGTTTTGAGTGAAATAATACTTTGTCATGCGAATACATCTAAGTTGATACAAAAAAAGGTGCATGACTGGAGAATAATTGGGAGCAAGTAAATTCCCATACAAAGAATATTATCTAATACAGTAATAGCCCACGTATAAGAACCTGGGTTTTAAGAACCTGTTAGGCTAAAATTTTCATTTTAAGCCCCCTGCACATAAGAACCTATTTAGGCTAAAATTTTAAGTTAGGTTCTTATCAGTGGGGTTGCTGTAAAAGTGCAACGGTAGAAACTGCTGAATGAGTTTCTTTGTTATGTTTTGTTAAGGACATATACTGTACCTGCAGTGAACTGCCTATAGGCATTTCTCTATGGTACAAATAAATGATTTATACTGTATTATGAGATGATATTTATCATTTATATAGTATATTCAGATAAAATTAATATGAAAATATAAGAACCTATTTTAAGAACCTTGGTAGCATAAATTTGCTCTCAGTACCATTTATATAAGAACCTATTTAGGCTAAATTGGAAAATTCAGGTTCTTATACGTGGGCTATTACTGTATTACACATTCTAAAAACTAAGAGGTGAAATTTAAACGTGGCCTAATCAAATTAAATCGAATACTTGTCTCTTACAAGTCACCCTTGTTTTGAGATTGACACTAAAAATAAAGAAGTAAAATTGAAATACAATCCAAAGCTAACCTAATTAAATTACATACTTGTCACTCACAAGCTACATCTGATTTAAAATTGATACAAATAATGTAATAGATAGGACTTAAAACTGCTTAAAGAAGGTGCATGCATGAGGTTCGATGGAACACCATTCCAGTCTGGTATGTAGCAATTATAAAAAGAAAAGCTGAAGGCCATATATATATTTAGCCAGGCCAAGCCTAGAATCGGAGCCGCACACTCTCACCGAGCAACTTCGCATGGCTTTATATGGGCCAGTTTAATTTGTGTCCAAAACAATTGAGCAGCAGCAGGGAAAACGAAGAGTTTTCGATAGCAAACGTTTGCAAAAAAATACAGATATTCGTGAGTCCTAACTACTTTCAGATGAAAGCGTAACGGAATTCAAAGCGGATAAAAAAAACACCACAAGCGAACAAAGTACGATGCGAGTGTTTTGCTGGAAGAAGGAGAAGGTGGAGAAATTAAACAAGACTAGCTTGTAATAAAAATAGCTTGTACTCATTAATCTAGAAAAATCGGTATTTATTTTATTTATATTTACATAAATGCCCGTAGAAAAGACAATAAAGGGTAAAAACTGATCGTTAAGAGCAGTCAACAGGAATTGACCGCGGTTCAGAAACAAGAGAACAACAAACTAAGTATTCAAATGAAGAATGATCCTCGCAGTTGTGAACGCAATTTATGCAATTGCGAAAAGAAGCCTGAAAAAATTCGGTGCGATGCTCTAACCAACTGAACTATGAAGCCATTGACGTTGGGAGCAGGTCAATTATGGGTTCATATGTTCCCGTGAAAGAAATGAATGTGAATGATATATGAAATAAATCATACATGAACTGCGGAAATGAAATCAAATGAAGAATGATCCTCGCAGTTGTGAACGCAATTTATGCAACTGCGAAAAGAAGCCTGAAAAAAATTCAGGACTTCAACGGGGTCTGAACCCGTGACTTCGCGATTACCGGTGCGATGCTCTAACCAACTGAGCTATGAAGCCATTGACGTTGGGAGCAGGTCAATTATGGGTTCATATGTTCCCGTGAAAGAAGTGAATGTGAATGATATATGAAATAAATCATACATGAACTGCGGAAATGAAATCAAATGAAGAATGATCCTCGCAGTTGTGAACGCAATTTATGCAACTGCGAAAAGAAGCCTGAAAAAAATTCAGGACTTCAACGGGGTCTGAACCCGTGACTTCGCGATTACCGGTGCGATGCTCTAACCAACTGAGCTATGAAGCCATTGACGTTGGGAGCAGGTCAATTATGGGTTCATATGTTCCCGTGAAAGAAATGAATGTGAATGATATATGAAATAAATCATACATGAACTGCGGAAAAATTTCCGCAGTTCATGTATGATTTATTTCATATATCATTCACAAACTAAGTATTACAAGAAAACAAAGCACAATACGAATAATATTTCTTCAAAGATTCTTGGAGAAGGTGGAGAAATTAGACAAGTAACAAAAATTGCTTAGCAATTTTTACATAAATGTCCGTAGAAAAGACAAAAAAGAGGTCCACACCTGATCGTTTAGAGCAGTCAACAGGATCACTGAGGCAGCAATCACTCGGGACAGAGCTGAATAATAGCGCCATTTCTCACAAAATCTTTCCTTGGCTGGCACAAAACGCTAAAGAGCTTTAATAGTTTTACTGGTACTTCCCATGTCTTCCGAAGAACCTTCTTCAATTAATGATTCCCAGTGGCAAAGCGTCATCCAGTTAACGAAGAAAGCGCTTGCCAAACCACACGAGCATTTCTCTCGCAGACCCGTCCACTATAAAATTTATCAAGCCAGCCCAGCCAGTCAACCCATTTCGGTGTTTTTAACATCCAAACTCTGATTCTTACCGGTTCAAACAAATTAAGACGACATGTTTATAGACGGCGAAACTTGATATTGTTGTTTACAGGCCGCTTTCGACGAAGATCTCTAAAACGTTTTTCAAATGACGAGTGAAGCGTGCTGGTCTTTGACATTTTTGACAGAATTTTGACCACTTTATGTCAGATTTTGAGACGTGCACATGCACATGCATTTGATCGGCTTTTTTTTGTTTTTTTGTTTTACTCGAGCTTGAGTTTCCGCCTTTAATCCTTAATTTTACGAGGACTCATTGTGATTACGTGTTATTAAGATAAGGGCAAAAGTTTCTTAACGCTGTTGAGGTACCAAGGTCGAAAAACAGTCAGCCAAGCCGAGTAAAAACACTCGTTCGCTTGCAAAGAAAACAACGTAACAAAACAAACAAACAATTCAACTACTTCTTTGCGTCCAAAACGAGTACAGATGATTGTTATTTATATCCACTCAAGAGAAAACAAAACAGAACAAAAGTAACAACGATTAAACCAAATGTTAAGCTTCTATTTATTTAATTTACCTCACTGTCCTGCGCTGTGTTGTAGAGGTTTCTACCACTTGAAAATACATAAGCTTCAGTAAAGTAAAAACAAGCATCCACAAAATAGCAAAGTTTGTCCAAAGAAAGAGCTTCTTCCACAGAATTTGAGCTACTCGTTCCTCCCATTAATACAGGTGAACTGTTAAGTTACCTTTCTTGGTGAGATGCAAGATGCCGCGGTAAAGCGAAAGCCCTTGAAGCGTTGAATTATACTGTTTTCAACCGCACAATCGATCCAAGTTTGAAGCTTTTCTTGAGAAAAATCGCTCTTCCTTTCATCACTTGAAAATTCACCTTCCGGAGTATCTTTTGACAAATTCTTGATTTTTATGCTTTTTACGCGACAAACTTCGATCGAAGAAGATAAAGTTGTTTTGCTCCAAATGACGAAACCAAGTGAATGTGAAATTACGAGCCGCAGAAAGCGCGCGAAAAATTAAGCCTCGATTTGGTTTGGGTGTCCCACACCTGGCTTGAGCCTGCGATCCAATCGAAAGCAAGTACCTGGTCAGCGGTCAACTTCAAAAAAACACCTGACCTCGATGAGGTCTTAACTTGAGCCCGCGATTTGGTCACGTGACACTGGTCAGCGGATTCCTTGTTTTGACAGGTGTCAATTGGCTATAAGATGGATGTCCAAGATCAAAGATGTACGCTGGGTGTACACTGTAAACTAGCTGATCAGCTGCTGGGCCAGGTGGGGTATGGCCGCCATGTTGGATTATTATGATTATTATTAGGATATTATTAGTTATTGAGCAACACCACCGTCGTCGTCGTGCGCGCCCACGAGCAATACCGCTAGCCATTTTTACCATGAGAAAAGCAGTTGACGGGTTTCTATACACCTTATTCCAAAATGGCGGCCGTTCGGAATGATCTGGGGAGAGCAGCGCGGAAACGAGGCATCAAGGGCCAAGTCAAAGTCAAGCATGTTAAACAGCAATGACGTTCTTCGCATATGGTTCGTCGTATCAGAAGAACTGAAGACATACCTGGCAATTCGTTGAACGGATGGGATCCTGATCTGTTGAAAAATGCTTAACTAAAATTTTGGTTCAAGTGTCGTGGTGATTCTTGTTAAGGTTTACGTAATTACCAAAGCACAATTTTGTAAGCGGTAAGTGATATAGTGATTTTGCTGTCGCAAACGCCGACCTTGCTAAGGCTGCTAAGGTCAATTAAGTATCTCATTTGCTTCGTTCTTTTACAGCGTGTTTGAGTATTTGAATGCAAAGACCGACTATCTTCTAGTCGACCTGGACGAAAATCTCATCTATACCCGGCATTTAGCGCTAACCATGCTTCAAACAACTGGGCCCAGGGAATCTGACTACACTACAAGCATGTAGAAAAAATATTTACCCGGGATTAACTTAACCAAAATTTTGTTTGCTTGGATGCTAAAAAGGAGATTTCAATTAAGGTTTTTTCTCGGAAATGTAGTTCAGAAAATCAGAAATAATACTTCAAAATAGTCAGCAAACTGAAAATAAATGGTCATTGCCTGTACGCGCTATGTGCTTATGCTTGCAAACACACCACATTTGACTGAAAACACTAAACAGAGTAAATGCACTACACTGTCTCATATGTGGAAGTTTTTTGTCTTGATGATCACACACTCCACGTGGATTTGAAGGGAGACAATTTGTTGTGTTTGCACAACTTCCTCAGAGGTCATTTCACCTTTGGTTCCAATAAAAAGTACCCGGTGGAAAGTTAACTAATAAATGTTTTGGCACCCCCAGGTGAGATTCCAATAAGCCCCTTCAGATTGGTATGCCGGTTTTTAAACAAGCTAAAAAGATCACTGTTTAAACGAAGACTCTTAGGCATTTGATAGCAGAGCTCTCTGCAGTCAATTATGACCCTGGTAGAAGGATATTTATCCTTAAAATCAGCAGGCATGTGGTCATTGATCTTTGCCCTTGAGGGCCATATTGAAATGGTGCTGACCTTTAGAAACATAAAATTAATCCAGGCTTAATTGCCTTGGTCTTCCTTGTTCTATTCAGGGGCATCTTCATCATTTAATTTCTCTGATTCATATTTCCTACATCATGAGAAGGTGAATGCCAGTAATTGATGTTTTCACTTTCTTTTCCTGGATTAAAATACTGAATTCTACTCTTGAAAATGTCTCTATTTGGAAATCCAGAATAAGAAGCTAAATCTTTATCTGACTTCATAAATCTGTTGACGCTAAATACCTTCGATTGTAAATCTTGGAAATATCCGCTTCGAGTTGTCGGAGTTATTCAGTAAGCTCGTCTTTCTCACAGTCCAGATCATGAATAGCTTTTATAGCTTCCTAGAATCTCTATCAGGAGAAATATCTGAATTACGATGTTTTTGGTTCATGACAGTAAGGTCAGGAGATTCCTGGTTTTTCCGGGAATCTATGTCAAATGACACACACTTGGAATACTGCTACCGGCGCCTATCGTAGCCGTTGCTGACGTTTTCCTCAGTCTTTTTCGCTTAATCGGACTACTATGCTTTTGGTGCTTTTCGTTTTACGAGCGAACACTTCTTTCACGGAAAAACGGATGGTACGGCAGTAGTTTTCAAAGTTTTCTCGCGACAAGCAAACGAGCAAATATAACCCGAAGACTTGAAGTGGTGCAAACATACCCTTGATCGAGGGTTTTGTCACTTAAAGTTAATCCAAGATCCCTTCGTATGGCAACAACCATTGCTTGAACACACTACGCGTCGGTCTTCTGGAAACTTCTGATAAGAGATTTTTACGCCACTTTACACAAATTTTCTTAGGACAGAATGGAATAGAGCAATTTTGAAGCATAATCGCTCACGATTACCATATGTAAACACCACAAGATTTTCACGCCGGCCCTCGATGCCTCGTTTCCGTACTGTTCTCCCCAGATCATTCCGAGCGGCAACCATTTTGGAATAAGGTGTATAGGTATGGTGCTCCGCTTGGCGGCCCTTCGGGCCGCCGGAGCTCCGCTATTACCGAATTTTAGAGACAAAAAACTAACTAAGGTAGTAACTTTTTTGCGTGACAACAGAAAAAGGACCAAAGTAAGGTAATTTGAAATAAAAGGTAGGTGTAGTGTCAGAGGCGGAAACCGGGGGATTACAGTCATTGCGGGTAAATGTGAGGCCCTTTCAGCTAGATGGGCTGGATAAAGATTATTTTGACGTGGCTAAAGTTTGGCAAATGCTAACGTGACTTCTTTTGTCTATTACGGCCACATTTCTCACCTGAGTCACCTGACTGATATACCTCGTAAAAACAGCACTGTGAAAAATGTACTTATTTATTCGCACATTTACGTGAAAGTAATCTCAATCTTTCAGATTTACAAGGATCACTTGTTCGTTTGTGTAATATTATCAAGACTATTTCTAGGTCCTGGAAGAAAAAAATGTTTATTTTCTTCGACTGATATATCTTGCCTATCGCAGACGAAATATGCCAAACTTCGAACAGAAGCCACTAAATTGTTCACAAACAAACCATTTAAAATCACTTCTCGAAGCTTGCGACATTTTTGTAATAAAAAGACAAACGAGCGCTCGATTTCGAAGTTGTTAGTGGAATGGAAATAATTGACGCAGACAACTTCTAGGTCAAGACAGTTTCTACCCAGTGAACGGATAATTTTTTCTGTTCCTAAAAGTTCATTCCCTGCAAAACTAAGAAGACGGAGTCGAGGCATAGAGGGTAGAAAGCTCTCGAAATAAACAAACGCTAAAGGAATAGATGAGATGTCCAGACAGGTTATTCTTGGGCAGTGGAACAACACATCACTGACGCATTGAACGGTGACGGGATATCGGCGATGTAAAAAGAAAACTTCTAACAACGGAAAACCATCAACTACGAGACGTAGAATTTCATCAGTCAGTGCGCACTTCAAGTAACGTAGCCGTTTTAGCTTTGGTAACACCGCTGAGAGACCGTTAAATGACAGTCGATAACAACTCAGTACATTCAACTCACTAATGTTTGTATCTTCCCAGTTGGACCTTTCCACATACTCGTCCTTTAACTGAGTTCCTTCCAGAATAAGTGTTCTTAACTTCGGACATCTGTTTAACAGCCTTGGTATTGTTCTTCCTTGCACGTTGCGGCATTTCGCTAGTGACAATGATTCTAGGAATGAACAGTTTTCAGCAATGATCTCGGTGCTATCATCAGTGACCCAGTCACATTGTGTGCAATCTAAAATGCGTAGCTCAAACTTCCTGTTGAATATTCTCATCAACAGCCGAGGACTGATGCAGCAGTGAAGACCTAAAGGACAGATATGAAATGATATGCAAAAGAATTGAAAGGTCATCCGTACAGGGTTTATGAGGCGCTAACTAAACGCCTCTTGCTAGAAATTCAATTAAGATCGACTTGAATTACATTCTAAGCATTAACCTGGCCCGAATAGACACAAGGGCCGCGTTCGAATTCGTCGCGAATTTCTTGTTTACTGCATGAAATTCACTTCATGGAAGAGATGGTGAAACATGGAGGAGATTAGGCGATCGTTTTCCTCAAGTACCTTAGAGACGTTGAAAGAAATGACAAAAAATGCATCTAAACCAGTCGCCCGACACTTTTTAAACCAAACCATTCCCTTGAAGATATTGTAAAATTCATTAATAAGTCATAAATATGACCACTCTACGGGTAGTACTGTGTTTGAGTCACATGTACACCTCTGCAAACCGCAATACAAATCAACTGCTGCATTAACTTTTGATACAGTGTCCTGCTCAGCTAATTCGTATGAATTACCTTTTGATACAGATCTCTACTGATTAACATGACAAACACAATCTATTGTCTCATTTAGTAGTAGAAAAAAAATATTCGCGTTAGATCTGTATGGGAGGTACAATGGCTCGAATTCGGCTCGTCATTGTAAACGCCCATACAGATCTCCCGCTCATTTTTATCTACTAACAGTTTTTGGTATTTCTTTACACCAAGTTAGTAATAATAATAATTATAATAAACTTTATTTCTATAGCGCCTATATCAGTAGCTGTTCTAGACGGTGACACAGAAAGCCGGGAATTTTTAGAACAAATGTTTATCTTCCAAACTGACGCTATCCCGACGGATTCAACGAACGTTTTTCATTTGACTAATGTAGTCAATTTATTGTTGTTTACTGCGTTACCATACCTCCACCAATAGCTCCATTACCAATGACATAAACCATACACAACCCACAATTACTCGATTCGCTTTTAGAAGGGCTACCGCTCGAAAAGTCAACACTCGAACCTCTTTATGGTGCCCAATTTACCTTTAACAACTGTCTTGATAAAACCAAATTCGTCTATGCATTCAAACCGATTTCACAAAAAAGTACATAAAAAAGGACAGTATTAGTGCCTTTAAATCTGCCCTTAAAAACATTTTTTAACCGTACGTTTCTTAATTTTTAATAATAATAATACTAATAATAATAATAATAATAATAATAATAATAATAATATTTTGCGAGGGAATCCAACTCGCCAAGGCGGTTTTCAGTGGAGCCTCCTAATTAATTTATAACTTAAATATATACAAAATAAATAACAATGGATGAAAAATAAAATATGTACCTAATAAAAAGAGGTTAAGTCTTAGAGAAGAAAAAAAAAATGACATCAGAATTTAAAAATCAGAGTCTTTTAAAAACGTTTTCATGCTGTACATACTGTTACTTTTTTCTTCTCTTTTTAGTGTTTTTATATATTAATTTTAGACGGCCACTAGTTTGTCAGTTTGTACTGCTACGTGTTACTCTCTATAAACTCTATAAATAAAGTTGTTACTTACTTACTATTTTTGTCGCACTTTTACAGTTACACATAAACGGGATTCTGAAATTATCTTTCCAAGGATCCTGTAAAACTGTAATTTACAATCAATTGGCTTACCTAAATATTTCAAGTGATCTGCTTTTTGTAAGACATCCTCAACTCCTGACGAATATCCACTGGCATTTCTTAAATCCAAGAATGTTAATGTTTCCACCTGATTCCATCGCAGTTCGTGCCAAGGCCCAGCAGAATGAAATCTGCAGTTATTGAGACTGACACTTTCCAGTCTATAACAACTTTCAAACAAGGTTTGCAAAATCTCTGTTGTTACGGGGTTCTTGTTAAGGTTAAGATGTCTTCCTAGGGGTGCAAACATGTTGTTTATTAACCTCAGAATAATATCACTTCTCAATAATCTGGCAAACGGCTGGAGATTGAGGCAAGACCAAAGAGAGCTGTCACGTGAAATACGATTCCAGGTCCGGCAAACAAGTGCTATCCTGAGAAGGTCTGTTTGGGAGAGGAAAGAAAACACTTCTAGCCAAATGTCATCTGGTAAGATTTCCATTATGTTGACAACTTAATGCTATCCTTAATTGACAACTCATGTTGGATGCTGGCCACGTTAACAACTTTCCTTAAAGAAGTTCTGAGAGGGCCAACGTAGGAGAGACAGGTAAGTGGTAGTTGATCGTTTATGACGCACTTAACTAGCGCGCGCAGTGGAAACCGTGGGTAGATACGTAGTGTATGGGGAATTTTCGTAACGCCCCGGCCAAACGCTCGCAACATTTCAACGCAACATCTTGCCACATTGTTGCATCATGTTGTGACCATGTTGTGAAGGGGCCGGCAGTAGTGGAAGTTGCCACTTGGGGCCCTAACCAATCACAGAGCAGTACATATTAAGGTAATTCCCCTGAAAAGGATGTACTATTAAGATTTTTTTCAGACTTGGCACAATTGATAGTCATGCATAGGACATTGAAAAAATGCAATAAAAAGAAAGGGTCACCGTGCTTGTTTTCGCCCTACATACTCGTTGTTCTAAGTGTTTTTATGGAGTTGCACGAGAAATGTTCGAAGCTTAAACAACCGAATAAAGCTGTTATTATGTAGCAAAAACTATGAATAATTGTGAAAACTAGAGCCTAATTGTTTTTCTGGGCTATATTCTTTTAGTATTGTGATTTCAAATTGCCTGATCTTGCAAATAATGTAAGGAAATTGGACCACTACGTCATCATCTCAAACTTCTTCCTGACTCCAAACGCAGAGTTTCACCTCATTTATATATAAATAATCCAACTTCTACTATTAAACATTTTTTCTCCTTAAAATATGCTTATCGTGTGCCTATTACGAGTACATTACACCAATAAAAAAGGGGGGTCACCGCGCTCGTCACACGACAACAAAGGGAAAATTTCAGCTGAAAAAGCTCAATGTTCAGGCAAATACGCAATGTTTCTAGTGTACGCGCGCACGAGCGCGCGCTAAATGACGCCATAAATTATGCGCAGTAAGGATGCGCCATGCAATTGTGAGGAATCACCTTAAGTAGGTGACAAAATTGAGAGGGAGGGGTGGGGATATTCCTGAGGGGGAGGGGGTGAAATGACCTTTTTTTGGAGGGAGGGAGGGGAGGGGTAGGGGGTGGGTCAGTGAAATATATTTTTTATTTGTTTTATTTTATTTTTTAATACATTTTTGAATTGTATTTGTTTTTACACTTTAAAATTTGTTTGCTTTTTTCGCTGGTTTGATCAATAAGAGGCTGACGACAGTGGGCAACTTGGAATTTGTAATTGTTCATATCACGCCTGTTTCCATTGTCTCCAGCAGAAATTATGGACAAAGCATACACAGCACACCCGTTTACGAGCAAAATGTTCACTTTTCCCCACACTGTGATATGAACAATTACAAATTCCAAGTTGCCCACTGTCGTCAGCCTCTTATTGATTAAACCAGCGAGAGAGCTGGTGGGGTCAAAAGTTTTGACCCCACAGCTCTCTTCAAAGGATAGATAATTTACAGTTGTGTCTAGGCACACCACACAGTACTCAATAAAAGATGGTACATAATTTGTTCTCAAAAAAGAGAAAATAGAATAAGAAAGAGGTGATTGTAATGTTTATGAAAGCGAATAAAAACAGAAGCAGATAAAACGCTATCGCCGAACAACGGTCAATTGTAAATAAACAGAGACACTAGAATTGTAGCGAAAATAATTCCAGGAATCGGCTCGTGCATTTGTGAAATTCAATCGTAAACAGAAGCAGATAAAACACATTATCGGCGAACGACGGTCAATTGAAAATAAAATCAGGTTACTGGTTGCAAGTGGAGTTACAGATGGTTTTAAGCCTCGCTATCATATTGTTTGCCTGTTGTTTGATTGTGACAACCATTCTCCTTGGCAACACGTGATCGCCGTGGAGTGTGACAACCATTCTCCTTGGCATCGCTTATTGGGTCAGCAAAGTGACAAATTTCATAGTGGAGCTCCGCCAAGCGGAGCACCATACTTATAGAAACCCGTCAACTGCTTTTCTCATGGTAATCTTGGCTAGCGGTATTGCTCGTGGGCGCGTACGCACGACGACGACGGAGTCGCCCAATAATTAATAATATCCTAATAATAATCATAATAATCCAACATGGCGGCTATACTCCACCTGGCCAACCTGACAAGCTAGTTTACAGCATACGTCTTTGATACTGGACATTCCTCTTATAGCCAATTGACACCTGTCAAAACAAGGTATCCGCTGACCAGTGTCACGCGACCATATCGCGGGCTCAAGTTAAGAACTCATCGAGGTCAGCTGTTTTTTGAAGTTGACCGCTGACCAGGTACTTGCTTTCCATTGGATCGCAGGCTCAAGCCAGGTGTGGGACACCCAAACCAAGTCGAGGCTTTTAAATTTTTCGCGCGCTTTCTGCGGCACGTAATTTCACATTCACTTGGTTTCTTCATTTTGAGCAAAACAACTTCATCTTCTTCGATGGAAGTTTGTCTTTAAATTCGCGTAAAAAGCAGAAAAATCAAAAACTTGTCAAAAGATACTCCGGAAGGTGAATTTTCAAGTGATGAAAAGAAGGGCGAAAGATTTTTCGCAGGAAAAGCTTCAAACTTGGATCGATTGTGCGGTTGAAAACAGTATAATTCAACGCTTCAAGGGCTTTCACTTTACCGCGGCATCTTGCATCTCACCAAGAAAAGTCACTTAACAGTTCACGGTATTAATGGGAGGAACGAGTAGCTTAAACTCTGTGGAAGAAACTCTTTCTTTGGACAAACCGTTTGCTATTTTTGCGGATGCTTATTTTTGCTTTACTGAAGCTTACGTATTTTCAAGTGGTAGAAACCTCTACAACACAGCGCAGGACAGTGAGGTAAATTAAATAAATAGAAGCTTAACATTTGGTTTAATCGTTGTTACTTTTGTTCAGAAATGAAACTTGTATTTTTCTCTCGAATGGATATAAATAACAATTATCTCTACTCGTTTTGGACGCAAAGAAGTAGTTGAATTGTTTGTTTGTTTTGTTACATTGTTTTCTTTGCAAGCGAACGAGTGTTTTTACTTGGCTTGGCTGACTGTTTTTCGAACCTGGTGCCTCAACAGCGTTAAGAAACTTTTGCCCTTATCTTATTAACACGTAATCACAATGAGTCCTTGTAAAATTAAGGATTAAAGGCGGAAACTCAAGCTCGAGTGAAAAAAAAAAGTCGATCAAATGCATGTGCATGTGCACGTCTCAAAATCTTAAATAAAGTTTCAAAATGCTGTCAAAAATGACAAAAACCAGAGCGCTTCACTCGTCATTTGAAAAAACTTTTAGAGATCTTCGTCGAAAGCGGCCTGTAAACAACAATTAAGTTTCGCCGTCTTTAAACACGACGTCTTAATTTGTTTGAACCGGTAAGAATCAGAGTTTGGATGTTAAAAACAGCGAAATGGGTTGACTGGCTGGCTGGCTTTGATAAATTTTATAATGGACGGGTCTGCGAGATACCGGTAAATGCTCGTGTGGTTTGGTAAGCGCTTTCTTCATAGCTGGATGAATCATTAATCATTAATCATCACTGAGAATCATTAATTGAAGAAGGTTCTTCGGAAGACATGGGAAGTAACAGTAAAACTATCAACGCATTTTAGTGCTTTATGTAAGCCAAGGGAAGATTTTGTGGGAAATGGCGCCATTATTCAGCTCTGTCGCGTTCCGAGTGATTGCTGCCTCAGTGATTCCTGTTCACTGCTCTTAACGCTCAGGTGCGGACGTCTTTTTTGTCTTTTCTACGGACATTTATGTCTAAATTTAAAGATATTTTTGTTACTTGTCTAATTTCTCCACCTTCTCCAAGAATCTTCGAAGAAATATTATTCGTATTGTGCTTTGTTTTCTTGTAATATGTTTGTTGTTCTGTTGTTTCAGAACCGCTGTCAATTCCTGTTGACTTCTGTAAACGATCAGTTTGTACCCTTTATTTTCTTTTCTAGGGGCATTTATATCAAAATAAATACCGATTTTTCTAACTTAATCAGTACAAGCTATTTTCATTACTAGCTAGTCTTGTTTAATTTCTCCACCTTCTCCTTCTTCGAGCAAACACTCGCATCGTACTTTGTTCACTTGTAGAGTTTTCTTTATCCGCTTTTGAATTCCTTACGCTTTCATCTGAAAGTAGTTAGGACTAAACCATGTCTATCTTTTTTTTTTTTTTTTTTGCAAACGTTTGCTATCGAAAACCCTTCGTTTTTCCCGCTGCTGCTCAATTGTTTTGAACACAAATTAAACTGGCCCAAATAAAGCCATGCGAAGTTGCTCGGTGAGATTGTGCAGCTCCGATTCTAGGCCTGGCCTGACTAAATATATATATAGCCTTCAGCTTTTCTTTTTTTAATCGCCACATAACAGACTGGAATGGTGTTCCATCGAACATCATGCATACACCTTCTTTAAGCAGTTTTAAGTCCTATCTATTACATTATTTGTGTCAATTTTATATCAGATGTAGCTTGTGAGTGACAAGTATGTAATTTAATTAGGTTAGCTTTGGATTGTATTTAAATTTTACTTCTTAACTTTTAGTGTCAATCTCAAATCAGGGGTGACTTGTAAGAGACAAGTATTCGATTTAATTTGATTAGGTTAGCTTTGGGCCACGTATAAATTTCACCTCTTAGTTTTTAGAATGTGTAATATTAGATAATATTCTTTGTATGGGAATTTAGTTTCTCCCAATTATTCTCCAGTCATGCACTTTTTTGTTTTGTATCAACTTAGTTGTATTCGCACGACAAAGTATTATTAAACTTAAAATTAAACTTAAAGTAAGCTCTTTCTCATCAATGTACACATCCTTTGGACTTCCTTCTCCTGCATACAGTCTTTAAGTTAATTTTATTAGTAGCTGGTCACACTAATCTTGAGGGATGTTTGAATGACATTTGGCGTTAATGTTAAATGGGATTTCTGATGTTTGATGAAGTATGTTGTGCAATTTCAAATGTACATGGAGAAATGTGAGACTAGTCCTTATCTTTCTTGCAAAATAGAAAATCAAGTTAATTGGCTAACACGGATTTCCAGCACTTTTGCTTTGATGACTGGGAATCATTACTTTAAATCCTCATACTACATTGTTAGTGGTATCAACCAAATGCCCAATATTTTATTATCAAGTTGCTTGGTCTTGCACTTGGCTGGCCAGAAGAGCAGGTGGATTTCTTTTTGAAAACACTGTAGGTGCATTGATTGATGAGCTTAATGTTATCAAGCAGTTTTTTTTTGTGATAGTAAGGTCAAGAAGTAATTGATCAAAGAAATATCTTGGTCTTAATTCATATCATCTAAATATTTTTATTGATTTCATTGTATCTTTCTTTCATTTTTTTTTGAGGCATACATATGAGGGGATACACAATTTCTGATTTCCGACTGTCTCATGGGAGGCTGTGGATAATTGAAATTGCATTCATTATGAAGTGATGATCTGAATCACTATATATCTGAATTGTGATACTGATTCAAAGGAGCAATCACCATGCAGGCTTCTCCACCAATTTCTAGTGGCTCTAAACCATAACTAAGTAGCCTACAGTTGAACGGGGAAACAGACCTGTCCTTAGGTATTGCTCTAAGATGTTAAGAAATGTTTTGTTTTAAAAATTTATAGATGCAGACTAGAGTTGCTGGTTCTTTTTCAACAAGGTATTAAAACCTAAGTCAATATTTTTATTTTGCTTTTTTAACATCTCCAAACTCAATTTGTAAAGGAATTTTTATTACCTTACTCAATAGAACACTTGTTTTTAGGAGGGGTGGGGGGTCCAAAGCCGTAAAAGGGGGTCCATATCTGCTAGCGGTTCTGGACCTGAGCCACAAGCAGATCTGGACTGGACAGTGCAAATCCTCGGGGGATCCAAATCCACTGTGCCACTGGTTCAGATCACCTTTCCATACTATTTTTTACAGCATTGGGTCTGTAGCTTGAGTGAGGTCAGATGGGTGATATGACAAGCAGACTATATGTAAATACCAGTAGAAAAAGAATGCTTTTGGAGCTCCGCTTTTAGCCTTGGCTAAATATATATATTATATCGGGAAATGTGAATATTTAACAATTAGATTATGAGCTCGAGATTTCTATCACTCATAGAAATCGAGAGCGAATAATCTAATTGTTTTAGTATAAATCTACTATTTTTAAATAATGGACAATCACTTTGAGCTTAAAACAAGACATATTTCGATCGTTCAACGACAGTTGTGGTTTGAATTTATACTACCACTGACGCGAATTTTTTAAAAATTAACTGGCAATACTTAAATGCGCGAGACCTGGGACAATACATTTTATGAAATAGGATGTACATAGAGTTACTAAGTATAAACAACAAATAATTACAGCTATTGCACAAAATTTTCATAGTAAGTAAAACTAAATAACAAAAGGACTAACGTAATGGGAAACCACGTCAAAAAGAAAGAGTCAGCTCGGCATGTTTAAGCTGCTTGTTTAACGTGGGATTTTCCCAGCGGATATGACCGGCTTCTTTTAAAATTAGCTGAAATCTATTTGATCTTTCCCATTGCGTTAGTCCTTTTGTTGTTTAGTATTACTTACTATGAAAATTTTGATATTAATATTCGCGTCAATGGTAAAAACGCGTCAATGGTAGTATAAATTCAAATCACAACTGTAAACTATCTCACAACTGATGATGATCGTTGAACGATAGAACCATGTCTTGTTTTAAGCTCAAAGTGGTTGTCCATTTTTAAAAAATATTAACTTGTCTGCTTTTATGAAGACCTTTTAAATCTACTATTCTTTTAAAACTAAACAAGTAAATTACCTAAATTCTCCTTGCAGAAACTTTGAAAACCCGAAGAAGCGGCACCCATTTTGTCACTATCTATCACAGAATAGATAGCTAGTAGCGTAGCCAATCAAAGAACGGCATTCGTGATAGAACGCTAGTAGATTTATACTAACAATGAATAGACAGCGGCGCAGAGGGACCCCGACTACAAGAATAGTTCATTAGATGTTATTGTTGTCCCTCAAACTTTACATGCAAATTTCAGTCAAACAACTTCACCCAGGGATTCACTTGCAAAACATTTTATTGTGTTGAGCATTTGAGTGAGACTAGAATACAAACATCAACTGTAGAGAGAAGAAATGTATTTTTAAAATTTAGCGCCACAGCGAAACATAAACGTGGGGCTAGATGATGGTTGAAGAACTATTCTATCCATTTGTCTCTTAAATTTCATCGAAATCATTTTTACCGTTACAGTTTATGAAGTCGTATTCTGTTCCCATGGGCATCTCGCTTTCTCAAGGTAAAGCAGCATTTGTCGTTTGGTAATGAGAACTTAAGTGGTTTGATTCAACTCTCAATTATAGGTAAACAAGAGACAGTTTAAGTTGTTTGAAACGGTCAATTGAGGAGCACGACTAATAATGAATTACACGTATCTCGACAGAGAAAACATGGACTTGAAAATTAAACAAAAAATACAGAAACTTAAAATGCAGTGAATTCGAAATGAATAAAATTTAACCGCATGTCTTTCAAGCAATTCCAAGCACTTTATTGCATTAGCAAGAGCTATAACAAAAGTTCTTACGCTTCGTAAGCCCGTTACTTAGACATTGTTCGATTTAATAAGGTTCCCACTGTCTATTGCTCCTCAGTCTTGCCACTAATGGAGTTGTCGCCTTGTACGACCTTTTAATACTTTTGCGGACGGAGTCTGGCGGTGTTTCCATCATCCATGCATGCACAGCTGGTTCCTGGGGTGTGGGTGGCGTTTCAATGCTGACCGGAATTTTTGACCGCGTTTTTGTGACCGGTGTGGCAGGTAGTTTTCTCGTTGGTAGTTTTGTAGGCTTTACCTGGGATGTCAACGGCGGCTGCGTTACCTTAGGAGTTGTCTCTGTTGCGGGAGGCGTTGGCGTTGGTAACACCACTGTAGGTTTTACAGTTGCTTCGCTCTTCATTTGTTTTGAAAGCCCTTGATACCGTTGCAAAAGTTGATCCAATAAAGTCACTTTTTGGTCTTCTGGTAAAGAAGAATCCATGATACTTTTCATGTCTCCATCTAAACGTGTTAGCGTCGTAAGTTGTGGAGGAGCAAGAGACTTAGAAAAATTCAGCAAGGATGGTTACAGAGAGGGTTGAAAATGTTGGTGGATCGACTCCGTTCGATCGAATCGAGTCGGGTCGTCGATCCGTCTCGACCCGACTCGACCCGTCACTCTAAATGTCGGTCCGTCTTACAGGAAGTCGGTTTGCGCGCTTAGAAAAATTCAGCAAGAAAGGCTAACAGGCACGGTAAATAATGTTGGCGGATCGACTCCGTTCGATCGGATCGAGTCGGGTCGTCGATCCGACTCGATCCGACTCGACCCGTCTCTTCAAAAGTCGGTCCGTCTTACCTGTCGAGTCGAAAGGCAAATTGTCGAGTGGAGAAATACTTCTCATTAGGGGACCTCGAATTTTGGAGTTAGATATGGCAAGGATCACTGCGATAGTGTTGTCGAGTCGTACGCGTCACTGAATGGAGAAAGCGGTTGTCGAGTGGACAGACAGAGTTGTAGAGTGGAGGAAAGCATCTCTTTAGGGAGACTTAGAAATTTTCAGCGTGTTAGTGTAAGCGAGGGATACTGTCGAGTCGCACGAGTCGTTCGAACGAGGCACACACGTGTAGCGCGCTTGTTTCTGCCGGTTGTGCTTTTCTGTTTGTGGTTTAAACAACGAGCTATACACGAGTAACGTGCGCTTGTTTGGACTCGTGGCTTTAAAAAAGAACGAGTTATATACATGAGTAACACGCGCTTCTTTCTGCTCGTGGCTTAGAAAACGAGGCATACACATGTGTTGCGCGCTTGTTTCGATCTTCCCCATGTTATTTTTTCTACTGGTCCGACAATTGTAGATTTTTGTAATACGTTATGTTCTAAATTAGTATTTGTAATTAGCATTTAGAATTTGTAATGTAGCACTACTATTTTTAAGTTTAAAATTTTATTTTATAGATTACCTTAGATTCCTTTTTATTAGTATTACTAATTTGTCTTATTTCTGATTGTATAGATTAACTTTACAGCACAGCTTCATTGGAAATAAGTGTAAACTTTATGAGTCCTGAGATTTCAACGGTCTGAAATATCTTTGTGCGCAAAGGTAGGTAAACGACGTACTCTTTCTCTTCGAGAAGGTGTTCTCGAAATTTACCATGCTTGTCAACCACTTGCCAGGCTTCCACAAGGTTGGTTTGTACTTGCAAAAGCGTCTGTTTACAGGGGCAAAGAGACAACGAAAAAGGAATGACAAAAATGCCCGGAAATGAGGTGGAGGTCTGAGGTGGTATGACACACCAATCATGACCAAATTTATGTATTGGGGTAAGGGAGACATCCATGTTCAAACGGATCCCAGGTCTAACGGTCTGTTGGTCCGTTATCCACCCGAGTGCCTGAGCAGTTGGCACGGTAATCATAATCCATTCATCGAGAGAGTTTAGAGTTACATTCCATTCTTCATCCACTGTTATTTTGGCTTTAGACAGTGAGACAACACTGCTCAGACATTGTAGGATTCCTTCCGTAACATCCAGGGCTGTAAGGTTAACCTTTTGAAGTCATCAGAGTGTTGGAGCATGACGTGTAAATGGTGACAGTCACCAGGAACGTCAAACTACGATAACGGATACACGATATGATGTAGTCCCACTTCCCAATCGTCTTCATCTTTCAAATGAATTTGCCGCGGTAACGCCACACGATAAGAGGACTTGGAATTGGTCGGAAATAAATTGCTGCTAGCGTTACTTGGAAGCGTCACGTAAAAGTCTTTGTGTCGAATCATGTCTGCTTTTGCAAGGCTACCAGTTGGTTATACGGAATCCAGCTGTCGTATTTCTTAGGCCAGCCCTTCCAATACACCAGCACTTCTCTGTTCGCCCCTCTTCCTCGATGTTTTAAAACTGTTTCAATGCGAAACAATTGATCAGACTTTTCTATCACTTTCTGTAGCTCGAACTCATAAAAGGTGCCTTGAATCCAATCGCCGTCTGCTTCCTTTAGACGGTACACCGGTGGATCCCTTGGCAGTCTCTTGCCAACTGTGAAGGTCTCCTCCTTCCAGGATGGTAAGTAACTATCTTGACTTGACTTGATCTTGACTTGATCTCCCACTTTGAATTTATACTTTGCCTGTTTTCGCTGAATCTGATGCAAGGTTCTCCAGACCTCTATTGCATTGTGGACGTTCACATCGGCAGGCTTCATCTTGATACTTCGGTGCACACTCTGATTGTAATTGCCATTAACTAAACTGTCCAGTTTGTCCAAATAGTGGTACGAACTAGTGGTGGTAAACATCCGCCACATTAATTGCTTCAAGGTGCGATTGAATCTCTCAACCACTTGGGCTTTGGTTTCGTTGTATGTCAGAAAATGATGCACGTTCTCATTTTTGACATTTTTTTTTTCGGTCCCAGCATCGGTTTGCAACTTCAATGGTTTTCGACCCTGTTGGAAGATATTTCTGAAGGCTGCCACCAACGAAGAGCCGGTCTTTGATTTCAAGGGAATCACCCAGGCGTACTTGGATAGGATATCGATACAAGTCAACAAATACTTGTACCCCTTATTCCATCGACTCAGACTTTGCATGTCCACTAAATCCGCCTGCCACTGAGAATCGATATCAAACACCCCTACTCTGTTACGACGAAAGTGTTTTCGTGCCGGTTTGTAGGGTGTAACCGGGTTGTCCTTGAAGCCAACTGAGTACCTGAGAGCGTTTTAATCCATACCGACGTGCTTCACGATACAATTTGCCGACTCCTCCTAAAGCCGAAGGACGGCCCACATCATAATATAGTTTCCCTAAGAGTAGGTTCATCTGATTGTGGGTCATCTTCTTCTTCGATGTTTTTCTCTTCGTGATTGTCCGAGGCATCTTTCAATTCGATGTGAACTTCACTACCACAACATGTAACTAAATATCACATTCTTTGACATATGTCACGTAGGCGTATGACACGTAGGCGTTGAAATTCCAAATAGACGACTTGCGGCCCATAGCCGTAAAAAATTAGCTACAAATTACTCGTCCGCAGGCTTTTTATAATCTGCCACGACATCCACCAGACAGAAGGATAATGCGTAGGGTATCTGACACACCACGTTCGATGGAATTCATATTGTTCTGTAAACCTTGTGTTGCAATGGTCAATGTAAAAGTAAACACTCAATAAGCGACCCGAGTTCATGGGTTCTAGCTCATTCAAAAGAAATGACCAACTTTCACAAGGCAAGGGATGTAATGCGTATCGTGAAAAACAACGTCGAGCGCAAGTGCGAACCAAGAGGAAGTAAACTCTATCAATGTTGACACGATAACTGGAAATAACTAGTTCCCTCGTTTATTTTATAGTCATCAGCCCTAGGACAGATCCCTTACATTTCTTCTTTTAAGAGAAAAGTGAAAATTTGATTAGGAGTTTTCGACCTTGTTACGTGGGATGCGTAGGCAGACCACGTAGACATTTCGGGCCAGTTTCGTCGTCATCGTAGTCTCATATGGTAATTAGCCACGTGCTTTTGCTTGTCACTGAGGTTAAGCCCGGTTGGCTGGGGTTACAACTCGGATGGGTGACCTTCTGTGAAATCGGTGTCGTTGGCTTTTTTTTCTGGTCGTCTTTTTTCGACTTTATCTAGTTCCAGTTTTGTAGAAGAAAATTACGCGTTAAGATCAACATAACTACGATGTCCAAACAACATCGCACAATTGTTTTCGTTCGAATAATATTTCTTCGTTAAAACTTTAATTGCTATTTTAAAAAATATTTCAAGCGTTGAGTTTAAATCCTACAGGCGTTCACATCATAACATAAACACTGTTGATGAGTCTCCAAATAAATCCTCGTTTTCGTTTCATTGTGCTGGTACCCGTAGTTACAAATACAGGGGAGGACATTTATTAACCCTTTCACTCCAACAAGGCCCCCTATTCACGAGTGTTAACCAGAGTAAAACCTGTAACTAGCACTCTGATTTTTTAAGTCATTATTTTAAGTCATTATTTTAAGTCATTTTTTAAAGTCATTATATTTTAAGTCATTATTTGTTGACGTAGTACAAGTAACTCTTCCCTGCTAGCAGAGGCTCTTTTCCTGGTGTTTAGAGCCTCTGCTAGCAAGGAAAAGTAGCACCGTTTGTCATGCTGTACTGAGTCAACATTAAATTTCTATTGTCCACGTATAACCAAAGTGACTGTGTGTACCCATTCATCAACCAATGCATCCCACGTTAACGCCTCTAGGCGTCTTGTTACCTAAAAAAAATGAGGGCGACCTTTTTGGACCATGTTAAAACACGAGGGCAACTTCTTTCGACCTTGTTAAAACACGAGGGTGACGTTTTTCGACCTTAGTTGTTAAAACACGAAGGCGACCTTTTTGGACCATGTTAAAACACGAGGGTGACTTTTTTCGGCCTTGTTAAACACGAGGGCGACTTTATTCGACAATATTAAAACATCAGGGCGACTTTTTTCGACCTTGTTAAAACACGAGGGCGACTTTATTCGACCACGCTGAAACATCAGGGCGACTTTTTTCGACCTTGTTAAAACACAAGGGCGACTTTATTCGACCATGTTACAACATCCGGGCGCGACTTATTTCGACCTTGTTAAAACATCAGGGCGACTTTTTTTTTCGACTTTGTGCGGGTACACTGCTGACAAAAGACCGGCGTCAATTAAGTCAGTGTGTTTTCGTCTTACATAAGTGCGCGCTGGCCTTAGTTGTACTATCCTTAGTTGTGTTTGCAAGCTACGTTAATGTGCACTATCTTTAGTTGTGTTTGCTTGTTACACTAGTATTTTTCGGCGAACATGGAAACAAAGAGAATATGGGTTAAATAAAATCGCGCTAGTTGACATCCATTTCCTGAAATATTTTTGGAAATATTTTTGGAACTCTATTAGTGGCAAGACTGAGGAATGAGGAAGGAAGGAGGAAGACTGAGAATATGGGTTAGTTGACATCCATTTCCTGAAATATTTTTGGAAATACTTTTGGAACTCCATTAGTGGCAAGACTGAGGAAGCAATAGACGTCTAAGTAAGTCTAAGTAACGGGCTTACGAAGCGTAAGAGTTTTGTTATAGCTCTTGGTAATGCAGTAAAGTGTTTGGAATTGCTTGAAAGACATGCGGTTAAATTTTATTCATTTCGAATTCACTGCATTTTAAGTTTCTGTATTTTTTGTTTAATTTCAAGTCCATGTTTTCTCTGTCGAGATACGTGTAATTCATTATTAGTCGTGCTCCTCAATTGACCGTTTCAAACAACTTAAACTGTCTCTTGTTTACCTATAATTGAGAGTTGAATCAAACCACTTAAGTTCTCATTACCAAACGACAAATGCTGCTTTACCTTGAGAAAGCGAGATGCCCATGGGAACAGAATACGACTTCATAAACTGTAACGGTAAAAATGATTTCGATGAAATTTAAGAGACAAATGGATAGAATAGTTCTTCAACCATCATCTAGCCCCACGTTTATGTTTCGCTGTGGCGCTAAATTTTAAAAATACATTTCTTCTCTCTACAGTTGATGTTTGTATTCTAGTCTCACTCAAATGCTGAATACAATAACATGTTTTGCAAGTGAATCCCTGGGTGAAGTTGTTTGACTGAAATTTGCATGTAAAGTTTGAGGGACAACAATAACATCTAATGAACTATTCTTGTAGTCGGGGTCCCTCTGCGCCGCTGTCTATTCATTGTTAGTATAAATCTACTAGCGTTCTATCACGAATGCCGTTCTTTGATTGGCTACGCTACTCGCTATCTATTCTATTCTGTAGCGGTTAATTGTCAACAAAATGGGTGCCGCTTCTTCGGGTTTTCAAAGTTTCTGCAAGGAGAATTTAGGTAATTTACTTGTTTAGTTTTAAAAGAATAGTAGATTTTTTTAGATTTACCGTCGTTCGCCGATAATGTGTTTTATCTGCTTCTGTTTACGATTGAATTTCACAAATGCACGAGCCGATTCCTGGAATTATTTTCGCTGTAATTATCTGTTGGCCAATATGCTTTTCTTCCCAAGGTGTGCATACAAATATGGAGATTGCCTTGCAGTTGTCGTAATTGCTAATTGTGTTGTACTGTACATGCAAGATGCATGGTAATTTGCACAAGCTTTCCATGAACTCTTTTACCACAGTGGTGCTGAGCTCAGCTAAAAGTTAATTTTTAAAAGTTTTAAAAACATGTTTTAGAGTGGGCTTTTGCAAAACCTTGCTGGAAACATTTACATTATGTTGACTGCGCTGCAACGTTTAGGTTGCAAAGTTTCAGATAAAGTTGTTTACAAGTTGATACAGGATGTTCCATTTTTGGATGATACAGTTGTAGTTGCTGTGATTGACTTGATTTCTTCCGTGAGACCACACCAATTTTGGAATGGGTTCTTGCTGTCACCGCCCTTTTCCTTGACAATTTTTAAAACATGAGAGAATGCTTCCAGTTCATTAGGGAACCATGTTTTCAGTTCCTCACATAGTGTAAATGCCGAAATACCCTCGATAACCATCTACTGACAAATCGTTCTCAACTATGCAGTTCACTGAGTCAAACAGACTGATACAGTGGTATGGCTAAGTATAGTTAAATTATTTTAAGGTAGGTTTCAAACTAAAGAACACTACACACAAACCATACCCATAACCTGAATACAATTACAAAATATGTTAACATGGTCACTCAAACGAGAAAATTTAGTAGCTTCTCAGTAAGATATCCCCTCTTAGATAAAATGGAAGCAAAAAAACCAAAAACAAAACAAGCAATAAAATAACAATAAAATAAAACTTGAAGGGACTGTTATTTCATTTATTTTTTGTTTGTTCAGAAGTTTTCTTGATAGTGAGATGTAACCTTAAATTCAAGTTTCCAATGTGATCTGTTTGGATATTGTAGTGATTATTTGTCACAAGCCTTATGGCCTCAGAGTTGTTATTAGGTTTTAGAGGAGCTGACGGGAATCTAACAGAAGGTAGCTTTTTTATGAGAATTTAAACAGCCTTCAAAAAACGTTAGAAACTTGTCATTGAAAAGTAGGTGGCTCAATATTTAAAGAAGCCACTTTTTAGGAAAAGCCTACCTTGTACTAAATGAAATTTCCAATGAGGATACCCAAGATGAAATTACACCCTCAGTTTCAGAGGGGGTGCAAAAAAAATGTAAAATTGTTCTTAAAATTTAATTGTCCATCTGTTATCTGTTGGTCTTTCACTTTGCTTTTCTACAGTGGCCCGAAAGGGTCAATCACAAATCAATTTACCAAAACAAAAATCAGTTTCCCATAACACGAAACAGTTTCTCAAAACAAAAACAATTTCCCTAAACACAAGTCAGTTTATCATCATCAATCATTGAAACACCTGTAATAAGCTAATCATAGTAAGTACACTTCACAAGATGTTCAGCAGTACCATACGGCACGTAAAGCGTGCGTAAGGCGTGCGTACAGTTATCGCAACATTCCTAACATCCTCCCCCCTGTTGACCAGTAAAGGAAATACTAAACCTGTGAAAAGACTGGTCAACACAAAATCCCTAGAAAACTTCAAGTAACTTGGAAAACATGATCAGAAAAATGTCCAGTGTCCACTTGATCAAACAAATTAACTCTACTGCGGCTGCTCTCCGGGGATTTCTCCTTGGTTGAATTGGCTGTTGAAAGTCCTCAGCGGCATGGTTTACTGCAGGACCTCCATGGTCATCCGACGCAACAGATTCATCTTCACTCCTTATTTCCAGTGGGTACAACAACTGAATTGGACGTCTCAAGGTAGAGGATCTGCGGTTTTTGGACTTCGCTCTAATAGTTGCGCCTCTGACAAGACCATCTGCTCCAGTTATCAAGTCTTGAACTCTAGCCAGTCTCCAGAATCCTCGAGGTCGCTCCTCATCATACACGACAACAATATCTCCAACTGCTATTGGTGTCGCGTTAGAACTCTTGCCAGAATATCGATGTGAGTCACGGAGATCTATCAGTTATTCATTCTTCCACCTGTGCCATAAATGATTCATCACATTACTAAGATGGTTTGCTCTCTTGCTTAGGTCAGTGGGTGAAAGTTCAACATCAGGATCTGATAAGTCTCCAGTAGTCCTATGATCAGGTAGGCTCAGTAACCTTCTTCCGTGAAGCAGGTGTGATGGTGTAAGTGGTTCATTTACTTCTTCAGAGGACACATAAGAAAGTGGTCTTGAATTGAGAATCATTTCCACATAAACAGTGACGGTCATCAGTTCTTCATATGTGAGTTTTGCCCCTCCAATGGTTTTCTTCAGGCACCGTTTCATGGACCTTATCATCCTCTCAAACAGGCCTCCCCACCATAGGGCTCTTTCAAGATTGAAGATCCATTTGACTGTTTTCTCTGCTAAGTATTGTTTTACTCCTGGATTTCTCGTCAGCTCTGTTATCTGTTTAGATGCAGATTTAAAGGTCGTCCCATTGTCTGAAACAATACTGGAAGGTAAGCCTCGTTTTGCTGTGAATCTGCGGAAACTTCTAAGAAATGCTTCTGGAGTTAAGTCCGGCACTATGTCAAGGTGAACTTCTCTCGTCACACAGCACGTATATAGGCAAATCCAGATCTTCTCGGTTTTCCCCTTAGCTTCCTTCATAGTCCAAACCAGTAAACGTAAAGGCAGGTGCTGTTTTCACCCTAAAATCAGGCAAAGGGGGTGGTGGAGGTGCTTTATACGCCTTTCCCTCATATCTCCGACATGTCACACAGTCATGCAGAAGCTTCTTGACAGTCTGTCTTCCCTTTACTAACCAGAACTTGGAGCGCAACTCTGTGAGTGTATCTTTGACACCATTGTGCATCACTCTTTTGTGGCAATCCTCAATAACTAGAGTGGTAAACCTGTGGCTACTATTAAGTAGGATGGGAGGCTTGGTTGTGTACGGAAGTTCAGCATTAGACAGCCTTCCTCTGCACCTTAGAAGGCCATCAGAATCAGTGAAGAGATCAAACTCCCGGCCCCAGCTTTTAAATTTCTTATTCAGATGCAGAGTCCTTTGTACATCCAAAATCCAACACTGTTCCGCCTCTTTCAGGTCTGTTGTGCTTATGTCGGATTCAAATACTCGCTCACTTCCTTTCTTTGAGGTTCCTGACAAATCGCAGTACGTAGGCCGTAACTCGTAGCAGGCGTTGAAGATCACTGAAGTGGTCTAAATCAATAAGATTACTGATGCTGTGGAGTAGTATAACAAGAGTCAGTCAAATACCGCCGGCGTCACACTTTTGTCTCATTCCGTCCCTCGAGACCAAAGTGTTCCTTTGGTTGTATTTGACTGACTCTTGTTATACTACTTAGGTATCGCCCATCAAATACCACCGCCAACCAAGGCACACCATTATTGAACAAGTGCGTCGTGTGCACAATCGTGTGACACCATATTGAACAAGAGCGTTTTGAGGGTAACCATGTCACACCATATTGAACAAGAGCGAGGAGAGGGAAAGCGTGTGGCAACCGAACCACCGCGCGGGGAGAGCAACCCAATGGCGCGCCCTGTTGAACTTCTTGCAACATTCATACTTGCTAGACTCATCTCTGCTGTTAAGACAGCCCTGGAATGTGAAGTGCCTATTAAGAAGATTACCTGTTGGAGTGACTCTGAGATTGCACTCTGTTGGATCAAGAACACTGACAAGGAATGGAAACAGTTTGTACAACACCGAGTCACCCAGATCAGAAGACTTCTCCCTGTTGACTGCTGGAGACATTGTCCTACCAATAGCAACCCTGCAGACATTCCATCAAGAGGAATGAATGCTCCTCAGCTAGCCTCAAGTGTGCTTTGGTACAGTGGTCCAGAGTGGTTAAGCCATTACGAATGCTTGGCAAGAAATGACAATGAAGAATTGAGAACAACTCAAAACCCAGACCTTTGTTACCAGTTCTGAATGCCGCAAGTAGTATAACAAGAGTAAGTCAAATACCACCGGCGTCACACTTTTGTCTCATTGGTCCTCCTTCCTCGTCGCTTCGCTCCTCGTCATTCCGTCCCTCGAGACCAAAGTGTTCCTTCGGTTGTATTTGACTGACTCTTGTTATACTACTTAGGTATCGCCCATCAAATACCACTGCCAACCAAGGCACACCAAGTGCGTCGTGTGCACAATCGTGTGACACCATATTGAACAAGAGCGTTGTGAGGGTAACCATGTCTCACCATATTGAACAAGAGCGAGGAGAGGGAAAGCGTATGGCAACCGAACCACCGCGAGGGGAGAGCAACCCGATGGCGCGCCCTGTTGAACAAAGAACAGCACAAAAAATCGAGCTGAATATACAGGCAGAAGAATGGCAACCTCAAGGAGAGGATGGCTTGAAGACATGTCGCCGGAGGAAACCGCCGAGTGGGAGGGAAGGGAAAGAAGGTGGGAGCAGCAAAGGAAAGACGAATGGGGGTGGCTTTATGACACGACGACGCCGCAGGAAAGATTCGAGTGAGACAAAAGGCAGAAGCGAGAAAGAAAACAAAAAAAGCAAGATGACAAGGTCGTATTACCTGAGTGGGTTAAAGAGATATTAGAAGGACCAGTGCCGCCACCGCGGCGAAAAAAGCGAAACTCTGTTCAATCATCTTCAGCGAATAATCCTACAACAAATTATTCTACAGAAACTGAAAATTTTTTTAAAAGAGTTGCGGCAGATCTTGCGAAGAAGCCAAGAAAGGCGATTTTACCACACACACACTCCAAAAGCGGCGCGAAGAGTTGAAACCTGGTTTGAGAAAGCTCTTAGTTACTCCGGATGTTTTACAAAAACAGTTGAGGAAGCGGAAAAGAAGAAGGGAAGGAGCGCCTGAAATTTTCGCCACAACCGTCAATGTAACAAAAGAAGGGCGGAGAACAACCACCTGGAGAATAACTGAAAATTTGAATCAAAATCTCACACCTGTATTCATGAACACCATAAGAGCGAAAGCACTCACCACCTTTTATATTAGGCATACTTTTTCGATTTGGTTGGTAAACACTGAAAACGGTGACGTGATATTGAGATACGAAAATACACAAATTGGCTCTCCTTGGATCCGAAGATTATATCAGGCGGAGGCCTGGTTGAACCGAAGAGAAGAATTGAGATTGAATCTCGCGGGTATTGATAGACCAAACACAAAATGGCGCTTTGACGGTTTTGAAAACGTTGATGTAAAAATTGTGTTGGATCGCGCTCCGTTGTTGGGAACAGGTCCTTTGCCAGATTGGTTGCGAAATCGAGCACATTCCGCTCAAGGGCGAGCAATGGCGGCAATGGGTACCTTCCGCGACAACCTATGTTTATGGCGCTACATTGTTGTTAATGAAGGAACGAGAATAGACCGTTCCAAACAAGCAGCATTGCAGCTTGCACGCGGTTTCTTCAATGTTCCACAATTGGAAGATTTCCCAGACTGCCCCAGAACGTCGTTGGGCAAACTCGATAAAGTTGAACAGTATCTCAATAAAGCAAAACCTTTTAACGAATGGTTGGGTATTCGCGTGTACGAGCCAGAGCAGATTGGCAACGACATTGTCTGGCACCTTGTGCGAAGTGCACCAGAAAGAATGCAGAATATTCTGACAATTGGTGTGTATGGGGGGCACGCGTTTCTTATCAAAAATATTGATAAGTTGGATGGCGTGTTGATGTGTGTTCATTGCAAACAAAGATTCACCAAAGATGCTAATCTTTATCGACACCATGGAACATGCGCCAAAGGTGAGACGGAAATGAAATATTTAAACGAGAAAGTGGAAGAACCACAAACAAAGTTCGAAAAAGCTTTCTTCCCGACAACACCAAGTACGCGGCGCCAATCAACTGGTTGGAAAGTGAAGCGCACCGGCGGGGGATTCATATTCACCACGCAATGTGCGGGCATGGGGGAGAAAGGTGGGTAGCTGGAGCCCCCGTGGATGGATTCCATCGTGCATCGAAAACAGTCTTCCAATATCACGGTTGTTATTATCACGGATGTCCAAGATGTTCACCAGACCGAAACGAACTTGTGCTCACAAGTGTGAAGAACAAGAGAACCAAAGAAAAAATGTTCAAAACCCGTGAAGAGTTGTTTCAAGACACCATCAAACGAACAAGAGTGCTTCGAGAGGCGGGGCTCAATGTTATCGAAGCATGGGGATGTGAAGTTGGGCGAAACGAAAGCGAAAAACCGCGAACGTTCACGAAATCCTTCCCTCATTTCATATTGTATGATTTCGAAGCCTTTGGTGACGCAAATTTCAGAAAAGAACCAACCCGCTTCTTGGTGTTTGAAAACACGCACGTGCCAATCTCTGTATCCATCTGGGATACGCTCGAGCGAACCCCAAGACACATCTGCCAGAGAGAGCCAGAGAGTTGATTCGCAAGTTTGTGAAAGAGTTGGAACGCCGTGCAAAAAACATTCGGGAAAGGGTTCGAGCAGAGTTCTTGCAAGAAGACATTGATTTAATTCCGAACAAATGCCGCAAACCCATCGAAGAATGGTGCGACCAAGTGCCAGTCCTTGGTTTCAACTCAGGGCGGTACGATCTCTACCTGATCAAAGAGTATTTTGTGGAACAGAGAAGCGAGACAGCCGACAAAATCGTTGTTGCAAAAGACGCCAACAAGATAATGTTTCTGTTGACCAAACACTTCCGTTTCCTTGACATTATCAACTATCTCGGCCCAGGAACGAGTTACGACAAATGGGTGAAAGCTTACGACTGCACCAACAAATCGTGGTTTCCATACGACTGGTTTAATTCTCCTGAAAAATTGGACTTCCCTGGTCTCCCTGATTACTTCTTTTGGTACACAAAGTTGGGAGAGAGGTTCCCCCTCACGATGAAAGAATTCAACCAATGCGAACGAATTTTTAAGGAAAAAGGAATGCGTACCTTTGCAGACTGGTTGCGCTACTATAATGACTTGGATGTTGCCCCAGGGTTGGAAGCGTTGGAAAAAATGCGCGCCTTCTACACTGAGAAAGGGATTGACATCCTCAAAGACGCCGTGTCAATTCCAAGTGTCTCCCTTCACTATCTGTATCGAGGTTCGGTTGAGCGGGGCGCAGAGTTCTGGACGTCCAGCGAGGAAGAGTACAAGATGTTGAAAGGTGCAGTTGTTGGTGGGCCAAGCCTCGTGTTTGCAAGGTACCACGAAGTTGGCGTCACAAAGATTCGTTCCCACAGGATTGCCAACCCGAAGCCTTGCCGGAAAATCCTCGGTTACGACGCCAACGCCTTTCAACCATGCTTAAAGACATACCGTGCGGGAAGGGTCGGGTTGTGTGGTATCCAGGGTTGTTGGCCTCCCAAACAGTGCCAGAGTTTACAAAACGTGTCAAGAAAGGGACATGGTTTGGGTTTGCGGAGGTCGACATCGAGATTCCCCGCCATTTGTGGTCAAAGTTCGAAGAAATGCCACCATTCTTCGTGAACAAACAAGTTCCTGCAGAGGTGGTGCCGCAGCATATGTGGGACTACCTGCAAAAGACCGGCAGAAGCCGAGGGGATGGGCAGAAGCTGTTGGGGGCTCTTTCAGCGAAAAAGATGTTGGTGTATGCCCCGCTTCTGCAGTGGTACCTTGCCCAGGGCGCGGAAATCAAAGCAATATACCAGACAATCGACTTCCAACCGAAGAAAGTCTTCGCCTGGTTTGTCGAGCAAGTGACAGCGGCGCGTCGCACTGGAGATGTGGAAAAAGCAAGGCGCTGCTCGCGGACGTTTTCAAACTGTTGGGGAATAGTGCATATGGAAAGATGATTGAAGCCGTGGAATGCCAAACAAACGTATCTTACACGAAAGACGAGAAGATCGTCGACAGGGCGCTGCGGAGTGCATTCTTCCACGACCTGAATGAAATCGGCGAGGCATACGAGATAGAAAGCCGGAAGACGAGGATCACAATCGACAGATCATTCCAAGTCGGAATCGTTGTTTATCAGTTGGCAAAGTTGCGGATGTTGGAATTCTACTACGATTTCCTAGACAAGTTCGTGGACCGCAGCGACTTTGAAATGATCCAGATGGACAAAGAAAGCAATTACATGGTAATAAGCGGCGAGAAGTTGGAAGACGTGATTAAACATGAATGCCTAGCAGAATTCGAAGCGGAAAAAAAGAAGTGGCTGGCTTGGGACAAGTGGAGCAACCGCGAGCCGAGGCTGTTCAAACTGGAGTGTGTTGGTGAGCGAATGATCGCCCTTTGCTCGAAATGCTACTTCGTGGAGGAAGAGCAACACGGAAAAGACAAACTGAGCTCGAAGGGAGTGTCGAAGAAGCAGAACAGGTTGACTTTGGGTCGTTACAAAGCGGCTCTTTGGGGGGAGTAGGATTTGGCAATAAACAAAGGCTTTCGGATGAAAGATGGGCGAATGATGACATACGAACAACAGAAACTGGGGTTGTCCGCGTACTACGACAAGCGATACGTGTTGCCCGACGGAATACACACGGAACCGATCGAGTACCACCTTTTGAACGAATAGATTCCAAGAGAATATGGAGAAGAATTACAGAATTCCCGTTTGCACGCGGAGACGGGGGAAGACGAAAATCGTTGTTTGCACAAAATGCAGGTGCAAATTTCATGAGGCTTGTTTGTCTTGTTTGCGAGAAGGACAAATTCACAAATTTGATTTGCCATGGGAAAATTATGGTGACAATTACCACGCAATAATTCCAAGGAGTTATTACGAAAGAAAGAGATGGGTGAAGAATCTCAGCCGGGGTTAGTCGGGGGCAACTCTGTGTCTGGTGGAACAACCGTCAATTGTTCCCGCACGAAGCTGCGCTTTGGTCTGTCGTGAAGCCAATACAAAACAGGATGGTTCGGTTTTATCATCATCCGTTCAACGGTGAAAGTTTTCAGAGACCAAACAGGATCGGTGGCTCTTTGTTGGCCTCCTTCCAATTCTCCCGGCGCAAACAGATAACGCACTTCGACATCAGCTGGAAGCCTTTTTTCTGCTGCCCCATCAGATCTTCCCGGAGCTGTAGCTGGTTCTGCGACTACCCTTCGTTGTTTTATCGCATCGACAGGTTCGGCATCTATCAACCGCGTTGTTTGGTTGTTGTTCGCCGCAACAACCCGCGGAAGCCGCTGCACCCACCCACGGTGGTGAAACAACCCCTCTGCCAACGTTCGGTTCCACCGCTCCACAATTGCTTGATCGCGGTGCACTTCGGGATGTCTGCGTCGGATGACTGTGCCATGCTTCGCCATCGTTTGAGAGACAGCACCCATGAATTCTCGCCCAGGGTCGACTTGCAGCATTTTCGGCCATTGCAACGGACCGCGTTTGTAAATTTTCTCGAAAGCCGCAGCAACCTCCACCGCGCATTTTGTGGTCAGAGGCTCGGCCTCTTCGTATCTGCTCGCCACATCGACAACCGTCAGCGCGTATTTCCAAAGTCCCCCTCCCCCCAACTCTGTCGTGCGGCATAAAAAGCAGGTCAGCTTGGTGTACCACGTTGGGAATGGGCACGTCAAACTTCGGAAGAGGAATTTTCGGAGGCGGGGGGAGAAAGATTTGCCAAACAGCCTGTTTGTGCAACCATTTCTTCGCAACCGCTTCCGGAATTCTGTTTTTTTTGCGCCATTTTTTTGCCGCACCTTCCCCACCACCATTTACCACCATTCAAAAGAGCCGGGTCGATGTGATTGAAGTCAAAGATGTTGACGGGGGGCGGCCGAGGTTTTCTGTTTGGCAGCCGCATTGTATATTTTGGGAAAAAAATTCAGAAGAGTGTCGTAAGATGAGCCCTCTCCCGCCCTAAGGTGGGAAATTGGTTGTGCAGCGAGCATGGCTGTGCGAAGTTTTTCCCGCTCGTGCCACTTCTGTTTGGAAAAATAGTGCATGAACAGGTTGCAAGAACAAACAAGGCGACACTTGTCGCACCAATCACACCAGGTGTATGTGCAAAGAAAGCTTTCGATATGAGAGCTCACCGTTGTTGTCATATATCATGAAGAGAAAATTTGATTCATTATTTCACAGTGAATAGCATAAAACCTTTCATCTGACTTGTTCTTGTTGGGCCACCTTTAGCCAAACCCAACTCAACTCTGATGTAGTCACCAACATTGACATTTGGGTCAAAAACGTCAGGTCGAACAGTGACGACGTTGGACAATCTCAGGCTTTTTTGTGCTACAAGGCGGTACCGGGGTGAAGTATCCTTGTCACTCCAGCCACATCCCACAAGCTTTACGTTTTCATTGCTTGTTTTATTGATATGTGGGTACTTGAGCCTGAGCATTAGCTATGCCATGCTGATGAGGCCTAACAAGGCCGAAACAGCTGTCCATGGCTGCTTCTTTGTTTTGGTAGATTTAAGGGGTAATGCTCGCTACCTTGTGGCCTTAGTGCCTTTTGAGTGGCTTCAGCTTACTTGATCACATTAATTTGTTAAGTATCCTTGTCACTCCAGCCACATCCCACAAGCTTTACGTTTTCAACATTTCGTATAAAACAACAAGCATGCACAAGCATTACGCAGAATCATAAAAACCTGCTTCTGCTAAATCTCTTTTTAAAGGTCTTAGCCTTTTTCTTACGACCAAAAGCTAAAAAAATATAACTTAATTTCCCGCGCCGTGTTCAGGTCTTAGATCACCCAAAAGCCCTGAGATATGAAGACGGCAAATAATATCTTTAACGAATGACAAATGCTTGCTTTTGTTGTTAAGGGGTGTCTCTCGTAATTTTTGTTGTCAGTTTTTCCTCTTTAACCGCTATTTAAGTTGTATTTCTTTTTTTATTTTTTTATAGCCAGTGGGAAATATGTAAAAGTTAAGGACAACACAGTTAGACTCGATCACAAACACAAATATGACGAGTATGCGGCGAAAACAAGCATCGAAAACTCCTGTAAACACAAGGCTATATGAAATTTTGATTTGACGACGTTCAAAAATAATTTTCCAATAAATTTGAAGAATTTTTCGACCTTCGACTAGTTACCCTCGACCCTCGACCAAAAGGCAAACTCTTTTTATTAATTATAATTCATGACCAAATTACAAATAATAAAATATTAATGCCAAATAAAGTTATTATAGTCAAAAGGTTGCAACATTCGTAAAAAAACAAATGTTAGCAAGTTAAAATTCAAGATCGTATAAAATGCATCGCATAAAATTCCCCAAGTATTAAATTTATTCGTCAAAAAAAAATTAGAGTCTTCTTTGGTTTCTGGGCTCCACAGACGTTTTTCTGATATTCATTATGCTTTCTTATTACATGACTGGCTCTTTCAGCGGTCAAGATGAATCAATTCTCCTGCTGTGATTGGCTACCCGAGAGCTCAAGATGGAGCCATCTTGACGGCTCGGGATACCCCGTTTGTCCCGCGTTTTACTGTCTTTTAATAGCGTCCTTTGAGTGATATAATAAATCCTTTATTAACCAAGCTTGTTCGGTCAACACGCAATAAAAGAACTTGGCCAATATCCCGCCATCTTGACCTCACGCTTGGCCAATAACCCATATTTATTTTCTCGTGATGTCTTATTTACAACAATTGTACGTAATATATTTTTTTAATAATATATTTATTGCGACATAAAGAACACTACTTACAATTATTTAAGTCACGGTACTTAAACTACTGACAATACTATACTACATTACTTACGATACTTACTACTTATACGATACTTACACTGCTTATAATACAATGCTTACCGTAAAAGCTACATTAAGCCCCCCGTCTCTATGGACCCCCTCTCTCTAATAAGCCCCCCGTTTGGAAGTCGGTTTTTGTAATAAGTACCCCCCCCCCCCCATTTTGGGACATGAGATTTTGTTATTAGTCCCCCTTATACCTCTTACGAAATCCACTTCATGCGGTCCAGTTGGTTTGTTTTTAAACAAATGCATACTCAAACACATAATTCTGTTTCACTGCAGATGTTTGAGGTTTGTAGAAAAAAACTATTTTATGACGAAACGACTTAAGATTTGAAATAAGCCTTCCTCTCTCTAATAAGTCCCCCGTCGATGAGGCCTGAAAATAAACAAGCCCCCCGGAGGGTTAATAGAGCTTTTACGGTACTTGCGAAACTTACAATACAACCCTGTAATTATCTACTATTACTAATTATTGCGATACAAAAGTACAAGCAGAATTGGTGTCTACTGATTACAAAAACAAAAGCAAATGCTATACAAACTAGACTGCGAGCAGTCTCTCTTTTGCTCTAAAATCTGTGGAACGAACGCGATACGCGAGCGACGAAGCCGAAAGCCGGTAGCCAGTCGCTCGCAACTGGCGCCCACGAAACTACCGGCTTGCCGCTCGCATATCGCGTTCTATCGCGAGCAAGAGCAGAGCAAGAGAGACTGCTCGCAGTCTATATACAAACGTGTCGGTTAGTTAACAAGTAGACTACAACTAACTTATCAAACAAGTACTTACCACTGAAAGGGATGGGTGGACGATTTAGCCGAAGAGGAGAACTTTTGTAGAAAAAATTAGCAATGAGCTAGGGGCTTACCAGGTGCGAGCAAACTGAGTTGAACGGTGAAAGAGCTTACATTTGCTTTTAAAGGCGGTTGAACGATTACTTAGAGCTACTTGTTTTTCAATTTGAATAACGGTGTTTAGATGCAAATACAAGGGGACGCTCCACGTAATTTGCAAGTAGAAGAAAAAGATTAATGGCTGTATAAGGCTGGACTTTTGACAACCCCATCGATTTAAGATCTGTGAGAACAAAGTCATTCCCAAGGCCCTTTATGAAAACCTTGTGTTATTGAACAGCACAGGAAAAGATAAGTAATTATTCTCTTCAGAAAATCATGAGTGGCAATCCTCCGATATAAGAACTTAAAGTGAAAGGTTCTTAATTTAGTAGATAACGTACAGTTAAAAGCATTTGTGTATGCTGCCTTCCAGTCTACATCACAGGTCACGTTGTATTTTTACGATGCTAAGTTTGCTGGAGAGTCAAAAATGCAATTACTGTTGCCATGAATATTTCCCGCCGCCATATGTCCTAAGATAAGGTGACTTCTTGTTTGCTAGATTGTAAGTGTTCCAACACTAAAACAAATAGCGTACTTGTAAAATCTCAAAACAAATAACGTACCTTTAATATCTCACCCAGATGTAAACAACTCGTATCACGAATTCCGGTTGACTGCTTCTTTGTCTTTCCAAGCATTTAGAAGTCGTAAAAGCACCCACCATTACTAACTGAGCAAAAGCTACACTGAAAGGCAGTCCGTCTTTCCTTTTTCCTTAAACTTCTAGTTGCTACGTTGCGTTGGTCCGTTGTACCTAGTTTAAAGTTCTCTGGACCAGGCGAGAAGTGAGACAAGTATCGTTTGACCAGCCCCTCCCTTCTTGAACGATTCGCGTCTTTCGCGGTGAATTCAACGCAAGAACGACTGCTTTACAGTCAAACATAAATGAAAATCCCAAATGAAACGCAACTAAAGAAAGGAAATAAATTACATTTATAGTAACCGGTGTCTAGTAAAACATTAGTTCTGCATCAAACTGCTTACGACGTATCGACTGCCCAGCATAAGTTTAGTGTTTACTACCGCTAACAAATTTTTGTTGAAAACTAAAATAGGAGTGGGGAATGAGAAAAGAGGGGTAAATTTTTTTTCTGTGTAGGTGCTCTGTCTACACATATTATCCTGGGTTTTTCTGGCAACACAAGCATATGCAAAAGCACAAGAATCCAACAAGATATGACAAAGGTAAGGGCAATCATAATGATCAAAATAGTAGGATCCCAGTGAATACGCCCACTCAACTGTTCGAACAAGAATAGATAGAATAGATAGCTATACAATGAACAAAATTAATCCCAACTGATTAATTTTATCAGGTGGATACTGTCACCGTATAAAAGCAAGTACAACGAGTAAACCGCTTTCTGAACAATCCAACCCAGACTAGTAGCATACTTCTGTTTAGAGAAGCAGGGAGATGTTGGCTAGGATCAGGCGACAGCCACATGGCTGAACATTTTCAGCGTCTAACATTTTTGAAAGTGGTCATGGTCAATTTCTGATCTAGTGTTGCAACTACGCGTCATAATCCAACACAGTGCTGCCTTCACTGAGGGTACTGCGAGCAGTTAAATTCTGAAACAGAACAAAACAAAAAAATGACGTCTCATGAGGGCCTCTTCATATGAGCCCGGGCTGGCTCGTTTATCGGGATGAATTTTTAGGGCCTCTTCACTGCTCGGTTGACCGGGCTGGCTCGGTTAGCGGGATGATTTTTATCATCTGTTCAAATGGGAAATTACAGCCCGGTTACCGTGATGAAAAGTGGTGACGCGACCATTCACGCATGAAATTTAACGAACAAGTCTGGTGAAAATTTTTCGCTTTTATCGGTTTTAGAAACCTCAAAATCCTTTATATTTACTTTAACTATCAAAAGAAATTATTTCGAACTATAAACAGAAGAAAAAAGAAGTGAAAATCAAATACTGTCCGTTCCACTAACGGAAATGCATTACATCATTTTCATCCCGGTAACCGGGCTGGAGTGTTCATATGGCAAAAATTGCAGCCCGGTTACCGAGATCTCGGTTTTTACAAAGCATTTAGTGGTAAGGCGAGATCTCGGGAACCGGGCTCATATGAAGAGGCCCTTATGAAGAGGTGATGCGACCATTCAGGCGTGAAATCTAACGAACAAGCCTGGCGAAAATGTTTCGCTAAGCTAAGCTAAGCTAAGCTAAGCTAAGCTAAGCTAAGCTAAGCTAAGCTAAGATAAGATAAGATAAGATAAGATAAGATAAGATAAGATAAGATAAGATAAGATAAGATAACTTTATTTTAACACGGTAAAATTCATCGGTAAAAAAATTTTACAAAATTCTATGCCTAATTGCAACTTTGTCTGGGAATTAATTACTATAAATACACTGCTTTACATGAATGCCGTGTCTGAGAAAAGAGTACAAGAGCTAAGTTTATAAAGGAAAGCGTCAATGGACTCTTCTTGCCGTACATCATTAAGGTAAGGCTACCGTTATGGCTTTCTACATCTGCCTTTGAGTGCTTAGGGCCTGTTTACATGGAGGTGGTGGACCCCAGGTAAGGTAACCAGGTGAGGTAACCTGCCTAGCCGTGGTCGGAAAACAGCCCGCGTTTACTTGCGAAACTTACAACCCCAGGGTCGCGGGTGAAGTTTCTAGAGGTTGTTGCATGGTCACTAAGCACGTAAACAGAGAAAATGGCGGGTGAACAACGCATTTTGTCGGTCAGTGTTCTTTTCCTCTCACGAGCTGCTCTCGCTGCAACATTTCAGTGCTGTGTCTTTTTTTTGTCTTTTTCATTGATCTGGTTCGAATTTGGCGCGCTTGCAAATGTAACATGAACTCGACCCCGGCTAGGCGGGTTACCCCGCCTTGAGACATTTACATGACAAAATGCGACTCCGGCTGACAGGGTTACCCTACCTGACAGACCGGGCAACCCGCCTAGGCGGGTTACCCCACCTATCATGCAAACATGATCAAATAAAAATGAGAGGTTATATGGAGAGGCGGGTTACCCCACCTAGGCGGGTTACTTCACCTACTTGGGGTCCCCCACCTCCATGTAAACAGGCCCTTAGTTTTCGCCAGCCAAGTCTGGCGAATAAATCATCCACGTTAGAGTCAAAATTGGAAAAAGTCAACACACGAGCAGCGCGGTTTTGTAGTTTCTGCAATCGGTTCTAGAAACCTCAAAATCCTTTAACTTTACTTTAACTATTCAAAAGAAATTATTCCCAAACTATAAAATAAAACGAAGAGAAGTAAAAATCAAATATTGTCCGTTCTACTGACGAAAATGCATTGCATCGTTTTCATCCCGGTAACCGGGCTGGAGTGTTCATATCGCGAAAAATTTCCAGCCCGGTTAAAGCCGCGGCTACACGAGCGATTTTTTGCTTGCGATGGTGATGCGATTTTTTTGGAAAATTGTCGCGTCGCCAGCGCGCGGGGAAAACACCCGTGTAGCCACCCTCGCAAAGGTGATGCGACAGCTCAAAAAATCACAGAAAAAGAATCGTGAAAAGTTAAAATCATTCAATTTCTCACGATTTTTTTCTTGCGACTTTTTACCTGTTGCGTTGCCAGTTGAAGGGTGGCTACACTTGCGATTTTCATCGCGCGCTGGCGACGCGACAAAATTGAAAAAAATCGCATCACCGGCGCTCGCTCGTGTAGCCGCGGCTTTACAGAGATCTCGGTCTGAACGTATCGGAATTTTTACAAAGTATTTTCTTTTTAACTAAAAAAAAAAGGATTTGGTGGTAAGGCGAGATCTCGGTAACCGGGGCAGCCCGGCCAACCGGGCTTATATGCAGGTATTCCATCAGTTGAACAACAACGAAAACGTATGCAGCAAAGCATTCAAATCCATCTTAAATGATGACAATAATCGCTTTCATAAGCTTTTACCCGCATACAAACCAGGCGTTTTGCCGTAAAGTAGAAATGCTTTACATCATTAAAATTATTAGCAGTGTCGTATGTATACATCTTTTTATTAGTAGTGCTTTATTGTAAATACGCAATTCAGCCTTTGGGGAGGGGGTCGTTGGGATATTCGGTGTTTCGTTTTTGGCTACTTTTTTGGGCCGGTTTTTCGGTTTTTGCACCGAAAAACTTCGGTGTCGGGTTTAGCAGTATCACGGCTCACGGGTAACGGGTAACAAAAGAACATCGGAGCCAATAATAGCTTTGAATTCAATTCCCGATCGTAAGAAGTCGCATGCTGTCGGCAGCCAATCACCGTTGTCGTATTCATCACGTGATCCATCGAGAGTCTCACATGTGCCAATATAGTGTGTCCAAGACGTTCTGTCGGCAGGTTTATTTGCGACAATCACGTTTGTGTTGAAGGCGAGTTTGACTAATTTTGAAGCTTTGTCAGCTGTATTTATGCACTTTTTTGTCTGGCAAATCGGCAGCCTTAGGAATGAAAGACTGAATCCGAAACCAGTGGTATGTAAGACAAACCAACAGACTCGGTCTACAACGCACTAGAACGAAAACACATAAAGCAAAGCCAATACAGTGTGTACACATCAGAAATAATAATTGGTTGTAATTCTTTGTTACCATAGGTGTCAAGAGAGAAGTTGTTAAGAGTATTCAAAAGGTAAGAAGAGACAAATACTAGATTTGTCAGATTTTCTTTGAACTAAGCGATGTTAAATTTGTGAATAGTTTAGATTTTAGATTTTTATGAACATTCCTTGCCTCTACAAAAGATTATAAATTTCAAATAGTTTTTTTTTTAACACTCGTAGTATTCCTATTTTAATTTCTATTTTGTATTCAGTTTATACAATTAGTTTATATTTAGCTAAACACTCTGACACTTAAAAAAGTCCATTCATTCATTTTTTACCAGAACATATTTCTGTCCGGAAGCAAGCTTTTAATTGCTGCATTGTAGCCATCAATAACATGCTTATATAGATTTCAAGGTTTACGTTTGCCTTTTAAGTGAGCTTTTGGTAACGGTATCAGAGTACAGTCTTTTCGTACTTGCCGTCAGTTTTTAGTGACCACATTTCTAGGCTTTCCAACTACCTTTCCGGTGGAATGAAAGGCTTTGAAAAATGCGTTCAAGTCGAATCTCGGCGCCGACAGTCAGTCGATCGATCTCCACGAGTCACTACTGTCGACAGGATACAAATTGACACAATAAAGCTTTACGAGCCTCGTTTGGGGAAAGAAAAATCCCTTTGGGTATCAAATCAGCCCCATCTGGGGAAAGAGAAACCTTTCGAAGGATTCTGTTCTGTTCTTTGTGGGAATTATTGCGCCCCTTTTCAGTGGGGATTTCAAAGCCCGCTAAGGGATTACATAGCCCCTACCTGGAAAATGTAAACGGCATGAAATCTTTCGCAACTAAAATATGCGAGGCGAAAATACCTTTCGTCAGCCGAACATATGCGAAAGCTGTGCCCATTTTACATCCACAAAGTCCTGCTAGAACTAGTAATTTTCATAAAAATTTGGTTTATCAACAGAGTTGATAATGTAAATTGACCACCGTACAGGGATTCGATTAGCTGACGTTTCGAGCGTTAGCCCTTCGTCGGAGCGAATCGAGGAATTTTGGGTTGTGTATGGTTTATATGCAGAAAATGGAGCTACGCTATTGGTGGTAACATGGTAACGTGAAAAACAGGAATAAATTAATTGAATGAAAAGCGCTCGTTGATACCGTGGGGATTAAGAGTGCCAATTTGAAAGATCAGTTTTTGCTCGAGATTTTTACGGCTTTCCGTGGTACCTTGATGTAGGGAAAGGCCGGAGATCGACATGTGTTGTTTGGAATGGTTAGGGAGATTAAAATGCCGAGCGACAGGCGTTTGGATGCGTCTTTGTCATCTTTAACAACATCACGAAGATATTCTCGGAATCGGTCACCTAGTCGTCTTCCTGTTTCGCCGATGTATAACTTTTTGCATAATGTGCAATAGATAACATTTGCGGAGGTAAACGTGAAACGATCAGTGATCTTAACAGATCGCTTAGGGCCCGATATTTTGTCAGTGTTTTGAATGAAAGGACAAGTTTTGCATCGCGAGCGCGCGTATTTAAAAGTGCCAGGTTGTTCAGTTGTTTTGAATGCGATTTTAACTAGAAAGTTACCTACATTTTTGTCGCGTTTGAATGAAATCAGTGGTGGTTCCGAAAAGAGTTTCTGGATCATTTTGCAGTATCTTAAAGTTATTAAGAATGATGGCTTTAATTGGGTTATTATGCGGGTGAAATGTGAGGGTGAATGGAATTCTGTCATTCTTTTCCTTTTGTGACGTCTGTAGTGCTCACTGTTGATCAATCTGCTGAGCGTGGTGATAGCCCGCTTGAACCACAGAATCAGGATAGTCACGTTTCTCGAAAAAATGGCACATTTCCTCTGATTTGTTGGAAAAATCAGAGTCATCACTACATAGACGTCGAAGTCTAAGAAATTGAGAATAGGGAATGGCGTTTTTGACATGAGATGGATGTGAAGATGAATACAACAAATAACTGTGAGAATCGGTGGGTTTGTAGTGCACACTGGTACATAAAAACTTTGATATCAAGAAAGGCCAGGGAAGTTTCCGAAATTTCCCAGGTACATTTTAGAGCCGGATGAAAGGAATTAACGGCGGTTATAAATTGATTGATTTCCTCCTTGCTAGACGAAATTGCGCCGATACAGTCGTCAATGTAGCGACCGTAGAGTTGAGGTTTAGGACCATTGTTTTGATTGAAGAATTGGTACTCGACGTAACCTACAAAAAGATTGGCGTTGCTAGGTCCCATTTTTGTGCCCATCGCTACACCATTAATTTGCGTGTAATAGTTGTCAGCGAAAGAAAAACAGTTAAGTGTTAAAACTAGTTCAGCTAGTAGCGTTTCCGAGCTTGGTTCCTTGACGGTGCGTTGATCGAAAAAATACTTAAGTGCTTGAAGACCTTCGCTGTTTGCAATGACAGTGTATAGAGATGTAATATCCACAGTGAAAATTAGTTTGTCTTCGCCGGTGAAATTGAAATCGTGCGTGTTGACTGTCTTTAATGTAAGATGGTAAAGATTTGACGATGGGCGCCATAATCTTGTCTAAATAGCTAGAAATGAGTTCGGTAGGGCAACTACAGGCAGAAACGATAGGTCGACCCGGGTTGTTAGGTTTGTGGATTTTGGGTAAAAAGTAAATGCACGAGGTTCTCGGAGTAGTGATAATGAGATTAGTAGCGGTAGCCGGCAATTCTTGTTTGACTATTAGGTCCTGAATCGTGTCTTTGACAATTTTTTGGTTGGTGGAAGTGAGATCTTTCTCGACTTTAGCATAAAAGGTGTCAGAAAGTTGTCGCAAAGCTTCTTCTTTGTAAAGGTCGGACCGCCAAACAACTACCGCGCCGCCTTTGTCGGCCGATTTGACAATTATATCTTAATTCCTTTCATCCGGCTCTAAAATATACCTGGAAATTTCGGAAACTTCCCTGGCCTTTCTTGATATCAAAGTTTTTATCAGCGGCAACGGCTTATGTACCAGTGTGCACTACAAACCCACCGATTCTCACAGTTATTTGTTGTATTCATCTTCACATCCATCTCATGTTAAAAACGCCATTCCCTATTCTCAATTTCTTAGGCTTCGACGTCTATGTAGTGATGACTCTGATTTTTCCAACAAATCAGAGGAAATGCGCCATTTTTTCGAGAAACGTGGCTATCCTGATTCTGTGGTTCAAGCGGGCTATCACCACGCTCAGCAGATTGATTGATCAACAGTGAGCACTACAGACGTCACAAAAGGAAAAGAATGACAGAATTCCATTCACCCTCACATTTCACCCGCATAATAACCCAATTAAAGCCATCATTCTTAATAACTTTAAGATACTGCAAAATGATCCAGAAACTCTTTTCTTTCGGAACCACCGCTGATTTCATTCAAACGCGACAAAAATGTAGGTAACTTTCTAGTTAAAATCGCATTCAAAACAACTGAACAACCTGGCACTTTTAAATGCGCGCGCTCGCGATGCAAAACTTGTCCTTTCATTCAAAACACTGACAAAATATCGGGCCCTAAGCGATCTGTTAAGATCACTGATCGTTTCACGTTTACCTCCGCAAATGTTATCTATTGCACATTATGCAAAAAGTTATACATCGGCGAAACAGGAAGACGACTAGGTGACCGATTCCGAGAATATCTTCGTGATGTTGTTAAAGATGACAAAGACGCATCCAAACGCCTGTCGCTCGGCATTTTAATCTCCCTAACCATTCCAAACAACACATGTCGATCTCCGGCCTTTCCCTACATCAAGGTACCACGGAAAGCCGTAAAAATCTCGAGCAAAAACTGACCTTTCAAATTGGCACTCTTAATCCCCACGGTATCAACGAGCGCTTTTCATTCAATTAATTTATTCCTGTTTTTCACGTTACCATACCATACCATAGGGTAGCTCCATTTTCTGTATATAAACCATACACAACCCACAATTCCTCGATTCGCTCCGACGAAGGGCTAACGCTCGAAACGTCAGCTAATCGAATCCCTGTACGGTGGTCAATTTACATTATCGACTCCGTTGATGAACCAAATTTTCGTGCTTCACTCCCCCACCGACGCAGCACCACAGTTTCTTTAGAAACTAATCCCCTTTATTCATTAGTAATTTTCATAACTACCTAAGGGTCGGTTTTGTACAATCTTTGAATGCAATGCCCAGCGTTCACAATCACCAAATCCTGCAGCTGTAAACAGAGTATCTAACCATAACATCACTTATCACTTTGAATTAAGCTGCATTTGTCATCCCAATTCATATTTTCTAACTCGGTGGTGGTGTATTCTTTCTGATCAACCAGCTGACGAAGGATTGTAAGCAAGTGGATCCACTGTGTTTCAACTGAAACACTTATTCAAGCAACAACATCAGTTATCACAGAATGCCGGAACTGTCATCTGAAACAAAAAGTAGCATCCAATAAAATACATTGGTATGCTACTGTATTGTTCAAGAATGACAATAACAAACACTTTCAACTTACAGTCTTCAATACAGCTGTTAAAGAAATCAGTTCTTTTAAAAAAGGAATTGTCGAGCTCACTGAGGATGACATAACAACAATTTTCCTGAGCCTACCATCTGTGATCACAGTTGCATTCAACAATAAGTCCAAGATTGTAACAAAAATTGCAATCAAGTAACCAGAAAATGTAACAGATCTGCTTAGTAAACCTGTTTGACATTGAAAGAAAAGAACTTATTTTCACTCTCACTTACATTTTCAGTTGTGTTACCACAATGGATAATTTTTCTAGTTAGAGCCTAAAAATCTTTACTACCCGCTTGAGTTGTGCATTAACTTCAGTGGTGTTAGATTTCAGTTACTGTTATTAAGTACCTATTAGTTATCAGCAATTCAAAAATACCACACTCAGTGAGATATTTCCTTCAATTAAATTTAACTTAAACATAGCATAGGCGATGCCCAAATTTATCAATGTGACATTAAAAAAAATATGTGGTGTTTTTAAGATTTACTAGTATTTTAACCATTTATGTTGTAACCGGCCAAATGTGGTTCATCCAACGGTTGTTTTCAAAGCCCATATACTGTAAACTGCCCGTTACAGTTGTTTATATTGTGAAGTTACATGTATACAGTAAATAAAGTACATTGTTCAACTGCCAGTTGCATTTCTTGCTTGTGGATAGTAGATAAAAATACAGCCACCGCTATTAAAACTGCACACATTCTCTTCTCACTGAAATTTTAGCACACCAATGCCATAGCTTATTCTAAGAGATAGGCCGGAAAGTGCACTCACTGATTCGCAATGGGCATTTCACAGAAATACTAGTACTAACTATCCAAATGGTATCTTCACGGTAATGCCTACTGCAGCAGACACAAGTACCCATTGGGTACCTATTTTTCGGATCTGGTATCCGACGTGGTTTTCAGTTTTTCCCATTTGGTTTTGGTTTCTTTTCGGACGACATCAGTACCGATGGCAGCAATTCACAAGGCCAGCAGGACAAGTTAGGGGCATCTACAACTAATTTTCCATGGAACGGCAGTGAGGTTCAATAATCGACTCCTGTCAAGTACTTACCACAGTAAATGTCACATTAAGTTCCCGCTGACGACCAAAAAAGTAACACTTTTTTACTTTCGATCCTGGCCTTACTGTTACTGTTAACTTTATTTTTACTCTGAGGGAGCCCAATGTCTATAAGCCTTGTGGTTTCCTTTAGGGCTTCCTCGCCACTTTCATTTGCTTTGTGTAACTGTTTTGTTTTATCGTTATTTGTATTTTGTGGTAAAATAAATAAACATCCAAAACATCCAAAAAAACAAAAAACAAAACAAAACTGTGCAATGGCATGTTAGACCATTTTACAGTCAAAAGACAGGTCACAGGTGACTGACTGCTGCAAGATTTCAATTGAATCTCTGAATTCAGGTCTAAGTTCTCAAAATTCTTGATTTTTGATGGAGGTTTTCAGAGCTATAGGATAACTTTTTGCGGTTGCAAAATCCCTCATTTAAACAGAGACTAGTAGATATACCTGATCAGGCCCGTAGAGAGGGGATGGGGTTGCGACGGGTGCGTACGCACTCCCCCATGGGCCGCGATAGTCCGTTTACCACATACCCGCGATTAAACGAAACTAAGGTATTACAAAAAAGGCGAAAGGAAAGTAACTATAGTTCCTACGTCCTGACACGTTTATTGTGTAGTTTTAATGAACCGTTTTCATTTTATGTCCGCTATGTGACCCGCTGGAAGACTATTTCGGATACAGTTCAAACCCAAAACAAGAAAGACCCAATGCCGCTGAAAAAGCCTTGGGGGATTTGAACCCAAATCTTTACGTCCTTTTGAAGATTTGTTTCACAGTTTTTATATTCCAGCCATCAGCTGCGAATGTGAAACTGAGGAGCTCTAAGACGGCTCCACACTTGCAACAGAGCCAGCATAGCTCAAGGAAGTCTCTCTTCGCTTGCTTAATGCACATTCACTACGATACAGACATCAATCTGGGCGATTTGTTTGCCCATAAGCGTTCAAGGAAGCTTGAGCTTGGCACACTACTCAAAGATTAAGCCCAAAATCCATTTCAAAATGTAGTCTTAGGCAGTTAAATTTTTCAAAATTTCCCGGGGGAGGATGCCCCCGAACCCCCCTAGAATCTCACGCTTTTGGCTCTCTTCATGTCGTGCCTTTTGCGCTCAAACGCACGCAAAAACCTGTCTATGGGCCTGATGATTCGCAAATAGCAGCCACAAAAACCGGGATGAAATTAACATAATTTAGTCTGTATCCTCCACGTACGAACCACAAATGTATCAGGTCGATTAAGGTTCCGTAAATTCGGGTCTGTAAAATTTCGGTTTTATGGTTTTGTATTCGGTTTTCGGTTTTGAATGCTGTTTTGAGTGGTTTTTCGGTTTCTAGTAGACTCCAATGCCCCCCTCTTTGGGTTGCTAATGTACTTATTAAATAAACTATCCAACATATCCAAAAAGAGGCGCTCAAAGTGATATTTTAAAAAGTTAAATTGAAAAAGCAACCGGTTTAAAGAAATTAAAAACCAAAATCATATCAGTCCTTCGTTATGTAGTCAGTGTTTTTCATTTGGCTAACATACATGGATACAAGTGAAAAGATTTTGACTTACTTTGCTAGACTCAAGAAGCTGCAACTTGACTGCAGTCTCGTTTAGTTCTCTGTCAGCGGACATCAGTTCCTGTGATTAATTCAATCAAACATAATTAGCGAATCAGACCATCAGAGAGGCTCGTTGTTTCGGGAAATGAGCTCTCGCTCACTCCGGACCCGAGTGAGCGGCGGAGAACGAGCCTAACCATCAGAACATACTATAGAATTTAATGATCTATATGTGCAGAGCTCGCAAAAGTAGAAGAAATGGTGATATAATCCTTCCCAGAACAGAAACAAACATTAACAGAAACTCCATATGATGCAGAGGAGCAATAGAGTGTTTTCATTCACGTGACCACCGGCCATATTGGTTTACTGAAACAAAAGAAAGTATTTGCATAAAAATAGAGTGCAATTCCCAGAAGTGTAGTTTGGAACACCAACATGGCCGCCGTTTTTTGTTTTGGAACACCAACATGGCCACCGTGACGTCATGTGAAAACACTCCATAAGCCGGCGAGAAAAAGTCTAACTACTGAATACATTTTAGTTTTTCACAGGCAGCCCAGACATACTGTATGTGTAATTAATTTTAGACACTTTTTGAACCGTGAATATAGTTGTAAGAATAATGGCTCCCAAGCGGTTATGATAGCAGGTGAACAGGCCAGAAGCACCGCAAAATAGACCAGTTATTGAGCAACACAACAAACACATAGTGATATTAAATTGAAACAATATTTATTTTTTGAACTTTTACATCAATATTTTGACTATATGCAGAACATTATACTTGTTATTACACATTCAGTATGTCTGGGCTGCCTGTGGTTTTTTTAACCCATTGGCACCCGTGCCGGCCAAAACCGGCCGCACAAGACTCCCATGCTTCAAAACATTGCAACTTTCTCAATCGCACGAATATTGCCTTAACTGTCAATTGTGAGCACGAAATGGAATGTCCTTTAAATTTGGATATCCAATAAACGCAAGAAACGTAGCGATTGTTACCAAATATGGCCTTTTGAGTTTGGACAATAACGAAACTGACCGTTTTTAACGTCAAAGACAAACGACGAAAAAATGCCCCTTTTTGCCTTTATCTTTTTTAAAGAAATCATCGTCGAAAAACCAAACTTCAACCATCATAACAAAATTCAGTCCTTGTTCAAGCTTCGATATATTCTTCTCCCGAGCGTAGATATAGCCTTTTGTTCCAGCGCATTCGGGCCTTTCCGCCATTTTCAACATCTCGACCGCATTGCATGATGGGAAATAACGAGAATTTTTCACAGCGGCGCCCGTTCCTTCCCCCAATTCTTTCAAATATAAACTAAGTCTACAGCCACTCCGACCTACCGTCAAAAATTCCTGCTTGTGGTCATCTTCAGTGCTCACAAATTCCAAAATATTCGGCGGTAGGTCGAGAAATTCATCAACAGTCGAGTCCCAAACGTACTAAGTGTCCGGCCGGCCAAACTCCCAGTTCGTCGAGTAACAAGCCAAATTCGACAACAAAGTACATCACCTTGTTCCATTCTTTGAGAAAGTGGACTCTTAGCTACCGTCACGCTTAATGATGCTCCTCGTTTAAAATGGCTGTAAACTTAGCTAAAATCGCAAGTAAACTGAACTTGGGCCGTTGTTGTAGCTCAGCTCCACGGCTGAAAAATAGCTACGTCAGAATGACGTTTTCAGAAACCTTGAGCCTCCAGTGCCTTAGGACAGCATCACTTTTCCATGGTAGTTAAAATAAAGAGTCGCGAAATGCTATGGATCGTTTATAGCTGGAAAGTCACTCCGAAAACGTAAAAACGGCTGGTAGTCAATGGGTTGATAGATATTTGAATTTGCAATTATTAGTTTAAATGCACGACCCCAACAGCTCCGCTCAGCTCAGCCGGCACATCTCCGCTCCGCTCAGCTCAGCCGGCTCAGCTCAGCGGCTTGTTTTCCATGGAAACGAGTTGCGTGGGAACATTACTCAATTATACCAACCCAAAGCATTTTACCTTTTTGAGTGACTCTATTTCATAATTTTTTCTTCTCAGCTTTTCCGCTGCCTTTTTCTTTTTAAGTTCTTCCTGTAAAAGGAAATCAGTTGAGAATTTTATTCCGAGTTTCGTAAAAGCCGTGTGGAATGTTTGATGCAACAAAATGTTTTACCTTGTATCTGCTGTGTTCGTCCACGTAACAGCTGTGAATTGGCTTCTTGGTTTCTCGCTCATCCATGTCCATAGAGAATTTCTGTTTGAATTAATGTTAAAGTTTGTACGCGTTAGTTTTAACTCGACCTCCGACTAATTAAAGAGTAACTATCAGACAATCACCTGATGACTAGCTGCGGAACTAATTCTAAAACGCTCCCAGTTTAATAGTTTTTATATCCAGGATGTGATAAAGAATTACCAACCTTTTGAAAGTTTTTTTCGAGATGTGCAGTGTACATGATCACACAACAACAACAACAACATCTTTATTGTACCTTAAATTTCTTAAATACAAGAATATATATATTAATACATAAGAAAAGGTACGGACCTTCAGAAATAACTATTAAGAGTTATCTTGATCTTGCGATCACTGAAGCACAAGCTTTTGGAGACACTTTGCCCCTTGTTATTGAATTCATCTTCTTTTGAAGTTCCTTCCCTAGACTGAAATACACTGTAACAATACCTTTCTTTCCTTTAAACAGACATTCAGTCTCCGTTGTTGATCTAACTCCTCTCTTAATCTGCTCATCGATGCTCTTAGGTATGCTATTTCTTCCTGGCGATTTCGAACATCCATCTGTGATATAAAACAGTAAAGTGAGCAACCACGAATTCCTTAAGATAACGTCTTGCTTAAGCCGTACTTGGCTCACGCGGCCGGAGACTAATTAAACTGCGAAACGATGGTTTTTGTTCTCGAATTCGCGTGCAAGAATCACCCACAACGATTCTTTCGTGTGACCTAAGTCTTTGTTTCCATTTTCTTGCTCGCGCTTTTGGAGGACTCGCCTATAGAAAAAATACCGAACTGTTTTGAAAACTAAGCATTAATAGGTCTCTAAGACATGAAGTAAAAACGAGTATTGCTATTTCCACCGCCCAGTCACACCCAGCAGTTTATGGCCGAGACCCATTGATACTCCTGGGTGACGAGAGGAGATATGGTACGCTTTCTTTTCTTTTGTCTATTTCTAAGGACAAAACAAGAACGTAGAGGCTATTGTAGGTCTGGAACCACACACCTTCACATCTCACGGCTGACGTCCAAGGCGCTTACAACTAAAACACTGCGCCTCAACAAGATGTCTTAAAGGGAACCTCCACTCTTACAACAAATTCACGCTAAATTGTTGAAAATAATTACTAGCTTCGTGTAATGGTTGCAGCTATTGTCAGGAAGCAAATGAAGCAGAAAATCCTTTGTGTTAAACAAAAGGTGTTCAAATCCAAAATGGGCGCGCCCGGGAAATTTAAAAGCGAAAATTAGCAATGATGATATCCATTTTTTTACACTTAAATGTTATATCCACGCTTTAAAACAAAATTTGAAATCTAGTAATTATTGCCTACAATTTAGCGTCAATTTGTTGTAAGAGTGGAGGTTCCCTTTAAGTTATTGTAGTAGTGTATTAACTTTAAGCAGACGTCTGCAGTGAAGGAACCCGAAGTTACTATCAAACATAGTACCGTGAAACATTTCTTTGTAGTAAGAAACACAAAGGTGACAGAGACAAAAGACAAACCTTAAGTCCTGTCGCCTCAGCCGTTTTCTGTCCTGCTACTGTCTCACTGTTTCTACAACCACAGGGAAAACGTTTACTCTGTGCAACGTTAAAACAAAAAGATGGCACAAAACAAGAGGCAATCTGGCATTTCCACATTGCGATCGTATTTAATCAGATTACCTACCTACCTACCTAAATACATACATACTTTATTTGTTAAATTAAATTTGTTAGATTACCTGAACGCTGAAGGGTACACGAGTACACGAAGGTACACGAGTCGCTGGCCGACAGAGGCAAAGATTTAAGGCCTTATTAGGATAAATTAACAGAAAAGACAAATACATTTTCAAACCTGAGATGAACCAAATCGTCTTCGTAAGATCCAAGAAGTTGAATTTTTCTTTCCATTCGTTCATACATCTGTCGCACTTTAAACACCATCAGCTCCACGGCCTGAAAAATGAACAGAAGCGAATGAACGAAGAACAGCTACATGAAGCAGCCTCAATCATGAACAACGTCAATAAATGAGCCTTGTCTAACACCACAAAACTCAGCTCCACGCAAGATAGACAGCCACTGAGCTATACCTTCGTCCTGTCTAGTTCCAGACTCTCTCTTTCCTCTTCAGGAAGGTGAGCCATTGAGCGGCAGCCAGGTACAGGGTCTATTTCAAGCAGCGCTCCAAGTGTGCGAGCCATCTTTAGATACTACGGCATGATAACAAGGCATGAACAAACAGTGAAATTAATAGCAAGTGAAAGTTATTAGATAAGCATTTTTAAAAAATATTAATGTTATTAATTAATATTATCGATATGTAAATAGATGTTCTTTTTATTGTTATTAATAAAGGATTATTTAACGTTACAAGTATCTCTGCAATATAATGATTTCTGTACTCTTTAGTTCGTTTTTTTTTTTACTGTCCGGTCGTTAATCTGGGCCCAGTTGTTCAAAGAACGATTAAGCTAATCCTTGGATAGTGTGAGCTTTGGCCTCGGTTTAATTAAATGTTCAATAAGGATTTTCCCAAAGTTTTTCGCCCTCAAGTTTTGAATGTAACTTTTCTTTACCTCGAGCTTAGTATTTGCTTCCAAATAACGTTCTCAGTGAGCAAGACGCTAATCTTTGCGCTAATCGGCTTTCGAACAACCGGGCCCTGATGTGTAAGCAAGTTAGAGGAAACAATGACAATTAATTTATGTCTGCATTCTTATCATCACGGCCACCTATAATCATCTGACGGAAATTTAGAGTTTTACTTGCAAATTTATGATCAAATACATGCGGCAGACTAGCTACGAGAAAGAACGTTATATATTCCACACAGGGAGTGCTGTATTCTAACCGTCTTTTCACTCAGGTCCAGCGCTTCCTTTGTTTGGTGATGAGCACTTTTTTCCACCTCGGTCTCGGCTAAGCTGGCAGAAGCTTGCTCTCGACGAACTCTCAGCTATAACGTGAGAAAGTGCACTTCCTTCAGTTAAAAATTGAATAGTTGACCGTACTTTTGGTAGCATAAGACTATTATTGAGTGCGAGTAAGTCATTACTTATCATATTATTGAATGTCTCTCTCAGCGAGTCGTTAGATCTGATCACATACCCGCTCTGGATACGCTGGATCTTATCGAGCTTACTGTAAGCTAAAGTGATGTGCAGTGCCCTGTTCTCCTTCTTTACTTCCCGACCTTTACTGATCCGCCTCCTTTGAGGTTGATTGGTCTTGTCAAACACTCCCTTTGATGAGATAACTACGTAATCGTTTACCCCTACCTCAGCATGCATCTCGCCTTCGCTCTTGTGGTAGTCTTCCTCTTGCGAAGCCAGCTTTGCTCTCAGTTCACTGACTTCCTTTTTCAGCGACACGATCTGTTGCAGAGCTTGTTCATGATTTGGAACTAACAGAAACAAAAACATTCTGACGTCAAACGGTAACGGTTTTTGCATTTTGATTCAGTTCTTCCATCATGGTTTTATTTATCCAGGCAACTGTGGAGCATTCAATTAGACGGCAGGGAGCCAAAGGTTTATGGTTGCTGAAAACTAGCAAAATTCGATTACAAATATTTCGATAAATATATTTTCATTTGGTAAAATTATTTTCATTCGATAAAATCACGTGACTAGGCTAGCAGAATGACTGATGCTCAAATTTCACGGATATCAACGGATTTACACAGAAAATGTTGAACCTAGTATTGAACATCGAATTTATTCTTTGGCGGCCCGAAGGTTTTATTCCGGAGAGGACGCACAAGTTATGTACTCCCATCTGATTGGTTTCTAAACAATGCATTGAGTGGGCCACGTCATAGCTTGTACATGCGCCAAACCGTGAAACTATCCCTTGGAAATAATTTTTATCGAATAAAAAAGGAGCATGGGATCATGGTCAGCTCATGAAAACAGTTTCACGGAACGGATATATTTTTATCGAATGAAAAATGTTTAACAAATAATATACCATTTGTGGAATGAAAATATTTTTAACGAATAGAAATATACCATTTATCAAAAAAGAAAAAAAAATTAAACCAATTTTGCTACTTTTCGGCAACCGTAAAAGGCTAAATTACAACGGAAAGTACGGGTAATGGTATTGTTACTATAGTGTTAGCCTTACGGCACTGCAAACTTTCAATATTGAGGCCCTTCAAAATTTTCAACTCTCGACTGTATTTGAAGATGGAGAGATGAATGGCAATATGATTTAATGTCATTCCAAAAAGCCTTTCTTTTTCTCAACTTGTCGTCCTGTTAGTATTTCCACAGCATGATACAAGCCGTCAGACCTGCGTTATTACTCGGGATATAGCGAGTTATAAATCATGCGAGTTATAAATCATGTTAGATTTCGGTCTTTTTCTGTGCAACAAAATGCACAATTGGAACACGTGGCGATGTTTCATTTGTCAATGCTCAATAGAAAGCACGTGGCGTCATTTGCCATTTGGCGTCAAAATTCACAAACTTGCATGCGCTTGTTTTTTGTAATGTGACACCTTCCAATACCTGAACCAAGTGAGCGCTCAAGGTTACAGACTCCACTTCGAAAGACCTAAACACATTTTTCCAGATACATATCTTTGCAAAGTTATGAAGATTTTAATCCAGTCGAGTTTTTCCGTGTAAAAACTTTTGCCGAATTTAAGAAAAGGTTGGAAGCCTCGCACGTGCTGCGCTTATCGGCTGACAGATCGGAAAGATACCACAACTCGATCGCTGTGACAGTTTTATATTTGGAGAAAAGTTTGCGAATTCTTGGTTTTCACGTGCCATCAGAAAAAAAAACTAAAATTGAAAATTTAGAGTTTTTGCCTTCATCAGGTAAATGGCATTTCAAAGGTATATCTGCTGGCCTGTTTTCAACTCGGTAGCATGCTTTGTTTTGCAAATAAAGCAGTTTGAATTTCGATTTTTTTATTTAAACATATTGCTTTACATGTTCGCCTTAAGAGCTAAATAAGCTCATCACGGGGGGCTTACACCTAAACACGGACAAGGACACAGACAAGTTTTAAGTTACTTATAATGACTAGAAAAGGAAAAGGAAAAACGTTTTTTTTTTTACAACGCGTGACATCTGGATTGCTTCTAAGAAAGATGTCACACACACGAATGTGTCTATACGAATGTTTTCAAGTTTAGCAGAGAAAAAAAAAATGTTTTGAGAGATCCAAATTAAGGGGGCATTATGCCTGAATGTTAATGAAATAGAAAGTGATTCGATGAAGAAATTAAAAAGGGAAAATAAGGCATACACAAACACTCAGACAGTCCACTACAACAGGGGTGCATGTCACGTTGAGGGAAGATTGTTTGGTGTTCGTCCATTAATTTGTAACCTCCCAAATTTAATTTAAAAATCTTCATTTTTCTCACCTTTCCTTAAAATCACTCTCCCCTCCCCCATTTTCTTCTTGATAAACACTCTAAAAATTACTCCAAAACTCTGAGACGTTTTTGGGGGTATGTGCTACAAAACTATGATGGCTTTTTTTGGATTGCATGAAATCTCGAGAAGATAATAAGGATAAAAGGTAAAAAAGGGACAAAAACGTACCATTCAGGTATATCCCCCCCCCCCTCTAAACTCCAGATGTGCTTAGTCATTCGTAGTAGTAACGTCCTGCACGGTTTTGTTTCTTTTCCCTTTTCCTTTCTTTCTTTTTTTTCTTAACAACTATTATTATTGTTATCAATGGTTGAGCTGCAATTTTTAAAGGGATATATGCTGATATATGCTGATATGGATATTCACTACAAAACAAACAGCCTGGAACATCATGATAAGCGCAATGTGTCCGATGTACAAAGGACAGACTTCTCTCTTTTCTTTTGTTTAGCGCTAAATTAGAGTTACACACAGTATTTTTGCAGGTCAGAATTTAGGCTAAATGTAGCCTCTTTTTAGCTCATGGATGACGTAGTCATGTCATGAGGTATAGGAGGCACTCGATGTCACTCACTCACTCACTCGATTCTGATTAATTTATTCATTAAACTTGGATGAAACACTTCTTCTGTCCCTCCCCTGGTAAGTATTGTATTTGTCCCCGGAGTCCTCTTTGCTCAAGGTTTGCAAGTTTCAGGGGGTAGTAGAAATGCGTAGATTCTTGTTAGACTGTTTATGTATCATGAAGTGAATATGAATTAATGGCGTCGATCAGAGCATGTGAAGATTGAAAAGCGAATGATTTTTCGTCCTGTCCTCTTGAATATACTATTGTGGAGTTGGAAAGTGGAAAGCTAATATATAGATTTAGCCAAGCCTAAAAGCGGAGCTCCATGGTTATTATTTTATTAACTGGTATTGAGCAACTTCGCATGGCTTTCCTTGCGCCAATATTTTGTGTTTAGAGCAGTCAATAGGAATTGACCGCGGTTCAAAAACCTCAAAACATTAAAACATTCCAAAACAACAAGACGCCTATGTTTGTTCGAAGATTCTTGGAAAGGGTGAAGAAAGTTGATAAGTAAGCTTCTAGTAAGCTAGAAAAATTACTAAGCAATCTTAAGTTTTTACATAACGGTCCGTAGAGTATGAACCTGATCGTTTAGAGCAGTCAACAGGAATTGACCGCGATTCACAAACCACAGAATAACAAAACATTACAAGAAAACAAATTCACTGACGATGCGAAGGTTTGTAGGTTTCTTTGGAGAAGGTAGGGAAAATAGACAAGTGACAATTTCGTCGCAAGTTAATAAAAATTGTTAAGCAATTTTGACATAAGTAATGGTAATAGGACTGAGTGGAGTCCAATTCGGTCTGTAATCATACGAGTGATAACAAAATCGGACGACCGCGCAGCGGGAGTCCGATTTGTTTATCACGAGTATGATTACAGACCGAATTGGACGACACGAAGTCTTATTACCAATTAATCATAAAAATTACAATTTCCGAGAACAGAAGAAGAGCCAAGTTATAAAAGGGAAGGAAATTTTGCATTAAAAGACTGACAAAGGAAGCGTAAATTGTTTACTGTCGCTCTGAAATTGACTATGATCAAAATGTATAGTGATTGTAACCAAGGTTGTGATTGGTTGATTTAAACTACAACTTTGAATGTGATTGGTTGATTTAAAATACTACTTTGAATGTGATTGGCTTATTGAACTGTCCGATAACAAACTGTCCAATAACAAAGTGTCCAATAACAAACTGTCCGATAACAACTTGGCATGTGAATTAGTGGAAAATAGGAGTTTTTTAAACCAATCACAATCGAGGAAATTGTAATTTTTATGATTAGCTTAAATATCGGAGAAAAGAGAAAAAGGAAAACAAACCAATGGTTGGATAGGTAATCGCACTGGGCCGAGAAAAATTAAGAATTGATATTATCTGTGTTTTCAGAAGTTGCTGAAATTGTATTCTTTGCGCAAAACACAAGTAATACTAAAGCCCCCGCTAAACGATCAAACATTTTCCTGAACATTGTGTTTGACAAACATAACGTTGGGTGACTAGCCGATAAACAAATTTCCTTGGGCGAGAAACCTCTGCTAGCAGGAAAACAAACAATGTTTGACCAAACACAAGACAAAGCGAGTACACAGGACACTTTTTGCGTGTTATCGCTGAAATTTTCACGTTCTCAATTTGGTTTGCTTTTTACTGACCGTGCACTTTCTTGGTTGGGTTGGCTAAACGATCAAACATTTGTTCGTAGAGCGAAATGTTAGATGAAAATGTTTCATCTGGATCAAACATAGAAAGCCGTTTTAAATTATCTTCCAACACGATGTTGAATGAAGTGTTTGATCGTTTAGCCTGGGCTTAATGCTTTATTTTACGAGGACTCATTGCGATTACTTGTTAATAAGTTAGGGGCAAAAGTTTTTTTTAATGCTGTTGAGGCACCGACGTCGAAAAACACTGAAAACAGTCAGCCAAGCGGAGTGAAAACACTCGTTCGCTTGCATGAAAACAACAAAACAAACAAACAATTCAACTACTTCTTTGCTTGCAAAACGAGCAGAGATGATTGTTATTTATATCCAGTCGAGAGAAAAATACAAATTGCTTTCCTGAACAAAAATAAGAACGATTAAACCATTTAATGTTAAGCTTCAATTCATTTAATTGAGTCACCTGTGTTGTAGAGGTTGAAAATACGAATCCACTTGAGTTAAAACACGCATCTGGAAAAATAACAAACGGTTTGTCCAAAGAAAGAACTTCTTCCACTAACTTTGAGCTACTCGTTCCTCCCATTGATACCGGTGAACTGTTAAGTGACCTTTCTTGGTGAGCTGCGAGGTGCCGCGGTAAAGTGAAAGTCCTTGAAGCCTTGAATCATTTTGTTTTTCAACCACACAATCCGGGCGTCGATTATGCAAGTCGAGCCAAGTTTTAAGCGTTTCCTGAGGCAAATGTTTTGCTATCCTTTTTATCACTTGAAAATTCACCTTCCGGAAAAAAATTAGTTATTGATTTTTATGCCTTTTACGCGAATTAAAAGACAAACTTCGCAAACTTCGAAGTTGTTTTGGTCAAAATGAAGAAACCAACTGACTGTGAAATTACGAGCCGCAGAAAGCGCGCGGAAAATTAAGCCTCGTTTTGGTTTGGGTGCCTCGTTTTGGTTAAATTAACCTGGTTTGAGCCTGCGATCTAATCTAAAACAAGTACGTGGTCAGCGGTCAAATTAAAAAAAACAGCTGACCTATATAAGCTCTAAACTTGAGCCCGCAATATGGCCACGTGATACTGGTCAGCGGAAACCTTGTTTTGACAGCTGTCAATTGGCCATGACACGGATGTCCTATATCAAAGTTGCACGCTGCAAACTAGCTGATGAGCTGGGGACCCAGCTGGGTCAGGTGGAGTATGGCCGCCATGTTGGATTATTATGGTTATTACAAGGATATTATTAATTATTGGGCAACTCCACCGTCGTCGTCGTCGTCGTCGTCGTGCGCGCCCACGAGCAATACCGCTAGCCGCTTTTACCATGAGAAAAGCAGTTGACGGGTTTCTATAGGTATGGTGCTCCGCCGGAGCTCCGCTAATACGATTACGTACACAAGCTGCCAGAACTGAAGATGGAAATCGACGAAATTTTCACGCTGATATCTTAAAAGCGATGATGAAATTGCTGTTCCTATCGGTTTGTCACCCGGAGGAAGAAGCAGGGAGGAATGAATGTCATAATGATCAAAGCAAGTTATTTCGATATCACTAGCACTGAAACGCACGGTTGGAGTTTAAGACAAGAGAACAGAAAGAAAACAACACCAAGGCATATGTTTATATAACAAAACTAGGCATGCTATGGCCACAGAGTGTTTGGAAATAAATTTCCTGCGACCATAAGCAAGGAAATAAGACATTCCCTATCCTCAGGAGCTTTAGACAAGGACCAAAAGCAACTAATTCGTTTGAGCAAAGGATTGGAACATTCAACAGTGAATTGAATCCCCCATCGCGTTATGAGTACTGCGTGTTGTTGCATATCAGGTTAAACGCAACATACATTCACGCCGCAATCGCTAAAGTGAATCAAATATAAACAAAGTAACCAGCAGAGCTTTTCTACCAAAAAAGCCCGTATTTAGACATGCAACACATTTGTTTTGGGAGAAAAATATGATCCATTTTACTGCTTAAACTTAGACAGGTACGTATTGGATTCTTATCGAAGACAAGATCGGAAATTTCTGAAATGTCCGAAATAGCTTCAATGGTATGTAAATGAAATGGCCGCGGTATTCTGAAATCTAGCTGCCAAAACACCGATCTTGTTCAAAAAATCTATATCCTTTGGCTTAAATAAACGATCAGTAATAAAAATTACTTTTGAAAGTAGTTCAATATTGTGGAAAAAACAGTTACAATGCTGTAACATAGCTGCAGATTTCTTTAGGTCATACGTTTTTCGGGGTGTCACACAACGCTCTATATGATGGGAGGTTGCGTCGAGGGCGGGAATACATCCGTCACAATAATAAGTTTGATAGACTCTGGGAAAGAGGTTACATTCCTTGTCAAATGCAGGTCGCAATTAGTGTAGCAAGATGCATCCATGAGCTAGCTCACAGGAGCCCTTTGATTTCCGTTTGGTAATACTTAGATCACTCTAGATGGCAACTCTCAAAACACTTTTACGCCCTTTGCTTGTACGTAAAAAAGGCCTTGTGCGAACCCAAAAGCAACTCTAGCAGGACACTTTTCGAGAATCGGAAAGCGTGCGTCCGACTTCTGCATCACAAGGTATCCCGAGTAAACGCTCAATTGAGAGGCCTCCTTACTGAAAACGTTTGCTACTAAGTTTTCGAACCGCAAAATTTGGAAGAATAAAGACTATAATTAAACAAGACGCCCTATGAGCGTTTACTCGGGATAGCTTGTGATGCAGAAGTCGAAGTCGGACGCACGCTTTCTCATTCTCGAAAATTATCCGTTTGAAAATTGAAAGGTTTTGGGTTCGCACAAGGCCTCTATAGAGAGTGATTACCAAACGCAAGTAGTGTGGTAATTTTGTTTACCTATTACAGCACCGCTCAAGGGTTAGTTGCCAGTCGCGTCGCGTTTTCTGCGCGACGCGAATCGCGTCGCCCGCTTCGGATTCGCCTCGCGTGAAAGTCACTGAATGACTTTACAAATGTTGTTATTGTTCAAATAGACACAACATCATTGAGGTCATCACGAATCGAAATGGTGCAGTCCTCTTGTAAACAAAAAGACGAATTTTCTAAATTCGTCAGCTAGTTTCGTCACAAACATTTTTTTCCAACACACATTTTTATTCAAGCAACGTTAATGACAATTACAAAAACTGCCTGAACACTTTAATACATACACATAGAGGGCTATGAATATACAGAAAGTCACTAATGAGGCACAGAGCCAGTGGTCAACGCCCATTTCCTTGTAAATTTATTCATAGTATTGTTTTTAACACAAATATATTTTTCTGTCTCATATGTAATTTTAACCTTAAGCTTGAAACCGGTTATATTTGGAAGCGTTTCAGTCCTTCTACAATCCCAAAGATATACTTTAGCAATAAGTAACAAATATCATGTTCAAGAAGTTTCAGAAGTCTTGAATTATTTGCAAACTGTGCTTTTCTGCTTTTAATCAATAGGTATTAATCTTTCGATTTCGTTTTCAGCACATCAAAATCCTTATTATCGATTCTAAATGAGAGATCGTTGAAGTGCAATTATTTGTTTTAAAATGGAAAGGTACGGAGTGTCGGAGTCCTGCCTAAATTAAGAAATTTGTTTTACTTATTTTCTATGAAATAATTTTAAAAGAATCTGCATTGCTTAAATGAAATAAAAGATCACTTACATGGACAATACTAGACATAAAAAAGCGTATCTCTTTGTTATTCCATACTATGTTTTGTCGGTCTTTCTCTGTGTCAAATTCCTCTCTTAAGTCAAACCACCATTTTAGTAGCTCAGAATAAAATTGAGATGTGATGGGACTGTCTTTGGTGTCGTAGTGACAGTGAAATAAAAAAGACCTCCAAACCGTCATTTGTTCCAAAAATAATTTTTATCGAGGCTAACCTAAGAGATTGGATCATACTTTCTAAGTCAATCATTTTTAATCCTCCAACCTCATACTCATTTATTGCGGATAATCTGGTTACTTTATCGGTTCCTTTCCGTAAACATTTGGCTGAATAGTAATCGGTTTAGCTCTTGGATGATTTCTTTGGGAATGTGTAGCAGCGATGAAATATAAACAAATTTTGGAATACATTATCCTCACCTTCCCACAGATTTAAAGACCTCTTGAAGACCAGATAGTTATAAGTTTTTTAACACTGTCCTAGCCTTTCTATGAAATTCTTTTCGTGTAGCAATTTCAAATCTAAAAATAGGTTTGGCGCTTTGTTTTCCCTAGAAAATCCAATCCACATGCCTTCAGTTTTGGTAGTATTTATCATAAGACCTGATAGTTTCTTAAAGACGTCAAGAAGGTTGAAAAGAGCTTAAGCCGAGTTTATGTCAGACAAAACCACGGTCATGTCGTCTGCGTATTGAAGAAGCTTTGTTTCTTCATGATTGCTAATCATAACATCCCTTATCGCCGGATTTTTCCAAATTGCTATTGCAACAGATTCAATTGCTACAACAAACAAGAGGCTACAGTTAGCCTAAACTCGGGCTTGCAAAAAACAGCACTGTATCCCTAATTTAGCGCTTAACAAAAGAATAGAGAGAAGTCTAGCTTTCTTACATCGGACGCATTGCGCTTAGCTTGTGCTGGAGTCTATTTCTTTAGACCCCTATCAATATATACCCCCTAAAATTACAAACTTGCTTTACAGCTCAAACATTGAGAACAATAATTGTAACACTTGTAAAAAAGAAGAAGAAAGAAACGAAAAAAAAAAGCCCGCGATATATGCCACTAATAGACATCGAACCCTGGTTAGCTGAGTCAGAGGCAGGAACAATGACCTCTTGGCCACAGAGGTTCATCGCAATGTAATATGATAAAATAGTGTATTGATTCCAAAAAAACTAAGCACACTTGTTTTCGCTTCGATGGATATTTGTTTGAGAAAGAAAGCGCTCACCGAACGATGTAGTTTTATTTCGTATAAACGTTTTAAAAATGGAGTCTCGGTGAAATGTGAGGAGAAAAATAATCAACAGAGTGAAACTGTTTACAAATACGTCAATCAAGGGTCATTTGAAACATAAGAAAGCCGAATGTTTCTGCGGTCAGTTTCAAGTCACGTAATCGCTTATCATTCAAAAACTAATGTCCAGAAATTGAGATACTGTGGAAAAATAGTAAATAAACTACCTGTCAAAGTCTCAGGGGTGTATGATATCCCGTACTTGAGTTATTCAACAAAATGTACTTCTCAATGGAGCGGACATGGGGAAACACGACAGTCTAATTAAAAACATCTGGAGGTAAGTTCGAACATGTTTAAAAAAGCTTTCTTCTCGCCGTTGAACTTGCAAACATTCGTATGGACACTGCTTTTAACGTATTAGTTGTTCAGACTTCAAAGACAGATATATAAGAAAGGTGAATCGACGTTTTCCGATACGTGACAACAGGCATCATTCATCGGTTCGTGTCATAGACCCATAGACCCCTATAAACATATATCCCTTGAAAATTGCTTTTACAGCTCAACCATTTATAACTTACAATAATTATAACACTTGTAAAAAAAATATTTAAAAAAGAAGATGGAAAAAAAAGGAAAAGAATAAAAAAAAAAAGGTGAATCGAACCCGGGAACATCTGCATCAGAAGCGGTAAAAATGACGGCTAGGCCACGCTCATTCAGCATAGCTAATGAGTTAAAAATAGTTCACTTATTCCAAAATGACCATTATTAGTTAGCGCTTGCGCAGAAACGCCGGAAGTGAGCTTTGTGGCTGAAACTCGACGAAGAATAAAAAAAAAGAAGAACCGTCGACAATTTTATACCCGGGCGACCCGCGAGACGCGGGAAGCCCGAGTAATAAACACGGAGACAGCGGATCTCCTTGCCTGACTCCCCGTTCCAGTGTGAAATTATCCGATATGAGTCCATTGTTAATCAAGCAACTTTGTATATTTTTGTAGAACGTCTTAACCCATCGAATTAAGCACGGACCACAATTAAAAGGCCTCTAGACAACTAACGAGAAAGTTCCACTCTAGGCTGTTCTTTAATATTTAATTTTTAATCATTATTTATACACGGTAAAAAATTCATCAGGTATCCTAAAACCCAAAATCCTAATCCTAATATTACCTTAACTTACAACAATATACTACTTATAAACCTGTTTTCCATGAATGCCGTGTGCTGAATGCTTTTTGAAAGTTAATAAATATCAATAGACCGGGAACATTTTATTTCAGAGTAAAGTCCATTACATCAAAGACTGATCGTACTGTTTCGTCAATGTATTGATCTCTAACATAGCCAGTTTGATTATGGTGAATAATGTTAGGAAAAACGTTTTGTGCATGTTCCTCATCTTGTCAGCTTCTTCGAAGGTAATATTAATGGGCTGGTCAGACCTGATGCAGTGTCGCTGATAGATGTACTCGGCATGCTTTGCCATCGTCGTCTCTTGGCGCACTGTTCGCTGTCTTACTGCAGCTCCATAAGCCGAAGCCCAATCCCGCATTATGTCGCAATTTGGTTTCAACATGTCGACGACGGGAATTGCCTTTATCAAAGGAACTTTGAAAATGGAATGGTACCACGAGAGTTTTGTTACGTCCCTAGTGGTTCTTTTACGTCCCACAGAATCAGAGAATTATGAAGAGTTGTGAGACGGGGCCTACGTTTTATCGTCCTTATCCGAGATGACTAGAAAGTCTAACCGTATGTAGATGTCATTACAAAGGCAGCACTTTCTCCTCAGTCAAGACCCTGAGTGTTGGTCCGGCCGGGGTTTGAACCCGCGACCTCCCGCACAGTAATAAAGGTGTCCTCACTTTGATCAGATCTCGAACCGAGTTGGAAACCTACAGCTCCTTCAAATGAAAGAATATTCTTTTGACATTCATCAAATTCATCCTTGCTCTTTTTCAAACTGCTCTGACTCCAGACTGTTCAGTTTGCTAGGATAAGGTCCAATTTATTTGTGACGCTTTCCGATAGTGTCAACTGAGTGGCAATTACTTCGTCTTCTTCTGTAGTCTTCCCATCGGGGAAATCGATTCTTTTATCTGTTTGTCCTCTGGTGATGTATCTTGTTAACCGCTGCTGGACGAATTACGACTAAATTTCCTTTTTGGTGTTACACATAAGGATGAGGTCTCCATAGAAAGCCATAAAGAGATTTGCGGTGGACGGAGCTTCGAAATTAAAGTCTTCACTCCGCCATGTTCTGTCCCTCCGTCGCCACAAACGAATGACTAGTGACTGTTTACTGCATTCTGCTTTCGAACCACAAAACAGGGTTGGCGCAGTGGTGAAAGCGCTCGCCTTCCACCAATGTGACCGGGGTTCGATTCCCGGACTCGGCGTCATTAGTCGGCCGAGTTTGTTGGTTCTCTACTCTGCCCCGAGAGGTTTTTCTCCGGGTACTCCGGTTTTCCCCTCTCCCAAAAAACCAACATTTGATTTGAATTGATTTTTTTAGAGTTGATTTGATTTAGTCTCCCCAATTAGTCATTAGAGCATCTGTGCTCGGCTAGATAGATTTGAGACTTAAATAAAGTGATGATAATGATGATGATGATGATGATGATTATTATTATTATTATAAATTTGCATACAACCACAAAACTGCTGGCTACGTAACTTGTAACCTTCCACTAAACATGACCGAAAAATTAACTCGTTAATCATTACACGCTTGAAAAGCCGAGAAAAAGCCCTAAGCAGAACGGAGTTTATTTCATTTCCTTCTTTTTTGCATGCCTATCGAAAATGGCGCAGTACTCGTGTAAACATAACGAGAAGGTTATTGGAAAAGTTTGTATCTGGCTGACATGATAATTTGCATCACTTCAAAACAACTGGCGCGTGATGTGAAACTTTGGACCTTTGGATTACGTGGTTTGTTTTAACCAATGAAAACACTGCCACGTGCCTTCTGTTGTGAATTGGCCAATCAAAACACCGTCACGTCTCTACTATTGTGCATTTTTTGTTGCACAGGAAAAAAAGAAAAAAAAAACCGAAATCTAACATGATTTATAACTCGGTGTCCCGAGTGAAAAAGGTTATTGTTAATTGGTTCATGTTGGTAAAAGTTGTCTTCCCCACATAAAGGAACAAGGCATCACCATCTTTTATGTTACCATGGTCTGCTGTTTTCACTTACGTGGTGGTTTCAGTTGTTCAAGTGTTTTTGCTCGACTTCTTAGTTCCGCGAGAGCTTCTTTCTGTCTCGCTATCACCAGTTCGTGTCGCTCTCCTCGGCACCTCAAACCCAAGCCATGCAATTCACCGACCTTGAGATTCTACAACAACCATAAAAACCTTAAGTAAATCAACGCTACTTTCGCTGTAAATGGAAAGCGAGTAGGTTTTAAAGGGTTACTCTATTAGTCGTTAATTACGAAAGTATGTATGAAAACAGTTTTGTCTGTCATTTGCCAATCTCAAATTGTAACATATAAAAGAACTGAAAACAGCTTAAAATTTAGCTTTGTTGGAGCTGTGATGTTAGCACGAGTTTCTTCGGAAGCTACAAGAGAGAAGCGTGACACTGCGCGCTACATTCTACGCACGATTAAGGCGGCCAACACCGGTTTCCAACACTTTTCAGCTACTTACTTGTACTTTGATGGATTATTGTTACCAATACGTTGTGGTATCAAAGAAATGCCCAGTAGACTGTAAATATATGAAATTCTTATTTAAGGAATGAAGATGTGAATGAACATTCGCAGTTATGAACACTTCTCAAGCAGTACTGAAAGTAAAGCCTGAAACAAATTCAGTTTTATTTATTTATTTATTTCACTACTGCTTGTAAGTAGTGTTCATAACTGCGATGATCATTCATATCTTCAAATGCCCTGTCATTAACCTATTAAAACACCTCTAATATTAGCTTTTAAGTGACCCACATTTTTTGCTGTTGAAAAGTTATAAGCGTGTCGAGATCCAACTTTTTGCAAAGTTAAAAATCGTTGTGAGCAGATTTAAAGCCACCTTAAATTTTGGAAAAAATGTTCATACCAACAACAACAATAATAATTTTTTAACTTGTATTAGCGCAAGGTGAAGCGGGGCCTTATAAAGCAGCAAAGTTGATAAAACGTTGAGTCACATATTTATTTCAAACGAATTTGACGCCAAGTTACCTCTTTCTCAATCATCATGATTTGCTCCTCTTGCTTTTCAATCTGGGACGCCAGCTGTTCTTTGTACTCAACCAGTTCAGTTCCTTTCTTGGCTGTGTCTCGTTTTTGCTTCACTAAAGCCTATTCAAAAGAAAACTATTGAGAAGAAAATCTGGGAGAAAACCACTGAAAACAATATACTCGAATACACCATACAGGCTTGCCGAGTTCCGACTGGTTTGCTGATTACTATCCTAAGCGCAGACGACTTGTATTCCCTTTCCACAAGTTAAAATTCATGTCCCTAAAAAAATTAATAGAGCGACCGCAATATAGCCATTGTTATTACTCGCTTGTTCCGTTTGTCCTTCTTTCTAAGGAGGGGTGGGTTGCTATTGACCAACACTTTCCTGTGAGACTGTTTTGTGCGCTGCATGTGAAAGTTCTAGTTTCTGCGCTTATGGATGAAATAAAAAAGTATGGGTCATTGATTGAGATAGTGAGGTACATTACATAACCATGCTGTTTATTGTTCGCGAGCAGTAATTTGTTGTGAGTTTCTGGCGCTGAGCAAAGTGGTAACTGAGCGGTGAACGTTTCAAGAAGCCAAACTTGAGCACTCTTGCTAGTAGTAGGATCTTACCTTGTGTTGTTCAGTTAGTTTGTCTTCTCGGGAGTTGATCTCCTTTTGCTGTTCATCAACAAGGGCAGATAACTGTACCAGCTGTTCTCTCTGTTCTTCAAGCTCAGTGTCCTGTCTTTTTATTTTCTCCTCATACTGCTCGAGTTTTTGTTTTTGTTTGTCGCTTAATTCGCCCGCCATGTCAGACATGCGTGCTGCGGCTCCCGCCAGATCCCGTCTCAAGGCTTGTACCACATCTCCCTGACTTTCTGCCTCCTTCTTAGCCTGAGCTGCCTCCCTCCTAAGGGAACCAGCAACAAACCATAAAGTTATTGCTTGTTTGTCAGCAATTTAACATCGTCACTTGGAATTGTATAAATAAGACCACTAGAAGGCACATAGATCACAAGGTATGACCTACCCATGAACTTCCGCTTGTTAAGTATGACGGGTTCAGCAATACCTAATAGACCATCTGAAATGGAATAAGACGAGAACAGACAAATAACATTCTTTAAATACGACCCACAGAAAGTGGGTCGTGTTTAAAGAATGTTATTTGTCTGTTCTCGTCTTATTCCATTTCAGATGGTCTATTAGGTATTGCTGAACCCGTTTCACATGATGTCGTGTACTAGTTACCTTAGCAACAGTACAAGTTGCTCCAATTTATAAATGTCTGACTGTAGAGTAGCCTCCACGCTTGTTTGGGGAACAGTTTCCGTCTCCACGGATCTCGTCTGTGGCTTAGGATCTTTCATCGGTGACTGAGGTCTAGGAGAGATCATACGGTCTTTCTTGGGGGAGGGGGGCGGGACGATTCCTTGCGCGGAGAAGATGGTCGATTCCTGCCTGCAGAGAGGAAAAGAAAACTATGTTTGCAGAAATGTTCTGTGTTACCTTATTCCACCTTACCTTACACCTGAAAATAACGTTTGGGTCTCCGTACGCTTTTGCTAAGATTATAAAAGTTGCGCAAACCCTTGGCGGTCACGTGATGTTGTTTGATAAGCCACCTAATCGGGGCGGTATCCTTACGTTTCATCTTACGTTCTCTAACTCTTTGTAAAACTCAATGGGCCCTATGCAGGATGTCAGTGACGTGGTACAAAAACGCTACGCTGGCACGCAAGCAACGCACTGGGGAAAGATAAACAACGAAAACACCATTTTAAATTATGTAAGCTCTTTTTTTGTCTAGTCCCAGCGCGTTGCTTGCGTCCTAGCATGGGGTTTTTGTGCCACGTGACTGACATCCTGCAAAGGGCCCACTGATTACAGCTTGACTCTTCAGCTGACTAATTCAACACAATTTGTCTAGCTCACTGGAGATACAGCTCGTAAATCAGTAAACCCTGGTGCCTGCGTAAAACAACTAATGTTTAGATAATACAACATCAACAGTGAGTAAACAAAACACACAGAGATTAACTAAAAATATCACAAAAGACGAAAGATTTGCGAGAGATCGTTTGTTTAGAAATGGGCGGGTCACTTGCTCTCAAGGTTTACCTAACAGCAAACCGTAAATAGATAGGGTAGGTAGGTAGGTGTTTATTCAAATCACATTGCAGCCCATAGGCTGAATTACGCAATTATTTACATACTAATTACATTTATAATAAAAATTTAAAATCTTTTACAATTTTACAGATACGTTTTGCCATCGACTACAGATAGAAATGTTGTACAACGGCTGAACTGTAAATAGATAGGTTTTGACATCGACCGCACATAGAAAAGTCGTATAACGGATGAAGTCGTGCCTGTTCTTAACTATTTCTTAATTTCTTGTAAGATGGATTGATGTTAACACTGTATATAGGAAGCTAACCGAATGATCTTTATGATGAAAGGAAAAGTCGTGTTCCTTCCTCACGAACGTCTGCTGGACTGAACTGCGACTTCCATTCGCGGCGGTTAGCCAATCATAGTTCGTTTTCCAATTTGTGGAAAGTAGGACTTCGATCCCGGGATTATTTTCCCAGACGATGCACGTGAGTCGTTTGCCGGAAATTACTTCACGGGTATCGATTTCCATTCTTACGCAGCTCGTTATTGGTTTCTTCAAAACAAAGGCTAACCGCCGGCGAACGGAAGTGGCAGTTCAGTTCAGCAGACGTTCGTTGGTAAGGAACGCGTGACGAGACCAGAGACGTCTGCGAAGGAGGCTATTAATGTACCAGCAACATTATAAAAACCAAGTACACATTCTAGCTACCTTAGAACAAAATCGGTTTCCTTAGAATCCACTACAAAGTACTTTACTATGCTATGATCAGAGGCCTTTGCATTCAGTTTCGCATAGGACAGAAACAATATTCCTTAATGGTTAACTCAAAGTCCTGAAGCCTCAAATGTTTTTCTCCGCTCAAAATTCTCGAATCGCTGAACACAAGAAGTCCCACGCTGGGAGGCAACAAAGGCCGTTAGGTCATCTTTCTGAGGTCTCTCTCCAGTCTCTCTTAATTTCCTTTCTTGATCTAGATCTTTGGTTTGAAGACATCGCGCCTTCCTTACGAACGAAACAATAAGTCTCATTTTCATCCAAGTCTCTTTAGAAATCTCTTTGCAGGTATTCATTAGCACTGGTGATGTTGACCTTGCGCGAAAGCACTCTAGGTTTATCATTATCAGCACGTCATCAGCATCACCATCTCCTTCTCCCCTACTTTTTCCCCATACTCCGATTGGTTATCCAAACGCCAGATAGTATTTGCTAGTTGCTAATCATCCCAAGAGCTTTGCCGGCCAAGGCTCTGAGGGGAGGTACTTACAGCCCTGTCTGGTTGGTTAAGCTTTCGGCCCTCTTTTTGGTTTTGGGTTGTGTGTGGCTAACATCACCGTGCATACTCCATAAATATTCAGTTGATTACAGAAACGTCCACTGGTAAAGATAACGCAAGTATGCTATAAAGCCTTTTACTTGGAAAAAGAGCACGCAGCACACTAGGAGAACAGTGAATGGGGCACTGGTTTATTCTGTGTTGAGGGTATAACGCTACACCTACCTGAGGTTTGTTTGGCATACATTACTTCCTGTTCTAGTTGCTTATTTTGCCTGGTTAGTCTCAACAGCCTTTCCTCCATTGCTACAATAGTGACAGAGTGTTGGCGAGTTTGCTCCTGTGAGTTGCAATAAATAAATACCTTATTACATTTGGACTAGATTCATTCCTCCAAAGCACGCATTTCAGACATAAGTCATATGATTTTCAGAGACAACGCCATCTGCAGGCATTCACAGTCATGCAATCGCGGTTTATTCCTCCTTTTAGAAAATCATTTTATATTTTCCTTCTATTGTTCTTGGAGCATTTTGTGTACAAGAAACATAATTAGTCTTGACTTAAAAAACGTAAAATCACCGTGAAACAACCCCTTACAGGATTTCCTTTGAATGCAGCGTTAACAATGTGACCGTAATTTACCTTAAAAGAGGCAACTTCTTCTTCTTTGTAATTCTTGAGTTCTTCCTTCTCGCGTTCAACACGAGCAAGTTGTTCTTTGTAGGTTGCGGATTGCTCTTGAAGCTGAGTTCGCAAGTAATTCTGAAAGAAATACGTAAATTAAGGCCGCGCAGGACAATTAATCTCCTTACGTTTTATTCCGACGATGCAGGGAAGAGTTCTTACATTCTAATTTTATTCCAAATTTATTCAATACACTGTGTGTTCGGTGTATTGCTAATTGCAAGTGCGATTAAAATCTCGAAGTATGAATCCTTGCATATTTTTTGATACATTAGCGGCCTTGTTCGATCTTCGGAGACGGAAAATACTGCAATTTTGTGTCCAAGTTTTCATCACGGATATAAAAATTCAGTGACTGCTACACCAGGGAGGTAAACGTAGTATGCTATACCGTGATGTGACACAAGCAAAATTACAAAAACAAACTTTACAAAGAAGATGAGACGCTTCAAAGTTTTACTCCTATGGAAGCCAATAACTTTCGACGAGTCTTGAAAATGAGACATCTGCTTCTGTCACATCACAGAAAAGGTTATCCTTTATTACGACAGAGTAACAAAACCATTTACTTTACTGCGCTTCTCAATCAGCAAACTCGGACACAAACATTGCTTTTTTGCCAGTTCTACTTTTAGTAGCCTAGAATATCACCGTAAATCGCGATCCGCCTATGAACCGACAATCATGATGTAATTCCATTATCCAACAAGACCCCTGTCAAATTTCAGCGGAATCGACCCTCACAATTCAGAGATTTGAAGCTTGAAAATGAGATACCTACCCCAAGCATTTGGCTCATGAATTTATTGATAGGCAAGTGTCTTGCGGGACCTTAAAGCTTCTATCTCCAAGCGAAAGCGTATATCATTATATCATTATTCCTTTATTACCTGTTCTCAGTTTTACTGCTAATTTCTCTTGAAGTACAGGTACTGATAGGATTAGTAAATGCTTGATCTCGGTTCGAGTTCCGCATTATTTCTAGCTCTCCTAATCTTCCACACATGTTCCAAAGAAACCTTTTTACTTGGGCCGTAAGGCACCGACTTATAAATCATGTTAGTATAAATCTAATAGCGTTCTATCACGAATGCCGTTCTCTGATTAACTACGCTACTCATTATCTATTCTGTGTTAGTATAAATCTACTAGCGTTGTATCACGAATGCCGTTCTCTGATTGGCTACGCTACTCACTATCTATTCTGTGATAGATAGTGAGTAGCGGTTGTCAACAAAATGGCGCCCGCTTCTTCGCGTTTTCGAAGTGTCTGTGAGGAGAATTTGGATAATTTACTTGTTTAGTTTTGAACGACTAGTAGATTTATACTAAAAAAATTAGATTATTCGCTCTCGATTTCTGTGCGTGATAGAAATCTCGAGCTCATAATCTAACTGTTAAATGGATAGTGAGTAGCGGTTGTCAACAAAATGGCGGCCGCTTCTTCGCGTTTTCGAAGTGTCTGTGAGGAGAATTTGAATAATTTACTTGTTTGGTTTTGAACGACTTGTAGATTTATACTAAAACAATTAGATTATTCGCTCTCGATTTCTATAGGTGGTTTGCAGCCAATCTCTAGAGACACAGATAACAATGGTGAAACGAACAAATGCTGGTGGACGAACAAAATGAGCTAATGAGAGATGTATTGTTTACGTCCACCAGCATGGCGGCGATGACGTAACGTGCAAACCACCTATGCGTGATAGCTGATTCGGGCTGCGCCCTCATCAGCTATCACGCGATAGAAATCTCGAGCTCATAATCTAATTGTTAATTAGATTTCAGACATTTTTTCTTTGCACCAAAATGCACAATAGAAACACGTGGAGTGTTTCATTGGTCAATGCACAATAGAAAGCACGCGCCGTCATTTACGTATTTAATGAAGAAAAATCACAAATTTGCATTAAGTTTGTTTTCGTGTAGTGTGGCACCTTCCACTACCTTGTTTAACCTTGAGCGCAGGTAAATGACATTTTAAATGACATTCTTGACCTGTTTTCAGCCCGGTAGCATGCTTTGTTTTGACATTAAAAAAAAAAACAGTTTGAATTTCGAATGTTTTTTTTACAATGACATTTCACGTAGACGAAAATATCGATTCGCCTTGTGATTTCGAGTTCTGAATAACCAATATGTTAAGAGAAGTTTAGCAGAGAGAAAAAATATTTTGAGAAAGCCAAAGTAAACTCGAGATGTTTCCACAGGTTTCCGGCAGCCAAATTAGGGATACACACTGTATTTTTGCAGGCCCGAGTTTAGGCTATTGTAACCTCTTGTTCTATTCTAAAGGCAGATACTCTCAACACTGCCAGCTGAACCTGTCTTGAATGATGTTGTGACTTTATAGAAAAATTAAGTTACCTCGGTTTCTTTAGCTCTCTGCAATCCATCTTTAGCTTGTTCGTACTGAGACTTCGCAGTTGCTAAGGCAACCCGGTGATTCTCCAACTCCCTCTGGCGATCGTTCAGTATCTGTGGAGAGAAATAACTTGAAAAATAAGAAATGTCATCGTAACAGGTACCCCTATTTGCATCTACTGTTGAGGGCAAAAGTGCGAAAGTAAACTATTGCGCCATTTGCTTCCTAATTGGTCCCTTTATCCAAGACCACTTTATTCAAAACCAGTGATAAGATTGTAGCATAAGGTCGGAACTGCATCGATAAGCCTCGGAAATCATCTTCTTCTGAGCTGAGACGCATCCCCGTTGTTCCTGCAAATCTTCAACTACTGAAAAAACAACATCACTTAAAACATCAACACCCTTATCATATATGCACTATTTGCAACTGTTTTAGCTGTTACTTGGTGTAAGTTTCATCCAGATGTCGTCGCTCACCTGCTGTAGCTGGGTGACGCTGCCATGTTGTGACTCCATCATCTTCCTCTCTGCATCAACAGCAGCTTGTATTCGCTCCCTCTCTTTTTGTTTAAATTCTTGTATCATTACGTGCTGCTTCTCCTCCTCCTCCGATCTTACTTCAGCCACAGCCCTGGAAATATGTTTCTCCTCCTCTCTCTTCATATCTTCTCGTAATTTCAGCAAAACGTCTTGATGAATCTCTTCCATTTTTGCAGTCCTATAAAATAAGTGACTTGTTTTCAGTGTTAATAACTGACGCACGTCCTTTAATGACAAGTCCGCCAATTAAATGCAATCCACTTTTCCTCTACTTTGAATGTTCCTTTTACGTCAAGCTCAGAGTTTCATCTTCTATAACTTACAATGATTGCATTGACAACAAAAGACGAAAAAACTTACTTTGCTTTCAACTTCCGACATTCTTCTTTTTGGTCTCTTAACTGTCGACACATATCTTCAACGCTGACAGAAGTCTCTGAAAATGCAAAGAAAATTCCATTGACTTAAGTAATAACTTGGACATTAGAAACTGTCAGATGTTCTATCCAGTGAGTTTGAGATCAGCTTACTGCGAGCTAGATATCCTTTTCCTTTACATTCAAATGTGAGACGTGATCACCATCTGGGATCAAACGGTAACGTTGAAAGCGTATTGGATGATGAAAAGGAACACCGATGCTTGGTAATATGGTAGTAATCTGTATTTAACTTGTCACAACCATGACACTTGTTCATCGGAGCCTCAGTCACTGTTCTGAGACGTTCACACTACAATAGAGTCCATTCACGCTGACTATAAACTGAAGTTGTTTTCCATTCAAGAGCAAGTACTCTTACTCCTCTCTGGTGTAGTTTTTCTGCACTCGGCAACATTGTGAGTGCCACTCTCGCGGCCTCTTGGCTCATTCACATTTGTACATTACATTTACAAGCAAACTCGTTTAGCCGAACATAACCTGTACTAACCGGAGTCGGAGTCCTCTGTAGCATTCTTCAAAGCTTCTTCAGCTTTCTGCTGCCATGCAGCCTCATTGGACAGCATTTTACACACAAAATCCTGCACGCAGACAACATAAAAATCTCATCATAAAAAAGAGAAGCGCAGTTGAATTCGGGTAATAATACTACTTCTTTGATTTATGCATTTGCTCTTGCATTTTAAATTATTTCACCCTTGTTCCTAAGAACGGCCTTAGTTTTGCCTGCGTAATCGAAAACAAGTTAATGTCCCTTAGTAGTGCTTAATTCTGACCAAGTAGCTTGCTCTTACACACACAGACAAAAAAAAACAAAGCAAAAAAGCTCTGTGGCTATCGACGGGAAGATATCAAGTGAATTAGCCACGAGAGAACAGTCCATAATTAGTTGTTATCATTTTTTTTCAGGATACAGCTGCGGCTTAGACGCCCATACGTACCTTAATCCAAGAAAGAGAATCAGGGGTTGTAAGTTCCTCGACTAGAGTCAACTCCTCTTCCAGGGAACTACATGTTCGCCCTGATTTCCACAACCTTTTCTACAGAAAGAATGTGAGGCACAATTTTCAATTTTTTTCAAGTTATTTCTCTTTTTATCAAAACAACGTCAGTCATATGCAATATGTAAAGCAAAAATAGTAATATATTACCAGCATGCCTTCTAAATTTTTACGAAGTTCGCCGGTTGATTCTTTGAGATCCTTATCCTGAGCTTTTTTCTAAAATGCAAAAAAAAGTTAATCCAAATCCAAATATTGATCAGGTAAACAACTGAGCTGCTGATGGCAAATATACAGAAAGGAAAACAGTCATTAGACCAATGAAATTTCAGGCCAAACGAGTTAAAAAATACAGCATAACAATATAGGTGCTTTCAAAATCACAAAGCTTCAGATATCTTTTGGAATTAAAAAAGAGTGTCCAGGAAAAAAAACTTTATTGGCTTGCGCAATTACTGCTAGAACCAGTGGTTTACATTGTGGGCCGGAAATAATATCATTTTGACGCAAATATATCAACCATAACATTACAGGTCAAGACTCCCAACTGGCATGAGACAAACTAGTTGGCTATTTAACAAGCATGGCCGAGGAGTTTTGAGGCCAGATTTCATCAAAATTACCATTAGATTCATTGGTGCCCCTCTCGCTTCTCGCAATCGTCATGCTTGACGCGTGATTCACCCCAGATGAATCACTTATCCCGACTTTTTTCCTATATTGATCTTCAGGGCAATATGGACAAATTATTGGTCGTCCGAGATAATCACAAACAAATACGGGAATTCTGACGAAATATGCTACACGCGAACCATCTCAAAACGAAGCTATCCCGTGATCATCCTCCTCACCTCGCTCTCCGAGTTTGTGTACTGCTTGATTTCCTCCACCAGAGATAGCTTCTCTAAAGCAAGATGTCTCACGTGATCAAGGAGTTCATCGTCATCCAATTCATGGTCTATTGTCCTCAGGATGCCGCCACTAAACGCGTTCTCTATCAACTTCCGCCTGAAACGATCAAACTGAAAAAGAGCACATTGTCTCTTATAATATGGCTACAATTTTAGAGCGCGAATGGGCCGCAAAACCAATGCATATATGACAGCGCATTAAAGAGCAAGGAGAGAACAACAGGGAGGGAGGATTCTCGATAGACGGAGGCACCTTACTCCAATCCCATATCCCCTTCCCCTCTCCCCATACCCGCCTTGAGGCGTTTGACTATCAACTCATCTCTGATGTGCAACCCATCATAACCTTCATAGGGAAATAAACCATTCTAAAAATGAGATTCGACCTCATCCGAATAACCTGTTTTGGGTTCAGGAAATTAATCGAAAGTCATCCACCCAACAGCTCCAGGGACCCCTCCCTCCTATGAGAAATAATAATAGTTTATTATATACAATACAAAACATTTCATTAATCCTCCCAACAGGGTTTTCCAGAATCAATTTACATATAAAAATGTATAGGAAACTAAAATGTAATAGCGTTTACAATTTTACAATATGATGGTATAAAACAAAGTGTTATATACACGGTGATATACAAATATCAGGCATTACAAATGAAAATAGATATTACTATCAGTGTAATAAAAAATCCTCTTGTAAAACTAAACCTATACAAAATGCGATTTACAAGACAACGCTGAACTGGGGAATGAAAATTTTACACAATAATAGATTTAGTTAACGTTTTTTTAATTTTATTCCGTTTTCAGTCATACTTGTTTCGGTCTATTTACATATTTCAATTAATTGGCTTCATCAATACAATATAGCAACTCAAAGTGAACTTAATTTGAATGTTATACAGTGATGATTTATGCAATTTATGCTGTTTTATAATACCGTTTAATTCATAGTAATCATATAAAAAAATCACTTTACAATAGTTTTAAAAAAACAAGGCTTATCCTCCTGGCTACAAACAGAATCCGTAAAAACCTTACTTTTTTCTCAAGCTGATGAAAGTCAACTTTGAGCAATTTCTCGGCTCTTTGTGCGTCAAGGCACTGGGCTTTAGCGTGATCCAGTTCCTGCTGAATCGTTTTATCACTCTAAAAGATAAAAAGACAACATTTCACAAAAGTTTATAGTTACTTCAATGTTTCATCAGCTTCACGACGTCTACACTCACGGAAGCACTCATAAAGGAGCATTGAGAACAACTTTTAGTATCATTTAAAACGTCCATTAAACTATTATCCTGATAGTATACGGACATTGATATATTCATTATCGTTGGCTGTGAATGGCTGGGAATGAAATGGATTGTAACCCGGACAAAATAGGCACTTTGTGAAACATTCTGTGTAGCGCCCATCAAAATAAGGCAAAACCCCGGCATGACAATATCCCTGTACTGTATGTATATCGATGGAGCTGAATCGCTCAATTCTAGGAGTTACGACAGGATTGCGTTGACGAGTAAGCAGAAAACAATTCAGAGACAACTGACCTGTCTTCCTTCGTTTAGATGACCTCTCATTTTCTCAAGCTCGTATTCTAAATCAGCGATGGTCTTTATTCTCTCCTTTAACTGTTTTTCCGTAGTTTGAAGTTTCTAAACATGATGGAATCAACAATTTAACCAACACACTGACAGGTAAATATTAATACAAGAAAGTTCGTCAGCTGTTATTACAAAGCACTCTTTAAAGGTAACGTCCGTACAATGGATGATCCAACGTAAATTGAAATTTGGACAATAACGAAAGAGAAGCATCGAAATGCATGGGAACATACTGCGAGCATAAATCAGCAGTAGACCCCTTTCAGTTGATCCCCAATGAGGAGGGCAAAACAATAAGATTGTTTGCATTTGAAAGGTTTGTTTCTCTCAGGAGAGAGAACCATTTGTTTTGTCCTCCAGATTGGGAATTACTGAAAGGGGTCTATTACCTACGTTAATGAATAAGCGATGCAAGACCGCGATTACAAAAACCATCTATGCATGATCACCACAAATGGAAGACCCTTTCCGTTGCGGCTCCACGTGCAAATCAGATCTCTTACCTAAAAACATTTAAACAGCGCAGGTATGTAACATGTACCTTCAGCAAAATTTACATGATTTTCAAGAGCCTTGTAACTAACTACTGTCAGCAATAAAACTTCATGGTTTCTGAAAGCCTGTCAAAGCTTCATTTTGCCCACTTGGGTAAAGCTAATTTCCAACACTTGATCAAAGATGTTTAATATTAAGCCAAAATGAATTTCACGGAAACATCATTAACAATATTGTTGCAGTTTCGCTTCTGTCAAGGTTTTTATGAACAAATCTTGACTACTGAGAAACAAAAGTATTCAACTGTATTGACATTTCTCAAAAGACATTTGTCGCAATCTGTTTCAAAACATGAAGATATCGAAAACACAAAAGTAGCAAAGGTGAATCCATTAGACAGAACCAACAACTTAACAATGTTCCTTTTACAAAAGAGGGCATATTTGGAAGCAGTTTGGTAGAGAGACGTAATGGCACGCTAATAGAATTGTCGTCTATGCGATGAGTCTGAACACCTCCTGTGCTGACAACGATTGGAAACGAATGGCTTAGTTGGAGACTGTTGAATTTTTTCTCAAGCTGCCTGATTCGCGTTAGAAAAACTCGGTGTATTTTGAGACAATTACCAAAATTTCGTCATACGTTTCCAATAATGCTGAAGAAATACATCATCACATCACCAACAACAACACGACTACACAAGAAGTGTAAGTTCGGCAAAGTACCGGTTATAAGGCGATATAGAAGAAACTCTATATCATAAAGAAAATTATGATCCTCTGCGAGATTCTATTCTCACCCCTTTGGTGGCATAAAGCTCCTGTTCAAGTTTTTGCGCTTCTTTTTCTGCTTCTTTAGCAGCTTTCTGTCGTCCCAGCTAAAAAATAGTAGAAACGCTATATTAGATTTCTGCTAAAAGTGAATTGAATTTTAGAATTTCTTGTACTGTACAATTGACTGACCTAAAGAGTAGCAACGGGAATGAAAAATGAGCAAATCACAAACAATCCGTTTTCTGAAGGAAATTGTTTAAAAACGTAAAGACTGTCAACAACTCTTACAGAGAGAGAGAGTGAGCATCCTGTTAACCACTCCACACCTGGTCAGACATGACAAACACTGGAAGGCTAAACCAGCATTTCAGCGGAGCGTTTGAGGATTGCACAAAGCCCTCTAATCAATTTTTAGTATACTTCATAATATCGCTACCTTCGCCGACATGGCAGAGATAGTTGAGTCCTTTTCACGCAGTTCTTTCTTTTGTTTTTCAATCTCACTCTTAGCTTGATGAACCAAGGCGTCCTTTGCTGAGTTCTCTCTCTGTAACCCATTCAGTAATGTGGTAGACTGCATTTTTTGCTTGTTAAGTTTTTCATTGTCGTTGCTTAGTTGAGCAATTCTGCGTTCTTTTTCCGCTATCTCCGTGCGTAATGATGCAATCTTGTTTGTGGTAGCGTTTGGGTCTGTTTTCACCCACGTTGTCGTTTTAGGCTTGAAGAAAGGAAACATTAGGTTAGTGAAATTGGACCCAAACACGAACATCGGGGATAATTTCAATTGGTCTCATTTTCAAAGGATACTTCCCAAATTCATGTGATCAAGTAAGCTGAAGCCACTCTAAGGGCACTAAGACCACAAGGTAGCGGGCATTACCCCTTAAATCTACCAAAGCAAAGATTGAGCCCAAGCATTAGCAGCCATGGACAGCTGTTTCGGCCTTGTTAGGCCTCATCAGCATGGCATAGCTAATGCTCAGGCTCAAGTACCCACATATCAATAAAACAAGCAATGAAAACGTAAAGCTTGTGGGATTGTGGCTTAGTGCCCTTAGAGTGGCTTCAGCTTACTTGATCACATTAATTTGTGAAGTATCATTTTCATAGGTCTCGAGTACATTACTGATCGTAGATGTCATGAATAAATCAAAGTACAACTGTGAAGAAGTCGTGGATATGTGACCGTATTTGCGATAAGGGGGATTAAGCCAAGGTGACTCGAGAAAACGGCGTTTTAACTAGTTTTAACGCGTGAAAACTCCTTCTGGAAAGTGTTTAAACAGCTTTTTAATGCGTTCCGAAACGTCCAACTCTTTTGAGCATCAATTTTATTGTTCATGAGCTTAACACAATTCAACCTCGGGGTGCATATTTACATATGCGCGTTTGAATGAATTATCGAGGCAGGGAGATATCGTGGGAGTTAAAAAAATGTGCTCCTTTTGAAAGGTTTCTGTCTTGTCCGTATGGTCGGATAAATATCAGGCGAAAGGACGATTTCGTCAAAACGAAGCCAGTCAAACACTGCAGTATTTCGAGAATGTTACACAAAGCTGTCGAACGAACGCAACCGAAATTTGATATATGCAAATTATGCTTTTTACTGCCGGTCGGAAATGCAACATTTGCCGTCGTTTTCATAAACAACCATCGACGCCATACTTTTGGATATAAAAATAAACAAGTTTAATTTCATTCAAAACTTTAACTGAAAAAATGGCGCGTTTAAGAATACTTCTCAAAGCAAACTTGTGTTTACATTGTGGCGAGACGCGATGGCGCCACCTAAAAATAATTTAATTTTAGAATGTATTGTTTTCGTTAAAATATTATTTCCAACACTGAAAATGGCTTCGCGAATGCAGCTATATTGGTGTGAAAAGTTTCCGTCGTCAATTCCTGTGCACACTTGGAATATCTTGGGTTGAATGGCTCATATATTTTTTCCACAGATCGTGAATTGGATGAACGTAGGAGAAGCTGCGCTTGTGACGGAATATTGATTATAATTTCTTTCGCCTGTTTGTTCCTTTACTTTACTTTTTTCATTCCGTTCATCGGTTCGACTGTTGCTCCTTAGACATTACTTCGGAAAGCCGATAGAGGTGTTCCGGCAATACTTCGGAGAATCGATATCTATTGGTATGCCAAATGAATAAAGGGGATTAGTTTCTAAAGAAACTGTGGTGCTGCGTCGGTGGGGAAGTGAGACACGAAAATTTGGTTTATCAACGGAGTTGATAATGTAAATTGACCACCGTACAGGGATTCGATTAGCTGACGTTTCGAGCGTTAGCCCTTCGTCGGAGCGAATCGAGGAATTGTGGGTTGGGTATGGTTTATATACAGAAAATGGAGCTACGCTATTGGTGGTAACATGGTAACGTGAAAAACAGGAATAAATTAATTGACTGAAAAGCGCTCGTTGATACCGTGGGGATTAAGAGTGCCAATTTGAAAGATCAGTTTTTGCTCGAGATTTTTACGGCTTTCCGTGGTACCTTGATGTAGGGAAAGGCCGGAGATTGACATGTGTTGTTTGGAATGGTTAGGGAGATTAAAATGCCGAGCGACAGGTTTGGATGCGTCTTTGTCATCTTTCTCAACATCACGAAGATGTTCTCGGAATCGGTCACCTAGTCGTCTTCCTGTTTCGCCGATGTATAACTTTTTGCATAATGTGCAATAGATAACATTTGCGGAGGTAAACGTGAAACGATCAGTGATCTTAACAGATCGCTTAGGGCCCGATATTTTGTCAGTGTTTTGAATGAAAGGACAAGTTTTGCATCGCGAGCGCGCGCATTTAAAAGTGCCAGGTTGTTCAGTTGCTCTATCGGGCCCTAAGCGATCTGTTAAGATCACTGATCGTTTCACGTGTACCTCCGCAAATGTTATCTATTGCATAACCTGCACATTATGCAAAAAGTTATACATTGGCGAAACAGGAAGACGACTAGGTGACCGATTCCGAGAACATCTTCGTGATGTTGAGAAAGATGACAAAGACGCATCCAAACCTGTCGCTCGGCATTTTAATCTCCCTAACCATTCCAAACAACACATGTCAATCTCCGGCCTTTCCCTACATCAAGGTACCACGGAAAGCCGTAAAAATCTCGAGCAAAAACTGATCTTTCAAATTGGCACTCTTAATCCCCACGGTATCAACGAGCGCTTTTCATTCAATTAATTTATTCCTGTTTTTCACGTTACCATGTTACCACCAATAGCGTAGCTCCATTTTCTGTATATAAACCATACCCAACCCACAATTTCTCGATTCGCTCCGACGAAGGGCTAACGCTCGAAACGTCAGCTAATCGAATCCCTGTACGGTGGTCAATTTACATTATCAACTCCGTTGATAAACCAAATTTTCGTGTCTATTGGTATGCCGTTGACATATCGATTTGTTTACATCTGAGTGAGTGACAAATTTGCATAATCTGCCCCCTAACAGTACTCGTTCCTAGGCTTCGCGTATCCACGACTAAAAAGGAGAAATCAAGCCTATTCGCAATAATAATATAAAAAGCTTGCAAGAATGCAGTCGTTGAACAGACCCAAATGCACACTGGGGCTACACACAGGCATTGTGTTACCGCGCCGTTTTGAGAACAGGATTACAGTTCCATTTTAATGAATATCTCCAGTGCACCATTAATGAACAAAGCTGTTTTTGCTTACATTCTTTCCATAGAAAACGACAACTTTTTCGCGTTAATTGCAAAATTATGAACAAAAATTATAGATAAATATAAGTTGGATTTAGTACTGGAACCTCCACAGGTTTGGCACTTCATCCACTGAAGACAAATCAGATTGGAATATGGCAATGTTAGTAAATGAGGAGAAGGAAGAACCGGAGTACCCGGAGAAAAACCTCTCGGAGCAGAGTAGAGAACCAACAACAAACAGAACCAATATATATCGCCGAGTCCGGGAATCGAACCCAGGCCACATTCAACGAAAGCGAGTGCTCTCACCACTACGCCAACCCTGCACACTAAACCTGATATTTCCGCTAACAGCTAAAGGCACGAGAAACAGATATAAGAATGAGTTTCTTGAAAGTTTGTTGTTGACCATGCTAGCGTTGTGCATCGTATTATGTTGGTTTGAATTCTCAGTAGGTATGTCACAATTTCCGAATACCGATCGAAACCAAAATACATGTAGATCACAAACCTCACCTGCTTTTGCATATTTTGGTTTTGTTCAATTAGCAGAATCTTGCAAGGACTAAAAACTGCATTTGTAGCAGCCAACAAAGCAAAGGTTACAGAGCTGTTTTCAAGTGCACCTGTGATTGTAGCTGATCCTTTAGTGTAGCCACTTCATTGTTCTTAGCGTGAAGCTGATTTTGATACATAGCCAGTTTCTGTGCTGCCGTCTTTTCATGCTCTTCTTTCTCCCGCAGAATAGCTTGTGACTGGGAAATTTGCTCACGAAGCTGGTGGATAATAGTTGCGTTTGAGAAGGCAGAGTCCTCTCCTCCAGCCCTGAGTGTAAACAAAATCATAGAGAAATAAGTACTTTCTCCTGACATGCTTATGTATCGGTAGGGGTACATAGGCTTCATTACCAGCCACTGTTTTGGAAAATCAGCCAGCGCTTACAACCGCCGCCGCCCAATGGAGCTTCCAAGCGACTTGGCCTTTCGGTCAAGGAATGAGTGCACGGTTTGGGGAAACATCTTCCTGTAGTCGAAGGTCATGGCAGAAATGAATGAGTCCCACGTAGCTTCATTTCGTCGAGAAAGACGGAGTAGTAGGTGCCCTGGGATATATGTTCATGAGGACAACGTATCTCACATGATACGAGTAACAGACAGTAAATAAAGAATGACCAATGACATGGTGTGAAATTTAGTGCGGTGCTTTTCAACGTTGTGAGAGTGTCATTGTGCGCATAGATAACAGCTGAAATAGTTAAATTGCTTTAATAAACAACTAGCCAATGAGGTGGTGTGAAATTTTTTTTTTTTTTATTTTTTTTTTTTGCCGTACTTTTGAATGTGATGATGTGCAGTGGCGGATAGGGTATGGTTTTTGAGGTTCTTGATCGTTAAATAGGGTAACATTTTTGCCCATGTTGGCATAGTGTTCCCAGTGTGATCCTTAGATAAGGTGCCTAATTGCTAAAATCGCAGTGTGTAAGTAATAGGGTCAGGGTTTCAGACCCTTCGTGACACGCACCTATCCGAAATTTATGGGAGTACCCCCCCCCCCCCCCACCCACTATGACATAGAGGTGTACCTGAAGCCGTTACATGATTGAAGATTTGCCTTCAGATCAGCAACTTCATCCCTCAGGGCTGCAATGACACCATCTTTCCGATGACATTCGGATTCATATGAGGCAAGTCGGCTCAGTTCATCTCCCATGCGTAACAGGCGTTCCTCCTGAGGATCATCATTATGATAAAATGTGGATTAGAGAATGAATATGTAAATGCAGTAGTGAAAATAAGGGTTTACCTCGGTGTAAAAACCTGGCGAGGTTTTCTTTGTTTTATGAGGTATTGTTTTGCTGTACGCCATTGTTTAGAATGTTTTGTTTTCTTTGTTTTACGTCAATCGTGAGTTTCACAGGTTTTTACACCGAGGTAGAGCCGAAAATAAAGTCTGAAGAAAGGCAACATTATATATGTATTCATTCTCTAATCCGCACTTCAAATATATGATTTTCATATATTCATTGTCATATATTCATCACTCACGTGTATGTTACGAACCAACAAAATGACTAGGGGCCCGTTTCTCGAAGCTCCCGGTAATTACTGGGCCCGTTAAGCTGTTTTGTTTTCCATTCCAGATGGGAGTTTCAAAAGTTTCGAAAATTATTCAGTAAAGTTATCAGCTATAGAAACAAAATGGACTTTATTAGAGCATGATTAGAGGTCAGAACACACCCTTTTCTTGAGATTTTGATTTCAAAATATGGTTTCAGGCCCGGTAAGTTACCGGGACTTTCTCCCAGTTGGCTTGTTAGCTCAGTTGGTAGAGCACCGCACCTGTGTCGCAGAGGTTACTGGTTCAACTCCCGTAGAAGCCTGAAATTTTTTCAGGCTTAATTTTCACTACTACTTCAGTAGTGTTCATAACTGCGATGATCATTCACTTGTTCACACATAAATGAGTTAACAACCACTCTTACCATTAATTATTGCCATTACTAATATATTACATTTTCATTTTTCCAAATCATTCGCGACCACCTAATTCTTTGTGGTTATGAGAGTTTGTAAATTGACCAGACCTTGATCAGTGCGGCATGGATACTACCACTCTAAGGAATACAAGGGGCACAAAAAGCTCTTCCAGTCAGTAGTTTAACAACAGAATCTAAGGAAACGACCTTTAGTTTGAGATGTTAAGGAGGATCAAGAAAGCATGATTTCATTGTAGATAGCATCTCATTCTCACCAATTCCTGAGCACTTTGTTCCCTTGAAGTTTGCGCTGAGCCATTGACCCATCCAACTACAAATCAAATAAACAGCTGCATGTTGAGAGGCATTAAAGTTTCAGGAGTCTCTTATGTTATGCCACTAAAATAACCCAAAAAGTGCCAACATTGTCAAAAGAAAGCAATGGACTTTATTAAATTTCTTAACAAAGAGGGAGTTGGTCCTAACCAAAAGACCTTCACTAGAGTGAATCAGATACGTGTGGGAGTATTTCTGAAACAGATGCAATGACAAAAATATGTATGTTAGTACTTAAGTATGTTTGTCTTCTCACTCTTACACTCTTACACTTTGATCATGTCAGAAAGGCAAAAAGGGGGTGCCAAAGTGACTATAAAACACGGAAGTGAACTTCTCTAGTCATGACTTCTGTGTTGTCCCTAACTGACAAACAGGCCCTACTAAGGAAATATTTGTGAGTGCTGCCATCCCTTTCACAAGGATAAATGCTGGTGGTGCTCAACTGCACACAGAAGAAATTTGATCCAACACAAGTGAATATGCCATTACCTCTGGCCACAGGAGGGCCAGCAGTCCTCTCTCGATCTCTGCCAGCAGAGTTTGGACGCGCTTTTGAGGTACCTGCACTTGTTGGACGTGACCTCAGGGGAGGATGTGGCATAACATTCGTCTGTAAAACAATCAAAGAACTGTTTACTTTATGGAATTTTACAGTTGCCTTATTTTAGTAGGAGAAAGGTAATTATATATAGCAGTGTACACTTAGGGACCAGTCATTATTTATGTAGAGGGGGGAGGGAAAAAAGAAGGGGGGTCAAGGCCGTTTTAGATTGGCTAGTGGGCGCGGGCTAATTTTTTCTAAACAATTAATAGGGGGGTCATCATTTTTTAGGTTTTGCAAGGGGTCTTGTCTGTGCTTTTGCAAATGGGATTACTTTTACGAAATAAATTAATTTCAAAGATCCAGGTGGTGAAGATGGTCAACCCAGGTAGTAGCTAGAATATTGTCATAAACTTCTTTGCTTTAATATTTCACACTTTAATAAAAGACAAATCCAGATCAGCCTGTTTCAGTGTTTGATTTGGCTGCATTTAATATCAAAATTAAAAAAATATTTTGTTGGTTCAATAGCCCATGAAGTAATAAAACATGAATAACATAACACACAAAAAAATATTGCTTTCCACCTTGGATAATATATATTGGGAAAAATATTTATCTTCCAGGGTTTAATATTTGGCATCCAACATCTGATGGCAACTTTAGAAGATAACAAGACGCTCTATGAGCGTTAACTCGGGATACTTTTGTGCTGCAGAAGCCGGACGCACGCTTTCTGATTCTCGAAACTATCCGGCTAGTGATTTGCTTTTGGGTTCACATAAGGCCTTTTTGTTCACGTACGAGCAAAGCTCGTTAAACTGTTTTGAGAGCTGCCATCCATATTCGTTGTCAGCTGTTGTTGTTTACTTCTAAATTAAGTGGCAACATCTGGAGTTTTTTCTCTCTGCGAAGCTTGAAAACATTCGCATAGACACTTCTTTCTTAACATATTGGATATTCAAAACTCGAAAACACAAGGCGAATCGTTTCCGTGTACATGTTTCTCAGAAGCAATCCAGATGTCACGCATTGTAAAAAGAACTCGAAATTCAAACCGCTCTATTTTCAAAACAAAGCTGTTACTTGGCTTAAAATGTCATTTACCTGATGAAGGTAAAAAATATAAATGTTTAATTTTAGTTTTTTTTTTCTGACATCACGTGAAAACCAAAAATTCGCAAACTTGTCTCTAAATATAGAACTGTCACAGCGATTGAGTTGTGGTATAAACCGGATCAAATTACATCAAAACAACTTTGCGATTTTCTAAATATAGAACTGTCACAACGTTCTCTCACAGCACGTGCGAGGCTTCCAACCTTGCCTTAAATTCGGCAAACCTTTTCACGCGGACAGTCTGTACTGTATTAAAATCTAGCTTAACAACTTTACAAAGATATGTGCAGGAAAATTTGGTCCGCGGTCGAAGTGGATTATTTAACCTTGAGTGTTCACTTGCGGTCACGTATTAAATGGAAGGTATCACATTACGAAAACAACTTTGTGCAAATCTGTAATATTTCTGTCACAGTCGAATTCGACTTGTGATATCGATTAGCCGATAAGCACTACACGTGCGAGGCTTCCAACTTTTTCTTAACACTCGGCAAACCTTTTCACGGGGACAGACTGTGCTGTCTTAAAATATCTAGCTTCACACTCAAACACGATGAATTTGCATAACTTGTAAACAACCGTCGCGTGATGTTAGCCTTTCGACCTTTGGACTATGTGGTTTGCTTTAACCAATGAACACACCGCCACGTGCCTGCTATTGTGCATTGGCCAATCCAAACACCGGAACGTAATTGTATTGTGCATTTTGCTGCACAGAAAAAAAAAATAAATAAGACTGAAATCTGACACATTTTATAACTCGGTATACTTACAGTATCCCGAGTAATTATATAACTTTTCCAATGCTGGAGAGGAATATTTTCCTATACTGCATGTACTGCAACAAAACACTACTTTATAGAACCAGTACTTTTCCAACAACCACGCAAATACGAAAAAATACAGAAATTAAATCATAAGTGGAAAAATGGGGGGGGGGGGGGGGTTCATCAATGAAATATTAAATAAGAGGGGGCTACTTGCCATTTTTAGACCTGAGGAGTGAGGGCCAGGCAAAAATTTTTATCTATCAAAATATTTTTCCCTACCCCACCTCTACATAAATAATGGCCAGTCTCTTAACACCTTGAAATGTATTTTATGGTAATCTCCATAAAGAGAAGGTTTGCAAGGTATACAAGTTTAGCAGCTTCTTAAATGATGCAAAAAAGCATCAGGCGACTACCTATACCTCGATGCATGGATGCACATGACTCCCTAAAAACTAAAAAATTAACAATGAAATAAAAAATAAACAAACAAAAAAGTGAATTAATTTAATTTGCTCTATTCATTATTTTAACTCCGCTTGTTTCTTTAAAATCTAACTGTTTATAAAACAATGGATGGTATTCCACACCTGTATCTCGGGTTCCACGATGTGACATAACCAAAAAAGGGGGGAAAATGTTAAAGAGTGAATGCACTGTGGTCACCTCATTTAATAACCATGGATTGGCCTGTCTTTGCAGGAGGCTTTTTATTTGCTAGGCTTGTCATGGCAAAAAAAATTAAATCACAGGTTATCACTTCACCATTGGTACTGCTGACAGAATGACAAAGCAGCATCAAAAAGCAGAGGCAAAGCTTTAGTAGCATGAAGAGACTAAGATGCCACTTTCAAAGCATTATTTCAGATGCAGGGCTGTCCTCACTATCCAGTTGATACATGTTCATAAATATACTTAAAGGAAATCAACTTTAAAGTGCACCTAAAACCAAATGAAATAAATCATTGCACCTGTACCTGTCCAGTTTTGGAATTTTTTATGGCCTCAAAATGTACAAAAACTGAAGCATCATTGGTTACACAACTGAGTCGGAAGGGGTGTGGGTCTATTCTCAACACAAAGTCACAAACTGCTTTGTGTGATGCAAATCAGTTTGTGACATCAAATAAAAACCCTCACTAGCTTAGTTGTGGGACAGATGATGGCCAGATTTTGTAACTTTTACAGCCTATTATAAAAGACAAGATAACTAGTCAAGATTACTAGGTAAAAAGGTGTAATGCATTTCAAACAGGAGCAAAGATTTATATATAGGTGCACTTTAATGAGGTCATTTCTGAGTTTGCTGGGAAGAAAAACAGAACAGCACTATGCCTGTTAAGTGGTAAACCATTATAACTTAATTCTGTGAAGGCTATTGACAGTATATATTTTACATTATAGACTCATACATATTCATGTAGGTATGTGGTTTATTGTTGCTGGAGATGTAGACATAAGTACACCTAATTGAAGAAACATTGTCAGAAGAAGGTATAAAACATAAACAATACAACCATTTGAAATTATGGGAGGACTACAATAGTGCGCATTAATTAATATTCACAAAGGTACCCCATGGGACTGCGGCTAGCTCATGGGACAGAAATACTTGGAAAAACAGATGGATATTGTCCACCCTTTTTTGAACACAACCAAGCTGACAAACAAAGGACAGTGGGGAATGTAGTTTACAGCTTCTTCATAAGCTACATGCATAAAGAAATTATGGAGCCACATGGCCAATAAATGCAAGTGTTCGGAGTACGCTTTGGGCAAATTGCCAATCTTCAGTGGAAGTAAATAGCTCTTAAATGCAAATAAGCAAATAGTTCAGAAATTTCCCAGACAACCACTGGTTTATGGTTGGTACTCTCTCTCCTCTTCTTCAGACATATATACATGTTTCTGAGAAGCACAAATCTAGATAAAACTTAAAACTAGCTAGAGACAGTTTTGTCTAGTATGTACATGTACTAGGTGTTTTACAAGCAAAACAATAATGCCAGTCAAAACAATGTGACACACAGCAGTAAATTTATCACTCATGTGATTAAAGTCTGAGATACCACTACCAGTAACTTGTTATTTCAATGATAAGAGATCGAAGACCTTCAACAAACTCAAAAATGCATGCATCTCAAAGAATTTTTTGATTTAGTTGTCATATTTTCATATCAAATAAGAATGCTTACTTTTCAGGTTACTGTAAACCTTTGGGGATCAAATTTTCAAAATTTGAGTTTGGGCCTCGTCAGTTAGCTGAATAAGTAATGGAACAATTGGCAAAAGAAAATTTGTAAAATGAGAAAGCAAAGACAAGAAATGCTAATAAAAGATTTTCAGGTGCAGTTAATATTAAATATCTGAACGTGTCGAAATCCTGCAATTCCAGTTAAGGATCCAGCCATCTTTTGACATTATTTGATTAATTTCCATCTTTTGATTACATCAACATTCAAACCAATTTCCAGTTTGTGGTTTTTGGTTTATTTTCAGATAAATTTGTAGCACCAAACCTATTTCTTTCGAACAAGACCAAAGATTTAAATACTCCATCTTTCGTTGAACATGGAATCAACTTTCCCGCATATGAATGAGGACCGAGTTTGTCACATATCCTCTTCAGGGGGTTCCTTGGTTGCTCTTTAATATAATTGGTCAGCGGTATCACCACTTTGACATCACCTTCGATGAGGTGTGAAAAATGTGCAAATCTTTGGAGGGCATAATCTCGGGGTTTATTATTGCATGACTATTTCCTCAGTCGAACGAATTAATCTCAATCTTATTAGATTTTAGCAAAATTTGGCAAAAATGTCCCTCACACATTACTGCACCAAAGTGTAAGGCTTTTACAAAATTTGAAATATTTTCCCGATGGCATCCAAGCATGTGACACCCATGGAAAAATATTCTATTGGCCATTACTTTACAATGGATTTTCAAAGGAACCAACCAGAATATCAAAAAAGCCTCACACACTTTGTTAGCCCATGAGCTCCTGAAAGATATTAAAGTCCAGTTTGTATGAATATTCGTAGTAACACAAGGGCTATTAATTCAGTTGGGCAAATTGTCTGTTTTCCGTTTGAATGCTTGCGCCAATGCCTACCAAAACAAAAATTGTTAATGTTAGAGATATTTTCTGATTCTGTAGTCCATTAGCTTTCCAGTGACATATAGTTTTCTGGGGTTTCTTTAAAACCAACATGCAAAGGAACAATTTTCCGAAAGGCACCCCTGATGGTTTACAGTAACCTTTAACATAACCTCACCATGCTGATGGTTAAAGAAAATTGAATCAATGCACACAAAAATACACTAAGTACAACATTAAAGGAACTGTTCGTAATGTATATATGTCATGAAATTAACTACATTTTTTACTATTTTTGGATGCCACCAGGCCACAAAACCAACAAATTGACTACAGGTGAATTAAGGCTGTGACAATACATCGAACTATCGATTAATCGCAATATCAACACTGCGATAGCAATGGATCGATACTGAAAATGAAACATGGATAACAATCACAATAGTGTAGCAATTAAGCTATCAATAGTTTCGATAGTTTCTATACTCTAACATTTTAACTTCTTTAGATTTTTACCCATCTTTGATTCTCAAGGTCACAATAATGGTGAAAAAGAAACTAAAACCAGTCGACCTACTGCACCTAAAATGTTTTAGCGTCTTGATTCTTGAACCCGCGCCACTATTAGGGTCATGCCATCCTCATTCCCAGGGTCTCCTCTAATGTTCCGGGAATGTTAGAGTGTTACAAACATTTTATTTGGTTTTACCACAAATTGTTTATTCTACTGCAGTGTTCCAGTTTTCATGAATCTACTACAACACTAACAACAGTTGTGTCTCTTATACATTTTGGTTTCTCAATAACTTTGATTAAATTCCACTGCACTGTGTTCCACCTGTATTGACCACTAGCTGTCACAATACTATAATAGTACCTCCACTATCGCAATATCCACGTGACCCATTGCAATACAATTGCAATAATAAAATTTCCTCAATAGTCACCCTTAAGGTGAATTTAACCCATTGACTACCACACCAGCTGAAACCGGCCATACAGAACCACGCCCCTTGTACTGCTTGTGATGTCATCGGTTTTAAAGCTCATAGACAACTTTTACATGTAACATGTGTAGGGGGAAGAGATCTTTCAAACAATACCCAAATGAGCACGATTCTGTCAAACAGGCCAGAGAAAACACACAAACAAACCAAATAAACAAGCGATGTTGACCTGAAATTATTTAAATGAAAATCTTGTTCCCCTACCCACCTGCACTTCCTTCCATCTAATCCTAGATCCTAAGAGCTTTCCAGAAAATGACCAGCAAGAGAAAAAGAAAGCGAGGCAAGAAAAACGAAAGGTAGAAGGTGTTTTTTGGCAAAACGCTCAGTAGTTAAAGGGTTAAAGTAAATAAGAGGCCATTTTTTTGTCGTTGTTCTTCTGCAAGACTCCAGTGTCAATTCCTTCTACAGAGTGATCACATCAGTTAATGCATGTATGGCATTATCTACACTGTAAAATATCAACAAAATGAAACCAACTAACCTTTATTTCAGAAGGGTTTCTCAAATCCAACACGGAACCCCCAGTGTCAGGCAGACTGACTTGCTGAGTACTTGAGTACAGTGGCATGCTGTCATTACTGACAGGGGTGACGGTGTTGATGTAAGGGAGGGACGTTACACCACCTGACTGTGAGGTGGACATAGATGACGAGAGCACACGAAGCCTGTATGACTCCCATGGCTTTGACACAGACAAGGAAGGGTAATGCATTGGAGAGAAGGAATCAACAAGGAATTCAAAACCAGTATTTCCTGTAAGTTATGTTTTATGCATGTTAAGAAAACAATTTACTATTATTTTCATTCAATAATTATAATATATATATATTATATTATTTAATTAATTGACATTTAATCAATTAATTAATTGTAATAAGCCTGTATCTATAATTGGATCCCCCTTTGTCATCCGCTAAGTTGACTTTGGTCATGTATTTAAATAATTGATCCTTACTTGGGTTTCAAATGGAGTTACAGGCTTCCCCTACCCTGTCACCTTGAAAGAAAATTTCCCAGGATACCACGTCTTCCATAACATAAATCACGTCTTCGATTACCGTGTTGCCAGCAGGGTTGTCCTGATGGCGTAGTGGCCATCACACCCAACTAGTAACGGGGAGATGCGGGTTCAGATCCCAATCAAGGCAAATTTTCTTTCAAACATTTAATATTCAATTTGATATGATTATTTGGGGTGTTGGGGTCAGGGTTTCCTTCATGTACAGTATATATATAAATATGTTTAACGCTGCTTTGAGCCAACAAAGGTACCACTTTTTGATGGAATATTGCGAATGGAAAAAAGGAAGATCATTCCAAAAATATTTACCAATAACAGTAGGGCAAAATTTTCTTATATTTGTCCTAGAGTGAGGAAGGAATAATTGTTGAGAAGTTGCAGTCCGTGTGGAATAATTATGTTGCTCAGAAATAAGGGATATTGAGAAATTACAAGGCTTGTCATCGCAAAGGTGATCAAAAAGAAATAAACAAGACAGTATATATTTTAACAATGTCACGAAATTTCAATAAACCTAGGCTAACATAATGTGGAGTAATATGATCTTGTAAAGGAACATCATTAATAATTCTAATCGTTTTGTTTTGGAGTCTTATGATCTGCAATAATGGGTTTTCGTAATTCTTACCTCACAATATGCAACCATATAAAAGATAAGGGTAAATAAGAGAATAATAAATAATTATTAGTTAAACATTGATTACTTAGAGAATGCTTTATCTTAATCATAATGTTCATACAATTGCTAACTTTGTCACAAATATACGCTATATGATCATGCCAAGATAAATGATCATCAAATATAAATACCTAAATATTTCAGACTTGACACTTGTTCAAGGCAATGACCAGCCAGTGTCAATGGAGGAAGTAAGTTGTAATTTATTTTTTGACTTGATCAAGAGATGTAGCAATTTCCTCTACAAGATCTACTAGGCAATCCACGGTATTGCAACCTGGCTCAGTACTAATCTCCTTGCTTTGTGCCATGATGTATCTTTGTGTGTCTGTGTCTGTGTTTGTGTCTCTGTGTGTGCTTATATGTTTTTTGTAATAAACTATAGATATCAATAATTAAATATTATTTAGGGCACTAATTAGTTCTCACTATATCGTGCCCCTCTCCATTCTACTTTTTTTTTTACCTTGTATTTATTACTAAAGTAATCCTTAAAATAATCTGAATGGAGAAAACAATAAAATGAAAAAAAAAAAAAAAATGAAATGAAACAAATTAAGGTACCACAATGCCAGGAGGATCTCAGAAGATTCACAGTCCAAGCCTCAACGTGTAGTAATTAGACAGTTAAGAGGAAAATTCGAGGACAAACAACTTCTGGTGTTAAAAAATGTATAATTATAAAAACTAAAAATTTAGTTTTAATACATTTTTTAATGCCAGAAGTTGTTTGTCCTCGAATTTTCCTCTTATTACTGTCTATATTAAATAACTGATAGAAACGGACAGACTACCCCCAAAGTTAATAGTGCAGAGTCGTCTTGGAAGCCAAAATGATTAAAGAGTTTGTCTTATTTTTTTGTGTGAAAAACTCCTGGTGACCACATAATTTAAATGTGAAACACTATATAAAGGGGTCGAGCATACCTGTGATGCCATTACAAGGAACTTAACCCTCCACCAAATGAGTATTACTACGAACATGCTTAGGAAACTTTTCAGTTCTAGTTAGCGTACTGCTGTGTAAATATTCCATCTTTAAGGTCACTTTAGTCTTTCGCTTCACTTCACTTCACGACGATAAGTTTCACCTTGTTTCACTTCATCACCTCATTACTCAATACGCCGTTTACTACAGTCTTGTAATGTCGTGGTGTTACGATTTGCATCGCTACATATTGTTCAATAAACATTATATTGTAATCAGTAGCATGTTATGAATTGTCTGTCTAACAGGAGGATCAGGGATTCACATGGTTATCATCCTGTGAGAAATGAGAGCTCAAGTTGCTAATGTAAAAGTTCTGCTCTCACATTCAGTTTCAAAATTCTAGGCTTCAATAATCCTCTGGAAGTTCAGATTGAATCATCAACCGTAACGTCTAAAACCGCTTGTTTCATCTGAATTCCTCAAGGTAAAGTCAAAGAAAATCGATCACTTGCGAAAAATGGATAAAACTGAAAGCGTGTGGTCCAACAAAGAAGGCCTAATTGAAGACCCCACCATCGTGAACTCAATTAGCGATGCCATGCTTGAACTCACAAACGAAAACAAACCCAATGAAAATGTTGAGAGCCAACTGGCAAAAGCATCAATTGAAGATCACGAAATAAAAGAAGAATTAGGATCAATGAACACTAGAACCCGTAAACTTACCGAAAAGGGTAAGAAACAAAGAATTGGGAAACTAAGGAACGATCAAATCACCACATTGAAGGCGGTTTCCCACAAAAGAAACAAGATCACAAAACTTTGGAGTGATCAAAACAATCTGGAAGTTGTGAAGAATCAGTTAACAGAACTTGACAGATTATGTCAAAATTATCAGAATTGTTATAATGAGTATCAGAATGCATTGTCATCGTCGGAAGATAAAGAAGAAGCATCGGCACATTTCGAAATTAAAGAAGTTGACATTTTCAAGTACCGCAGTGGAGTAGCTAATTGGATTGCCACATGCGAACGTCTCACTGATCAATTTGATAACCTTTCCGGTCGTCATTCACACAAGTCAAGCTTTTTAACAAATTAGATTGGCTGCCTATAGACGATATTATACGTATTAGGAAGCTTTATATGCTTCATAAAATAAATCAAGGACATTGCCCGGCTTATTTTAATAAATATATTGAACATATAAGTAACACCCATAATTATAACACAAGATCTGCTTCCAATAACAATATTACAACACCAGCTTGTAAAAGGAACTCTGGCCTTAGAACGTTTCACTCAAGCACTTGCTGTTTGTGGAACGCTCTTGATCCCGAACTTAAGACACTCTCCCATGCTAATTTTAAAAATTACTTATTTAAACTTTACCATAGTATGAGTTCCTCTCTTGACCATTTTAAGATTTGTAAAACCTTTTAGTTTCATTAGTAGTCAATTAATCTATATTGTATTAATAGTAGTTCATTATGTAAATTTAGTTGGTAGATTATATAGGTAGTTAATTAATTAATCGATACGTTTTATTACTTTAATTGTAGGAGGGCCATTATGAAAACTACTGGGTGACCAGTAATCAATGTCTTTACCCTCGTTAAATAAAGTTATATCTATCTATCTAAGTCATGTTCCAATTCGTCACGCTCCTCAAGAAACTCGAAAAACTCTTTAATGTCGGGGCATGCAAAAGAGAAGATCAAAGTTACCAAATTAATTGCAGAACACTCCATGTTAAAAAAAAAGACTTGGACCTAAAGTTGCTGAGGAGGAATATCAACTAGACCTCAAAATTGCTAAAATGCAGGTGAGGGAACGCATTTTGGCAGAGATGGAAGAGGTAGAAGTACACTGTAGGCAATAAAAATCTAACAGAAACTTATGTCAAAATGGAACCACTCACTTTTCCGGCAACTTTACCATCAACTCAGCCACACAATGTACTGCCAACACAGCCACAACACGTAACGCCATCTCCGTCACAAGGTGTATCATTACCAGAGCTAAAGCATGAAAGGCAGTCCTTATCCTTTCAACCAAGTCATGAAGATTACAGCGTAGATCACATCAAGACAGAGAGCAAAACCTACCAGCAGCATTCCCCATTAGAACCTCCTGCTCCAGAGTTCTTCCCTCTTCCTCACAAAATTAGAACCAAACGACGTGATGGAAGTTCCACGCAACAATTACATGACAAAGAACTTCTGAAAGAAATCTTTATGATGCAACATGAGGTCTATCATCCTAAGAAACCACAGAATATCTGTATGGTGTTCGATTTCAGTGCTAGGTTTGGTGGAACATCACTCAATGAACAACTATTACAAGGTCCAGACCTAACCAATTCCCTAGGTGCTCCATGGTCTAAATACTCGAGTAACTCTAGAGATGAAGGACTTTGTTAAATATTTGGGCATAATGATTGATTCTGAACTATCATGGAAGCATCATATTGACTTTATCTGTCACAAAATTAGTAGATCGGTTGGAATAATTGCTAAAATGAGGCATTACATTCCACGGCATCTTCTTTTAAATTTATATCATACACTTATTTCTCCTTATTTAAATTATGGTATCTGTGCATGGGGCAACTGTCCACAGACCTACCTCAATAAGATACTTGTTCTGCAAAAACGTGCTATAAGATTGATCTATTTTTCTAAACCCAGAGACCATGCAATCCCTTTTTTTATTGAAGCAAACTGCCTTCCTTTGCAGTCCTTGTTTTTCCAACAGTTAAGCTATTTAATGTATGACATTCATGCTAAGACAGCTCCTAAAAGTCTTCTCGATAAGTTTGCGAAAATCAATACAAAACATCATTATAATACACGATTATCTACAAAAGAATGCTTCTCTGTTAAATTCTCTAGAACCGAAAAAATGAAAAAATCTTTTACTAGAATTGGTGTGTCTATTTGGAATTCTATTCCACTTTCTGTTAAGACTCTTAAAGTTTCTAATTTTCGTAAAAAAATTAAATCACTACTCCTTAATGTTCTAGGTAATGAAGATAATTATTTGAATGTTAATTATTTAATAGAATATTTTGTGAAGTTAACCTGATATGTTGTATTTACTTCCAGTCGTAATTTTAGTCTTTTTCAAATAACAAAATCCCTTGTACTTGAATTTATATGTAAGGTGTTTTCTTTCTGTATGCCTTTGTAATTCTCTTTTGTTTTTGTAATTTAATAACGCCTAAATTAAAGTCTTGTCCTGCCTAGATTAGCATTATAGCTATTTGCAGGACATGAAGTATTGTAAACTTTATATTTCTTTAAATAAATACATTGTTGTTGTTGTTGTTGTTGTAGTAAGGGTTCCTGTCCACCAACACGACTTCATGCGTTTTCTCTGGTGGTCAGGTGGGGACTTGAACGCCAAACTGGCAGAATATAGAATGATGGTTCACCCCTTCAGAGCAGTGTCCTCGCCCGGCTGTTCTAATTTCGCCTTGCGGAACACAGCAGACAACAACGAAAAAGAAATTGGGACCGCAATTGCAAATGCATTACAATGCAACTTCTATGTAGATGACTGCGTACGATCAGTCAGCACTGAATCTGAGGGCAAGGATCAAATTGATGGCCTTCGAAAAGCATGCTCAAAGGGTGGATTTCACCTCACAAATTTCATCAGCAACCGTAGAAGTGTTCTTGACTCAATTCCCGTTCGTTCAAAAGACATGAAAACGCTGGAACTTGATGCAACTACATCTGTACATGTACGATGATTTGCCAGTTGAACGTGCTCTTGGCATACAGTGGTGTGTTGGATCAGATACCTTTGGCTTTCGCATCATCGCCAAGGACAAGCCAATAACTAGAAGAGGAATACTCTCAATCGTTTCCTCCACTTATGATCCTCTTGGTTTTGCTGCACCCTTTACTCTGGCCACTAAGAGGCGGCTTTACCCTGACCACTAAGAAGCGGCTACAAGATCTCTGTAAAGAAGAAAATTTTGGATGGGACGACAAACTCCCAGATCTGTACAGAAAAAGATGGGAAAACTGGCGAGTGGAACTGCCCCTGCTAGAAATTAAAGACTACATGTTAATCATTGCATCAAGCCCTCTGACTTCAGTGAAATCATGACAGATCCATATCTTCTCTGATGCAAGTTCCACCGGGTATGGCTCAGTAGCTTAACTTTGCCTCTGTAATGATGAGGGCCAAATCCATTGTCCCTTTCTCATGGGAAAAGCCAGACTAGCTCCGATAAAAACGATGACGATTCCCCGCTTGGAGCTCACCGACGCCACCATTTCTGTCCATCTTGGAGTGCTCCTAAAGAAAGAACTTGATGACAAGCCTAATGTAATCCAGTACCACACCAATTCAACGTATTGCATTACATCAGAAATGACCAACAATGCTTTCAAGTCTTCGTAGCAAACCGCATTCAGACAATACGCAACCTGTACGAACCCAGGCAATGGCTGTATGTGGATACAAAAGGTAATCCAGCTGATGACGCCTCATGAGGACTAAATGCACAGACCTTGATTAAAAACAGCCAATGGATTGTAGGGCCAGCATTCCTATGGAAACCAGAAGAAGAAAGGCGAGAGCAGCCACCCTCGTTCGGGGAAATTTCAAATGAAGATCCAGAGGTTAAGAAAAGTCATGAGCGCGTGCCTCAGGCAACCATTACTGAATCAATTCCTACCGTAAAACAACTAATTGAGCACTTCTCCAACTGGTACCGGGTAAAAAAGGCTGTTGCTATTTTCTTGCACCTGAAAGCAATACTTCAGAGAAGAAGAGTCACATGCAGAGAGAACAGCTCCCCAGGCAAGAACCTTGTTTGCTCGCCAATCACAGTTAACGAGATGGAAGAAGCTGAATCTACAATCCTGCAATTCACTCAGACTGTATGCTTCCCAAACAAAATCAAGTCTCTCAATGAAACCAACCACACCAGTAATGAATACCAGGAGAAAATTCACACTCATCAAAAGAAACCTAAGATGACTAAGACAAGTGCTCTTTATCACCTGGATTCATTTTCTGATAAAGGAATCCTTCGTGTTGGTAGTTGACTCAATAACACTGATGTCACTGAAGATGCCAAACATCCGATTATCCTGCCACGCAAGAGCGACGTGACAATGCTGATCATACAACGCACCCATGAGCAACTTGGACACGTGGGACGTGGTCATGTTCTAGCAAGGCTTTGTGAAGAGTATTGGATTATTGGTCCAAACTCCTTAGTACGACAAGTTATCTCCACATGTTGCACATGCAGACGGAATAGAGCCTTACCACAAGACCAGAAGATGGCTGACTTACCATCGGACCAGCTGACAGCAGCACCTCCCGTTACTTACGTTGGAGTTAACTACTTTGGTCCATACATCATTAACGAAGGACGCAAAAAAATTCAAGAGATACGGAGCACTGTTCATGTGCGAGATAAGATGTGACAATGGAACGAACTGTGTCAGTGCAAGACGAGAGTTAAAGGAAGCAATTGAGGAAATGGATCATGACGAAATCACTGAGAAGCTCTGTCAACACCAGATTAACTGGAAGTTTAATCCACCTGCTGCAAGTCACATGGGTGGAGTCTGGGAACGACAGATAAGGACTGCGAGGAAGAGTCTCAGTACGTTGTTGCGAGAACATAGAAGTTGCTTAGATGATGGATCTCTGCGAACCCTCATGTGTGAAGTCGAGTCAATTATCAACTCAAGACCACTCACAGGAGCTTCAAGTGATTACAAGGACCCAGTACCTCTCTCCCCAAATCAGATTCTGACCATGAAAACAAGCATCGTCCTGCCCCCTCCTGGAAAGTTCCAAAAAAATGATGTCTACATGCGCCGTCATTGGTGCAAAGTCCAGTATTTGTGTAACCTGTTTTGGTCGAGATGGAGAAAGGAGTACCTGCCCACTCTGCAAGAACGTCCCCAGGTGGAACCAAGTGCAACCTTCAAGTCAATGCCATTGTTCTCATCAAGGATGAGAATACATCACAAAAAAAATGGCCAATGGGCATGGTTTTTGAAGTGCAACCAGACAAGAAAGGCCTCATCAGAAACATCCAAGTACGGACAGCCAAAGCAGAGTTGTGGAGACCAGTCCACAAGTTAGTCCTACTTGCAACAGAAGAAAGGATGGATGCTGACGATGACAACCGAGATATCGCTAACAAGACATGATCTTATTTAAAAACGGAGTTCTCTTTATTATGATTAGCTTCATAGTTTAGACTTTTGTTTAAGTAAGGCACATTTTTTTTCCGATTTTCACCTTCTTAAGTGCTTCTTTGTATTAGTTAAACATAATTACTCTGTTTAAGGGACAGGGAAATGTTAGTGCCAAATATTTTATGGTTTTGCGTAGTTTCCTCCTATTGTTTAAAGCATCCTTTGTACCCGAAAACTCATACCTTTTGTGGTTTTAACCAACGGATATGTTTTACCCATGTATAGCTTATTCAACAAAGAATAATGTGCTTAGGAAACTTTTCAGTTCTAGTCAGCGTACTGCTGTGTAAAGATCAAGGCTTATTAGAATCAACGCTTTTTCCCTACTTTGTGAATTCCCCATGCGGACGTAGAAGTAAGTTTATAACCTTTTACATGTTTTGGCTTATCTTGTATTAGTCCATATATTTCAGTATGGCTTCCAAGACAGCTTTAGCTAGTCAAATTTGTAGTTTTTATTTCATTACTTCTTAGTTTTTGAAACTGCTTTGCTTCACTTCACTTCGCAATGATAAGTTTTACCTTGATTTGCTTCATTGCCGCGTTACTCATTACTCTTATCTCGCACATGAGTAACTCGTTACCCTCGCACACCATTTACTACCGTCTTGTAACGTCGTGGTTTTACGATACGCATTGCTACATATTGCTCAATAAATGTTATATTATAATCAGAAGCGTATTACAAATTATCTGTCTAACAGGAGGATCAGAGATTTATACACAGTTATCATCCTGTGAGAAACGAGGGCTCAAGTTTCTAACGTAAAAGTTCTGCTCTCACAAGTATAAATACTTTAAAGTAAAGGATACACATTACCTGGAGCAAACCCAGTTCAAAATAGTAATAATGATTTAATTATTTTTACAAGTTTTCTTTTGTTGGCTTCAGATTTTACCTCATCTCACTTCTTGATATAGTAAATAATTTCAAAGGATACCATAGCCAAACCTAATAACATCCCCAGGTGCAAGTCTTACTGCAGCATTTTGAACACGGCACTCGTTTACATAAGTGCCATGAGCAGAATTCAAATCTTGAACAACAAAACAACCTTCTGTGTCATCATATTCAATAACAGCATGTTGGCGCTCCACATTGGTACTCTGTCAAAAAATATAAATATTAAACAAGTAAAAGTGTGTAAAATGACACCTCTTACTGCAGGAAATAGCATAAGCCTATACATGTACAAGTGTTAAATAGTAAAGAGACATTTAGTGGATAAAATTGACAACATAACATATTTTGAAGTTAATTACAAGTGTGATGCCAAAATCCCATAGAGGTAAGTCATTTACTATAACCTGTAAATCATCCACTCATAAATCATGCACTTAATTCCATTTAATTCATAAGCTTTGTCCAGCAGTTAACAAATTTTACTAACTCTAAAAATTAAGTGATATCCTTTTCTACACTTTTCAACTCAATTGATCAAGCATTTAGAGAAATAATTAAGTTAAATGATATCCTTTTCTACACTTTTCAACTCAATTGATCAAGCATTTAGAGAAATAGGTTAGTAACAAAATAAACTTTGTAACCACCCTTAACATAATCTGTAAATGAAGGTAGAGTAATCATAACTTTGGTTCATTTATTCATGCACTTACTGTCGTGAAATCGGATTCTCTGAATGCACCAAAATTCCTTAAAATTCTGACTGTCGTTAAGACCAACAAATTCATTTGCCAGGTCAGCAAACAAAGTTTGTTTGTTCTGTCTTTTTTAGTGTTTAGTACTGTAAGATTACTGAACCTTTCTTGAGTCTTTTCTTTGAGCCTTTCTTGAGTACTCTTCAAGAGTTACTTTCACAGACAACATAGAAAACTTTAAAATGCACCTTATCTCTAGAAGTTGTACTCTCAGAAGTTAACTATATGGACAGAAAAACAGCTCTAACACAGAAACAGAACACACAAGACGTTTCTACCCTTCGTGATGCAATTTCAACCATCGTTACCATGTTTGAAAAACATACTAATGGACAAATGGCATCAAATACAAGAATGACCATTACTCAGAGAGAAATTCAAGGAACCTCCCTTGATTTCTTATAGAAAAGGAAAATCGCTTAAAGATATGCTTGTTTTGCACAACGAGAAATAGGTCGCAGCACAACTTGTGCAGTACATTGATGACAACAACCTTTAAGTGAGAAGTTACAATCTGCATAGCATGGAGACCGCCCTATTGAGAGTTCATGACAACATCTTACGAGCTGTGGAGCATGGTTGCACCATTGTTTTGTTACCTCTCGACTTACAGCAGCATTTGACACTGACCATGATTTCTTACTCCACAGACTTAATACTCGGTTTGGTATCAAAGGCAAAGTCCTTGCTTCAAGTCCTATTTAGCTGATCAAAGTCAATTTGTCAGCATCACAGTTTGTCAGGAATATTGGTGTAATCTTTGATAATAAGTTAAATATGGAACATCAAGTTGCAGCCATTTGTAAATCTGCATTTTTTCAGATCCGGAATATTTCTTGAATTAGAAAGTTTCTGTCAGTTACATTCGTAACATGTAGATTAGACAGTTGTAACTCTCTGCTATATGGTCTTCCGAAATATTTAGTTTACAGACTCCAACTGGCTCAGAACTGTGCAACACAACTGTGATCTTACGTGGTCATAAGTTTGATCACATTCCCCCATTACTGAAGGAACTTCACTGGCTCCCCATAGAGCAGAAGATTATTTTTAAAATTTTAATGTTGACTTTTAAAGCTCTAAATAATTTCGTTGTGCCCTATAGTTATATTAGTGATCTGCTGGAAACTTATAAGCCTGCTAGGACTGATCATCAGGTAGGAAACTATTAGTTGTTCCATGCTCTAAGCTAAAATCTTACGGCAATCGTGCTTTTTCTGTTGCTGCACCAGGTTTATGGAATGGTATTCTGGATAGCATAAAATGTAGCGAAGACCTTTTTTTCTTTTAAGCGTAATCTGAAAACTTATCTTTTTAAGCGTTATTTTAATGAGTAGTTGTCTAATTGTTATCCAGTTTTAAATTTTTTAACTTTAATTGTAAAGCACCCTAAGTTTGGATAGGGCGCTATCAAAATTGTATTATTATTTATTATTATTAATGGGCACACATCAGGGGTCATGTTGGTCTGTCAAGCCCATTACAACTAAGCGTATGAATTGTTAAGATTGTGGTTTTAAAATTTTATCCCATCAGACAGGATCGAAAGGAAGCAATCATAAATTGGGATGTTTCCCGCAAGGTCCACAACCTTCAGCCAAGCACTATTATCCTGTGAAAGTACTTTTTTTGGATGTGTCTTATGATTAATTTATTATTTTTTTTCACAAAAAGTGGAGGGGGGGAGGGGCAGGCCCTCCCCTTACACGATCCCTGTTATCAGCCTCTACCACTAGTTTTGAACTTAAAGACTTTGTACATAATAGAGGGTTCACGATCTTGAGTGTATGATGGGTAATTGGGCAAAATGGTGAGAAATTCAAATGTTTGTATGGAAATTCAAAGCTAAACTTTTTCTGCATTAATTGATATATTTGGGGTTTTCACATCTTTGATAATTGCCTTAATGTGACTGCGTGATGCAGTTATGAGTGTGCTGGTCATTACTTGGCTGTGTGACCGCATGATGCGGTTCCAGTCAAAGCCCACATTTCACCCTTGCTCACGATAGAGTCTCCAGTAGCTCAGTGGTTATAGCATCTGTCTAGATCACGGAGGGTTGTGGGTTCGAATCCCATCTGGAACTTGGATTTTTTTCGAGTTTCTGTTTGGAGTTTCATGCATTTCTATCATGTTGTATTTCTTATTTCACTCACTTTGGAAAACTTACTTTCTCCCATATATTCGCTGTAATTCAGCAGTACAAAAATTACAGAGAATGTATGAGGAAAAGTTGTTTAAGAATAGAATTTCAAATAACAGTAACTGTCTCCAAATTTGTCCCATGGCATCCTTAACAGACTGCATTAGGTTTTCAGCAAGACTAAAATGGCTTTGATTTTCAACACAATCTTTTGAATTTCTCGCCATTTTGCCCTGATTACCCATCATGCACTCAAGATCGTGAACCCCTCTATTGAAATAAAGTTATTTTGTATCAATGTTCCATTGATAGCATTTCAGTTCCGTTTTTAAACTGCATTTAATTGCACTTAATATATAGTTGCAACGTATTGTAAATTGCATTTTATTTGCATTTATATTTAGAAGTAAGTTTTAATGTAAACTTATTGTACACGATCACAAGCTTTCAGCTTTAATATAAGCTTACTTAAAAAGTTTAAGAATAAGTTTAAAAGGCAACTTACCTACCTAACAAAAAACTATCACACGTATTGAACTTATTATGCTTACAAGAGAGACGAATTTATAACATCAGCAAATTACAACTTTCCTTACGATTGTCATTTTCGAATTCCAGTTAAGAAGAGTAGAACACAGACCACTGACCTGTATGATAACATCACTTCCTTCACAGCCGATAGTTGTGATGGGGTGTCGAAGCTGGTGAACACAACTTCCATCCCGTGAACGAAGACAAGCTTTCATTGATGCAATGAATATCTCATATCATACTCTACAAATTTTCTATCGTGTATTAAATTAGATTCAATTTGGAACGGTTATAAGCATTCGACACCTCCAATGCAAGATGGACGACAGCGTTCGCTTCGACAGTTGCTATGGTCACCCCAGCCTAGTCCTTAGGCGTTCCCCTCTTTCCCCCTTGTCCGCAGGAAGTCTGGGAAGAAGTGGGCTGGAGAACAAATACACATATGGGCTTACACATGTAACAAGAAATACTGCCAAAATACCCCTGATTTTTAGCGCAAAAACTCCCTGGTTGGAATTTACTTGTTTCCACGCCGTATCGTGTGAAATCTTCCCGCGGATGCGAAAATCCAGGATAATGGAAGTGCCCACAAACGACTGTAAGTTCTAACTTTGTGGAATAACCATTTTTGGCCGTCTATAGCAAATCACTCGTTGCATGAAGCATTTTGGCACGTTCCGCGCTCATAATGAATACTTCATTCTAAAATCGCTTACCTTTTTCACCCAAATCCGAAAAATTGTGCGCCAAAACTCTTTGGGGGAGCAGGGTTGACGTAATGGTGAGAGCGCTCGCCTTCCACCAATGTGTCCCGGGTTCGATTCCCGGACTCAGTGTCGTAAGTGGGCTGAGTTTGTTGGTTCTCTACTCTGCTCCGAGAGGTTTTTCTCCGGGTACTCCGGTTTTCCCCTCTCCCCAAAAACCAACATTTGGTTTGATTTCAGTTCAGTTGATTTAATTTGACTTTATTTGTTTCTGTATTTGCTCGGCCCCACTAGCCTTTGTGCTATAAATACTACCGAGGGTAAATAAAGGTTATTATTATTATTATTATTATTATTATTATTATTATTATTATTATTATTATTATTATTATTATTATCTTTTCCGATCTCTTTTGTCGGCACCTCAAACTTGAAATAAAGGCCACCCAACGACAAGTTTCGGCAGATATCTGTTCGGTGGAGGGTAATTCGCCTAGCGCTTTCGGCGTCGATTTAAGAGTGCACTCGGATTTTCGTAACTAAAACATGGCCTAAAAGATTCGAAATTGGGAAATCATAGCCCCTGAGTTTTTCGGAAAGGTCGTAATTGCTGTTTTTGGCAGTCAAAAACGTCAGCTAGCATTTTCGGAAAGAAAATAGTTCCCTAGAGAGTTCGTGGAAATTTCATTTCAGCTTGCATTTTCTCGAAGGAAGATTTTGTTCGCTAACATTTTCGGGGAATTACAATTTCAGCTAGGGAATCCGAACAGATGAACTTCTTCTAGCTTATGAAAACATCACTTTAAACAGACTTCAAACACCATAAGGTACTTAAAAATGCCTTTCTACAGCTTTTGCTTAATTTGGCTCGTTGGGTGCCCCTGTCAACTGTATATTTAGTAAACAAAGGAAAACCTACGCGGAATCTTTGCGCGCGAAAGATGCGCGAAACTCTTAAGGTGATGTTACACGAGCCAACTTGGAACGCCGATTTTTGACGCAACATTGTTGCCCGAATCTTGTTGGAGTTGGTGTGTGTAACACCCCCGCCGTCGACTTTTAATGCAACATCGTTCCCAACAGTTGCGTTAAAAATCGTCTCGTGTAACATGCCGTTGCCGACCGTTGCTGCAACAAAGTTGCGTTAAAAGTTGTCTCGTATAACATAGATTAAAAATCGGCGTTAAAAATCGGCGATGCAAATCGGCTCGTGTAATGTTACACGAGCCGATTTTTAACGCCGATTTTTAATCTATGTTATACGAGACAACTTTTAACGCAACTTTGTTGCAGCAACGATCGGCAATGGCATGTTACACGAGACGATTTTTAACGCAACATTGTTCGCTGCTCGGGGACGATGTAGCGTTAAAAGTCGACGGCGGGGGTGTTACACGCACCAACTCCAACAAAATTCGGGCAACAATGTTGCAGGTTTTTGAATCGCTTTCAAAAACCTGCAACATGTTGCCGCAACAAAATGTTGCGTTAAAAATCGTCCTGTGTGCCATGTTACACGAGACAACTTTTAACGCAACAATGTTGCGTTAAAAATCGGCGTTAAAAATCGGCTTGTGTAACATCACCTTTAAGGTGGCCGAACACAGTTTTCGCGCGCCCTCTCCAGTCGTTGGTGCTGATGCGAGGCAGCGCGCGCACAAGGATAAAGCCGCGGCTACACGAGCGATTTTTTGCTTGCGATGGTGATGCGATTTTTTGTAAAATTGTCGCGTCGCCAGCGCGCGATGAAAATCACCCGTGTAGCCACCCTCGCACAGGTGATGCGACAGCTTCTTGCGACTTTTTGCCTGTTGCGTTGCCAGTTCAAGGGTGGCTACACTTGCGATTTTCATCGCGCGCTGGTGACGCGACAAAATTGAAAAAATCGCATCACCGGCGCGAGCGAAAAATCACTCGTGTCAGTAGCCGCGGCTTAAAGCCCCGGCTACTCGTTCAAACACTGTTATAAAACATTTGTTGGATGAACAATGTTAGAACGTGTAGCATGCATGTTTGATGACGTTTGTTCAACATTTTTTGTTGGAAGAATGTTTTGATTTCGATCAAACATTTTCTCCAACATACAACAAATGTTGAAGCGTGTAGCCGCCCTTTCAACAATGTTGTATTGCAAAGACCAATAAGAGTTAAAGGCCCAGTCTCCAATCCGAAAGCCTAATGGCAGAGGTGGAAATTGTTGAAGTCAGAACCCCGAAGCGAAGTGTTTCCAACAATGTTATATGCGTATCCAACATGCGTATCCAACATTGTTAGAAGCGTTCTTACAACAATGTTGGGACGTGTTCTTCTAACAATGTTAGAACGTGTAGCCGGGGCTTAAGACAACAACAAACATGAAACCGAATTAAGAGTGATGAGTTTTTTGTTCTAAGGCGGTTTTATATGAGGCATTTTTCTTCTTAAAATGATAGTGTGTTGTAACCTTAAGTCTTATTAGAATGGTATGTCAGAAAAAGTCAAATTTGGCAGGTTTTTCAGTGTTACCATCAGAACCGTGAGAACCGAACCCAGTTAAATGCAGCGCATGCGTAGTTAGTTAAAAAATTGAGATTGAACTCTTCCAGTCTCCGAAATACACGTATGTCTCGAAAACGGCCCGTTAGAATTTCACGAAATATGGCAGGAAAATACTTCAGGAAACAAGAAAGTAGGTTATTGCAACAATTTAACAGAGGTAATTGTAAATAATGGAGTTATCTTTCAAGGACGGATAGCTAAGAATCGGTCTGTTAAAATGAAGGGCTGGGGGCATAAACTGCCTATGTGTAATTTTCGGCCGTTTTTTTTAGTTCGCTTGGATTTGTCCAAATTTTTGCATGTGAACTGCATTTTGATTCAAAAACATTGTCCCGTATTTTTTTTCACCCATGTCTTTTTCGTTTTCGAGAAATAACGTATGCAAAAAAAAAAAAACACCTAAAACTACACATACGCAGTTTATGCCCCCAGCCCTTCATATGTCTGCCTTATTAACATGCATGAAGCAATGCCCAAGGGTATTCTTTATGCGCAATGTGCCTTTTTGACTCATAAACAGCCCACAAGATGCCCGTCCGACTTGGAAATGGTCGACTTTTTTAAATGCAGCACTTATTACCAGTGTTTTGCTTACTGATAGTGCTCAAGAAGCTTCCTTAGCTGGAAAACAGTGCGCAACATTCTGGGTTGACTTAAAAACAGCACACAGCAACCTTGGTTAACCTTAAGCCAGCGCGCGTAGATTTTGTCCGACTTGAAAACAGCACTCAAAAGATTTAGGGTTATTGTTAAGTTTAGAGTTAGGGTGAAAATTAGGGCTAGGGTTAGAGTTAGGGTTTAGGGTTAGAGCTAGGGTTAGGGTTAGAGCTAGGGTTAGGGTTGGGGTTAGGGTTAGAGCTAGGGATAGGGTTCGGCCTAGGGCATTGCGAACGTTAACGTTAAAGTAAGCGGCGTATTTTGAGTATCGCACAGGTTTCTTGGTTCCTCCGAAATGAAAAGAGCGCACAGGTTTCTTCGTTGATTCTTAATTCTTTCGGGAAGGCTTTGGCCGATGTAATTAAAGTGTCGAAGAGGGTGTTTTGGTTGAAAACGGCATACAGCAGGATCGGATTTGATTCTAACTCAGTGCTTTAAAAGCTTGCTGTCGGCTGAGAAATAGAATAAAATATTAAAGAAGGCTGTTTTTATTTGAAGATAGCTTTTGGCCACTACCAACAACTTCTGTTCGTGAGCAACACCGAAAATTTGAGTTAACGATGTTCAAGGGCAAAATTAAGAGTTAAAAGAGTATTAAGCTGTCAACCGTCGGTGTCCGCTTCGAAACAGAGATTTGACTGGCGCTTCGCGTGCTTTAGTCATTATTGAAACGATTTTGAAGGGTTCATTTTCGTCTTCAAATGGAACCAGTGGAATGAAATTCGTATCACAAATCAACGTAAATGACAACAGTGAAAAAACTGGAACAAAATACTTGACTAGTTTTGTTGGCTTCAAGACGTAAATATTTGCATAAGATGTGAAATTTAATCCGTATCGTCTGATGCGTAACACAACGACTTGTTAAAATGTCTCGCGTGCAAATACGTTTTTGTTGGTGTTTATCTCACTTGACAATACGTTTTGCTGATGTTTACAAGCCTCCATAAAATCAAAATAACCGAGTTGATCGACGCAAAACTTATTTATATGTTGAAATTCGGCAGCATGTCTCCCTGTGTTTACATAACAACTCGACGACCGACCACGAGTAATATTTTCCACGCGCGCCCATGCAACTTTTCCCTGGATTGTTTTCAAGATAGTCATCGAAAACGGACGGACTTCTCGTCATGCTGACTTCCCTCTCTCGGATGAATTCTCCGTAATGTTTCCGAATTTTGACGAACTGTTTCACGGCTTCGATGGCCCGCGAGACAGCGCCTACTTCGGCCGCAATGAATTGTGGGAATGTTATGCCCTCCGCGAGCGAATGACACTCTGCAAACATCACTGACTTTTTTTGCCCTAAAAAGTCCAAAAATACCTCTCCTTTTCGCAAATTCTAGCACGGTAACCTTTCAGAAATCGACCAAGACTAGCAAAACCGAGCCGCTTTTGAGACCAGAGATGTTTTCAGAGTTTTTTTTTCTGCCCGGCTCTTAATCTCTACTCCCAAACTGGAGAGTCAAATGGTTTGGCAAGCAGAGAAAACACGACTGGCTTCTTTCAGCCGTGTTAGACTTGAGGATCTAAAGACTTCATTATGTCCTTCGATCACCGAGCGAACAGGCAAATTGACATAATTCGATTAAACCAAACAAGCTAGCGCGGATCGAGTCGGGAGCTTCGGCAGACACGTTGCGTAATGCACATGTCATCGGCTTCCCCGTGGGGTCGACCCCCGGGCTAACCAGGGGGATTGTAAAATCAGTCAAGCAAACTTTAGGAATTTCCCCGGGGGTCGGGGAATCTCTCAAGACAAAGTCCCCTGGGTTATGTGTCTCTCAGCAGAAAATTCCCTTGGCATCCTTTTCAAACTTGTGAATTCCCCCACCCCCAAATATTTGATCGTAGAACAATGTCAAGATTTTCCCTTACCCTCGGGCAAAGAATCCCGTGCATCCCTTTGTATTCCCCCACATATCTCCCTGGTAGGCCCGGGGATCGACCCCACGGGGAAGCCGATGACAAGTGCATAAGTACCAATGTTTTAACCGCCAAAACTTTTAGTCTACGTCACACTATGGAACAATCCTTTCTACCTGTCAATCATTTCATGTCCAGTTTCAGTTTTACCCTTCAGTTACGAGCATTTGGCGCTAAGTTTTCAAATAAAGAATACCCTTGGGCATTGCTTCATGCATGTTAATAAGGCAGACATATGAAGGGCTGGGGGCATAAACTGCCTATGTGTAATTTTCGGCCGTTTTTTTAGTTCGCTTGGATTTGTCCAAATTTTTGCATGTGAACTGCATTTTGATTCAAAAACATTGTCCCGTATTTTTTTTCACCCATTTCTTTTTCGTTTTCGAGAAATAACGTATGCAAAAAAAAAACACCTAAAACTACACATAGGCAGTTTATGCCCCCAGCCCTTCAAATATCATTAGAATAGTGTCTACATGTGAGTATTGTGACAAGTTTTTACCAGGCAAATGATCGAGAAAATCTAACGACTGAATTTTCGGCAAATATAAAAAACCCGATTTTAAATTGATGTTTGTATCCAGTCACGTTACCATGGCAACAGCGCCAACGTCAGCGTAACTATCAAAATTCGAAAGTCTATCCTTTTAACTCATGTCCTGCCAATTTTGGGGACCTAGAGTTCAGCGGTTTCAAAATAAAAGGCAAATGCTACACCGGTTTCAAAAACTGTGTTCGGCCACCTTAAGCTGGCGACCGCCGACCAATGTTTAGCCGAAAGTCAAATGCCACACCGTGCAGGACAAAGTTCGGATCAAATACCCGGGGTATGCCCGGGAGGGAGGGGGGAATTGACTGATACATTATTTTAATACAATAATAATACACTATAATATTATTTTTATAGCACCCTAGACTGTGAGTAGTCTCTAATTTCGGCAATGGATTGTCAACCTCACGCGTGCTCGTCTTTCACCCACCCCACTATTCCATCGCCAAAATTAGAGACTACTCGCAGTCTAATAGCACCCTATCCAATAGATCTAGGGCGCTTTTGTACAATTAAAGTTCAAACTGGGTAACATTAAGTGCTATTTTAATGGGTAGTTGTCTAATTATTAGACAACTACGCATTAAAATAGCACTTATAAAGATACGTTTTCAGATTACGCTTAAAAGAAGAAAGGTCCTTGCTACATTTTATGCTATCCGGAATATCATTCCAACAGAAACAGAAAAAGCACGATCACCGTAAGATTTTAGCTTAGAGCATGGAATGACCTTTGCATTAGTACTTCGCCACACATTTTTTATCGTGAGCATAATTTTTGTAGATTCAGAGTGGGAGACCGAATGCGATGTGGAGAATGCCTCCCATCCTTTGTGCAGCAACCTCATGGCATTATTGTAAAGTACGGTCTCGTGGATATTTCAGTGTTTTTTTATGGTGGATCTGGTAGTATTTGCTAGGCGTTCTTGGCTTGTCTCTCTCGGTGACGTCACCGCTGACAGTTGGGTTTGACCGAGCTGAGAACACCTGGGGACTAGGCTGTGGTCACCCCACAAATGCACACTCCAGGCGGTTAGTGCCGAAGGCGCGCGCGCGGAGCACCATGGGTAAGAAAATATGGCACCTAAGCCATACATGTGCAATATATATGTCATGGCAGCAACTTGTGATGGTAGATTTACTATCACGCTCCCGAAACAAACTCAGGGTTCTGTATTGTGGTGTGTATTGCTTTCCGATAAATGATCCTTAATTGTATATGAAAGACTAGAAAGTGTAAACAATATCCTAAAAATTCTTTGTCTTGGGCCATTTCAGTTTCAATAAAAAAACGCAAACTGCGGTGATAAACATTTGCATACAGGGCCGTAGCTAGTATGAGGCGAACCGAGGCACCTACCTCAGTAAAAAAACTTGAACTTGCAAAAATTACATTTTTCCTTCTTTCTGTGAGTAAAAACTTGAAAAACTGCAAAGACCATCAACAAAGATCCTGCTTGCCTGTACGTTGCTTGTACGTTGAGTGTCTTACGAAAAATATACAATAAAAAATGAGTTTTAAAATAGGTGTTTGCCACAAGGCAATTTTCCTTTAGCTACGGCCCAGGCATAATTTCTTATTGTATTTCCAAATTGGACAATCTCCAGTAAGCCAATAAACAGAAGTCCAGGAGAAGTAAAGTAGATACTAGTGGTGCTTGCTAAGCATGGAGTGGCTGGACAAGTTGTGATGTTTCAGCATTTGCAATGCTTCTCAATTAAAATCTACATGTAACACAGGTTTAAATAGGAAGAGAGTGTTTCAAAAGTGTTGCAAGTGAAAATTTATTGAGGCGTTACATGGTTGTTCACCAAAATTTGGTACCCAAAGCATAAATAAAGATGACTTGACTTGACTTGAAATACAGGCACTCTGTGAGTGCATGTGGCTACTACATGCACGGTTTGGCCTATGCTGTCCCCAGAAGCAGTCACTCAGACAAACAAGTTGATGAGATAGAGGCTACCGCTTAGTGCAGTAACCACAATGAAAGAAAAATGAGCATTAAATATCCAATCACATTGTGATGACCTCATTTTCAAGGAACTGGGTATATCATTTCCATACTGTTAAATATCTCAGGCTTTTATTCACAAATGAGTGATGTTTTTATCGCTGTGTACTGACCACATTGTTTTTCACCAGCATTGTTTTCCTTGTACAAACACCAACATAGACGTAATTGTGCCCTAGTTAAGTTTCATTTAAGTTCGCGCTTCTTAGCAATCTACAAAATGCAATGTGTACATTTCTCTGGACCGAAATCCCGAGGCTATGTAAAATATAACTACGGATAGCTTTCATAGCTTTCAGAAGTTATAACTGACCAGACAAGTTGAGAGCTGCTGCTATACATGCAAGAGACTGTTAAACATGTGTTCCCTGCACAGAGATGAGCTTTAGCCCAAGCTTACTCTGAAAAGTTTATGCCTGAAGTACCCCACGGTATTCGGGACGTGTCGGGAAGAACATGGGAACCATATACACTGTATGTTAATGCCCTGTTCAGCTTTACGCTAGTAGTATTTCGTATTTGCCTCTTAAAGCAGGGGTGTGCTAAAGTTGATATCAAAAAGTTGATTTTCAAAACTACAGTTTGAAATTCCAGATGATTCACTTAAAACTACTCCGCGACGTTGAACGGAAAATTATGTGGTTTCCTTCACTTAATTCGGCTGTTTTGTTAGCTGACACCACTTGCTCAGAACTCCTTTCAGTGACTCTCAATAAACTTTTCTTTTTTTTTGCCAGGGAGTTTGCCCATTATTGCAAGAACACATAGTTACTTACATGGTACTTACCCTACTTATAGAATGCGACATGATACTTACTCGACTTACAATACAATACAACACTTACTGTACTTACAGTACAAATTATACAATATTTACTCTACTACTTACACTATCTTTACCATGCGATTCTTACATTACATTACAAGGATGCTGTTCGCTAATGCTGTAAAATACAACATCTTTCACTACTAACATAGCAACATTACAAAACCGCTTACTTCTAGTAGCTAGCAATCTTTATAATTAATTGCTAAAATTATAATTAATTATTTTAGTACTGGAGGGCGTCCTTCAATGGGTTCTACTTCTTCTTCCTTTGCTTTATTCGGCTGTTTTGTTAGCTGACACCGCTTGTTGAGAACTCCTTTCAGTGACTCTCAATAATCTATCAACATCATACAGTGTAGAAACTATAAGGGTTGTGCCTAGCTTAGAAAATGCGACTGGAACAGTAACAGTATGTGGACATTTAAACTAATTTCATGTTCCTGTCACTTCAGGGACTGTAATTTGCGAAGTTCAACTCCTCCTTCCTCCCCCCCCCCCCCCCCCCCCAACTCATTTTGAAATCACTGGGAAGGTATGCAATCTGACCGAGACTCGATAAAGTAGGGCTGCAACCATGGACAACTGTTTCGTCCTTATTGGTTGCAGCCCTACTTTATCGAGTCTCGGTCATGTTGGTGTCTCGCAAAGTCAACTTTTTTCACGTAGTATCAGCCTTGCTTGTTACATGTATATTCAATAAATAAGGCATTTTTCATTTGGGAAGGTAGAGGTCTGGTAACGAGTATGTTGCTATGATGACATCGTAACCACTATCATAATGTGTAGTTCTAGCAGCACATCAACCCTGCAAAATTTCAACCCTGTAGACTTAGTATTTGCACAGATATTCGATATTTTGTGATTTTACTTCATTTTGCGTCCACTTTGTGACGTCACAAGTCCTCTAATTTGCATAATCCAAAATCTTGAATAACTTGGCTACCAAGAGTGCTATCACAATAAAATGAACCACAACTACACATATGGTAAATGAAATCGTTTTTTATTTCCTATTTCTTACAAATTTCCAGACTTGAACATCGCCCCATATGTGCCCTGTATTTTCCCATATAGAATCTCTATAATTGTAGCAGATACAGAGCCTGGGTTACCTGTGGTACACGCTCCGCCATCATCCGTGGTTTAAAACAGCTGAAACATCCCTACTGAGTCGATGTTCAATGGGAGACACTGGGAAATTGGTCTTACTTTTCGAGCCTTCACTAGATTTGGTCGAAAATACGAGCGAAAAGTTAAATGGACGCGTTAATAGTATGCTGCATAAATTACCAAAATTTACAAGGTACTGACACTGGCAACCCTTAGATCACACCTAGTGCGACCTAAGGACATTGTAGCCTCCTTCGCAGACGTCTTTGGGCTCGTCACGCGTTCCTTACCCACGAACGTCTGCTGAACTGAACTACCACTTCCGTTCGCGGCGGTTAGCCAATCATAGTTTGTTTTCCAATTTATGGAAAGTAGGACTTCGACCCCTGGATTATTTTCACAGACGATGCACGTGAATCGGGTGTCGATTGCCATTCTTACGCAGCTCGTTATTGGTTTCTTCAAAACAAAGGCTAACCGCCGATGAACGGAAGAGGCAGTTCAGTTCAGCAGACGTTCGTGGGCAAGGAACGCGTGACGAGCCCAAAGACGTCTGCGAAGGAGGCTAAGAACATTGTCGATCCAGTAAAACACGACGGAGTAGTCTACAAGATTCCCTGCGAATGTGGTAAGGTTTATATTGGAGAGACGGGAAGATCTATGCATGAACGGATTAAGGAAACGACTTGCTCGAACCCAATCCTCCGCCGTTTCAGAACATAGCAGACAGACAGACGACACGAAAATTTGGTTTATCAAGGAGTTGATAATGTAAATTGACCACCGTACAGGGATTTGATTAGCTGACGTTTCGAGCGTTAGCCCTTCGTCGGAGCGAATCCAACGCTCCGACGAAGGGCTAACGCTCGAAACGTCAGCTAATCGAATCCCGGTACGGTGGTCAATTTACATTATCAACTCCGTTGATAAACCAAATTTTCGTGTTTCACTTCCCCACCGACGCAGCACCACAGTTTCTCTAGAAACTAATCCCCTTTAGACAGACAGACACCCTTTGTTTTAGCACGATGATAATAAAAGCCATTGGCTCACATAAGACTGGGAGACTGGGGACGACAGCGTACGAAGTAGGCTCCGTCTACGGGGTAAAAATTTTCGGGCTATACAACGCGAATGGAGGCAGAAAGTTCTTCAAAAAGAAAAGTTCGCTGTTCTCTTTCTTCGGTAAGCTCTGAGGAGTCTAGTCCTGTGGATAAGCGATCAAAAAACGTAGCCTCTGAATCGGATGACGAAGTCATGGCGGCGGAAGGCCTTGGCAAGAAGATTGATTTGATCCTATCGAAGCTCAACATGCTTGACCTTTTAGAAAAAAAGCTCGATGAAGTCTCTACGGTGGTGTCGGATTTGAAACGTTCGGTGGCAGATTTAGAATTGAACGTTGCCTCAGTCAAGGAGAAGCAGAAATCTTTCCAGGATAAAATCACGGAGATCGAGAAGAACCTTGAATTCACGAGCAAAAGGAGTGATGACTTTGAAAAAAAGCTGGGCGAAGAAAAGGAAAACTGCAAACGAGATATTAGCGATGTCCGCAAAAAGATCCTTTATCTCGAAGCCTATAGACGCCGAGAAAATTTGAGATTCGAAGGCATCAAGGAATGGCCGATGTGAATTGGAAGGAAGACACAAGGACACCGTTGGTATATTTCTTTGAAAATGTTTTAGGTATTCAAGATGCAAAGGATATTGAGTTTCAGAGAATACACAGGATCGGTAAGCCATCGCAAGAAAGGAATAGTAGAGCCATTTTTGCGCGTGTTTTAAGATATTCGGACAGAGAATGAGTTCTGAGCTGTGGTAAGAAACTTAAGAATACACGGTATAGAATCTATGAGGACATACCAAGAGAATTGCAGACACTAAGGAAGCCTCAAATTGAAAAACTTAAACAAGCCAGGAAAGAGGGTCGCAAGGCTTATTTCAGTAAATCTGAGCCTAACAAACTTTATATTGACGGCAAATTTATCAAACCAGAGGGTTTTTTGTTGTTGTTGCTACTTTTTCCTTCGGCTTCCTCCACTAGGAATAAATTATCTAAATTTTTGTTTAGCCCGCTTTCTTAGTAGGTGTTAAATTATGATCTAAGAATGGACAAACCCGTAGACCAGCCTGGAGACGAGGTGTTAGTTCTGGAGTGTGAGGTAAGAGCGCTTGCTGGTTTTGTATTTCTAATCCCACTTGGATGTTTGTTACTTCAGTCGCCTTATCGCTATTTCTTTTTTTTCTCTGTGGATGTAAATTTTTGGGGTTTTGTTTCGTCTTGCTTTTGTCGTGTGTTTTTGGGTCGCTATTGTTACTGGCTATATTATTTAGAATAATCGGAATTAGGTATGGCTGAGACGCAGGTGAACAATGTCAATTTTAAGTTAATATCGCTAAATGTTTGGGGGGATTCGGGACTTGAAAAAATGGAACGCAATTTTTTCTTGGATCAAAAAACAAAAGGCGGATATTATCTTTCTCCAGGAAACTTACAGTACTCCAGAGATAGCTGACAATTAGCAACTTCAATACAGGGGTAAAATGTATCTATCACACGGAACAAACCATAGTAAAGGGGTTGCTATTTTAGTGAGCAGTGAGCTCGATTTTGAAGCGAAATCCGTAATCTATAATCCGGATGGTCGGTATGTTTAGATCGATGCCATGATTCAAGACTCGCCCTTTCTGTTCTTAAATATCTATGCGTCGAATGATATATCTGAACAGTGTACTTTTTTTTCGAATATACTAGAGATTCTTGACGAGCATAATTTTGATTCTAGTAGTCAGCTTATAATGGGAGGAGACTATAATGTCCATCTGAATGCTGTCTTAGATAACTCAGGTGGTACAATAGAAAAAAAAAAGATTTTGTGAAAACTGTGGAGGAATTAAAATTTTCGTTTGATCTGATCGATATCTGGAGAATAAGAAACATGGATAAGAAACAATATACATGGAGACAGAGAAAGCCTTTTGTCCAGCGACGTTTAGATTTTTGGTTGGTAAAGTGATTGCTTGCAGGATGTTGTGGAGCATACCGATATCATACCTTCTATAAAGACCGATCACTCTGCCATTACGTTATATATCAACAGTAGTGAAAACCAGGCGCGTGGCCCCTCGCATTGGTGCTTTAACTCTAGCTTATTAGGAGACGAGAATTATGTGGAGCTGATTTCTTCCCAATACAGTGACTGGTTAAACGAATTTCTTGAGGTTGAGGACAAACGGTTACTTTGGGACTTGGTCAAATACAGGATAAGGCAAACGACGATCACGTATAGCAAAGCGAAAGCTAAAGAAAGAAGAGGTTAACTTGAATATATCGAAAATAAGTTAAAAGAATGTGAAAGGTTATGCGCTGCAGATCCTACGGAGAGTAATATCGAAAACTTCGAAAAGTATAAACTTGAGTACGATGCTCTGTTTGATTATATTGCCCAAGGTAACATAGTGCGCTCTAGAGCGATTTGGTATGAAAAAGGAGAGCGGAACAACAAATATTTCCGTTAAATCTTGAAAATAGAAGGAACACTAAAAATTGTATACGGAAAATATTTAACCACGACAATCAACTGGTGAAAAACAGTAAGGATATCTTGGCTGAAATCAAATCTTTTTATCAGGATCTTTATCGAAATAAAGATAACAATATGAGTGCAAACTGGAATGACGGTTTTCTGAATTTTACTCAAAACTTGAATTTGCCAAAACTGTCTGATGACCTGAAATCTCATTGTGAGGGCCCATCTGACCAAAGAGGAATGTCTCAAGGCTTTGAATAGCTTTAAGAATAATAAATCGCCTGGGAATGACGGCCTCACTGCTGAGTTCTACCAGAAATTCTGGCCGATTCTGGGTGATCTATTAGTGGATTCTTTAACCACTGCTTACAGACAAGGGAGGTTCTCAAATTCACAAAGACAGGCATTAATTCGCCTTATAGAAAAGAAAGGCAAGGACAGAAGGTGCATGGAAAATTGGAGACCAATTTCACTTTTAAATGTTGATTATAAAATCGGCTCCAAAGCGCTAGCAGCCAGATTAGAAAAAGTACTACCTGAAATAATTCACGAGGATCAGTGCGCTTATGTTAAAGGCAGGACTATTTTTGATGCTATAAGATCCATTGATGATGTCATGGTTATGGCAAGCCAAACATGACAAAAGTGGGTTGAGTTTTAAAATCACCTGTCGAGAAATACGCATCATCAACTGAGAAACAGTAATCGCTTTCCGAGATTAGAAAATCACCATACGAGAACAAGTTATTGACAGATGAAAAATAGTAGTCCATGTGTGAGATTACAAATCGATATACCAGAATGAGAAATCAGCAACTGAAAATAAAAATTCGCCATACGAGAATGATAGAACACCATTCGAGCAAACGAAAACGTTACTCGAGAAAAAAATGACGCGGCCATATACCGAGAAATAAGCAACCACTGTTGAGAATGAAAAATCGACATACGAGAATAAGAAATCACTGCTCGAGAATATCGATTAGTTTTTTTCATGAACCGCCGACTCAGCGGTTTCCCTGCGGCCAATGGGTGTTCCATACATGACGTACATATCGCGTTGGCGGGCCAGAAAATAGCGGATAACGAGAGCGTGCAGCAATGCCATCAGCTAACAATAGAGAGCACGAGACAGCTTTCAGGGCAAATGGGAAACCGTAGTCAGCCGACAAGAAGTGTTGATGGGGAAGTAGCATAGGTTTTTGGTAGACGAAGTACTTCCAGTGGGCTGTTCTCAGAAAATCGTCGTCTTGACCAGTTTGAAAGTCAGAAACTACTCTCACCCGGCCCTGCATAAGTCTGTTTAAAATTGTTATATATTTTTTCATGTTCATAGTGCAAGAAAAAAAATGTATGTGCTACTAAAATAACACTGCCAAGAGCAGTGAATTATGTTTTCCAGTTTTCATAGTTTTGTTCCAGTTCTAAGTTTGTCACAGGCACAAAATTGTTCTGTAGCCTAAATGACTTGTGTGGTGATGGACAGGTGTTAATGTTGTTTTGCTACATGCAGTACAGATAAGTAACAGTTGATAGTTGTGCAGTGTTTAACTTCTTTATTGTACACATTTAGACATTTATAGGCCCACCATAAGTACACTGTTAGAAGATGATCTTGGATTTAATTAATTTCCCCCATTTTTGTATGTCACATTGTTTTGCATGACTTTAAGTTTTTGCGTGGACATTACTGGTAACAGAAGAATTGTTGTTTTTTTTTTACTTAATAATAGTACTGTTCTGAGACTTACTGTGGAACCAGAGTCAGCATCATTGCAATGATTTCATTAACTGTAACATTATTTCTTACTCTTTAATAGACACATACAAAGCTCAGATACTAAGTACCCACCCGAAAGTAGCAAAGTTAATAAAACTTAAATAACTAATCCAATATGAACTGTGAATTGTTGACTAGTGTCCTTGGCTTGTTGGCAGTCACTGGCTCTTAGTATCTACAGACTGCTTGCATAAAATCATTGTAATTCAACCAGAGCCTAAATGCATTGTCTTGCTTGTTTCAAAGCACAAGCATACATGTATATATCAAACAGATCTCATGGCACTGATAAAAAATGGCCAAATGCGCTTCTGTCCAGTAATAAATTATAGGCGAAACCCACCTACGGTGTACATGTATGTTTCAAATTTGTGAGAAAATACCGCAGCATGAGGAAAGAGAAATAAGGTGTCATCATATTTCACATTCTTCCTTGAGGGAATCTTCACTTGTTGCTACTTCCTCTAGTGAAATCTCTTTTAAGTGTCATAGACATTGACCTCTAGGAAATGTTATCAATGATTGTATTGATGGCAAAAAGCATTGTGGCAGGTAATAGGAATGCATTGATAAGTTGTTATCAAATCCAAGTGACCACAAAAGTGCACTCTAAAATATTCACTGTGTTTTGAAATCAAATGAAAGGTTTTGCTTCTCTGCCAAAATTTCTGCTGGAGTTAATGAGTTCAGTCAGATTTATTTGGCTCAACCCCGCATTAGAACCTGTGAAACTTACTAATGACATAAAATAAAGACAACAAAAGGTTGCAAACAACAGTATACAGTAAAACCAAAGAGAATATCGTCGGGTTCTTACATCGAGGTAAACCCAGTTTTCTCCTTAGACTGGCAATTGTTCTCTATACCGAATTCTATTCTTCATTCCAGTTTCTCGAAGCTGCTCGATCAGATCCTTGTTACTGTTATAGACCGGTCTTCCTCCTGTACTTGCACAGCATGACACAGACCTCGCGCTCTTCCTCTTCTCGACAGTTTGATGCACTTAAAATGTCTGAGATAGTTCTTGACAACACTGCTAAGGAATCTGCTAACGACTCAAATATAAAATCTCCCAACGACGAATAATCGCTCTGTGATAACGATATAGCCGTAAGTACTTTTGTGTGTTCACCAAGCTGTCTCTGACTTAAAAGCTGTTGCAGCCCTATCAATAGTGTTACTTAGGGAAGTCAAAAACTCTTTTAAATTCACGGCTCTTGTGTCACCTGAACCGCCATCTTGTGGGTCAAACGATAGGTACTTCGTGTATAGAAAACGTATTAGGGACCTTAAGCATAGACGACGAAGAAGACGACGACGACGAATAGTACCGCGTGAAGACTGGGACGGAACCGTCCGTTCACGGTACGAAAACGGCGGGAAAATCTGAACTTAAGCTTCGCTCGACGAGAACGTGAACGTAAACAAAAAAAAACACAGCACAGTAAATCATTTTTTTTTGTCGAGATGGTTTCTTTTCACGAGCTTCAAGAACTTTTTCTCTTTAGTCACGCTCAAGGCATTTTAGATGATGAAGAACTGTTGTTGTTGTATGAGGAATACTGGCCAAAAAATCCTGATTTTTGCTATGAGAATTTTGGAAGGTTTTCTCTGAACGATATAAACGATGCAGAGTGTTTGGCAGAATTTAGATTTAGGAAGCACGACCTTCCACTTCTTGCCGAAGTCCTTCAAATTCCAGACAGCTTTACGTGTTACCAAAGAACCGTATCAAGTGGAATGGAAGCGCTTTGTATTCTTCTGAGAAGATTGTCTTACCCCTGCAGATTCAGTGATATCATTCCACGATTTGGTCGGCCGGTTCCAGTGTTAAGCATGGTTAGCAACCAAGTGCTCGACTATATATACGATACACACGGCCACAGAATCACTCAGTGGCATCACCAAGTTCACTCTCAGCCCTTGCTGCAACTGTATAGTGACACCATTGCTGCCCAGGGTTCTGCCTTAGACAATTGTTTTGGATTTGTTGACGGGACAGTTCGTCCAATTTGCAGACCTGCAGAGCATCAGAGAGCAGTCTATAAGGGCCACAAGAGAGTGCATGCTTTGAAGTTTCAGTGTGTTGCCCTCCCCAACGGTCTGATAGGTCATCTATACGGTCCCGTAGGTAAGAAATGGTTATAATTCTTTGTTTTGTCATATTTTTTTATGTCAATCATGAAAACAGTTTTGAATATTTTTCTATTTTTCAGAAGGAAGGAGGCATGATGCAGGCATGCTTGCAGACTCAAGACTCCTTAATGACCTTCAAGCCTTTGCTAACTGTCCTTTGGGGAATCCATACTGCATTTATGGTGATCCAGCATACCCATTAAGGGTACACCTTCAAGCCCCTTTCAGGAATAGAGCCTTGACCCCTCAAATGATGGATTTCAATCAGTCGATGAGCAGTGTCAGAGAATCAGTAGAGTGGCTATTCAATGATGTCACTAACTACCGGTACTTCAAGTTTTTAGACTTTAAAAAAAACTTAAAAATTGGTCTCAGTGGTGTGGGCAAAATGTATGTCGTCAGTGCCCTACTTAGAAATGCCGTCACATGTCTCTATGGAAATCAGACATCCAGTTTTTTTCAGCTGGAACCTCCTTCCTTAGAAGACTACTTTTCTTAATAAACTCTTTTTGATAACTTTTTTTTAGTAACTTTGTAACATGAGGCCTGGGCACTATGTACGTGTAAAATCACACCGAATAAGAAATGAGGTTTAATTTTAACCCTGTTGCATTAATGCCAGATTCACACTACCTACAAAAAAATGTCAACACAACAGCATGGACATAAGGCAAAAAAACAATTTTCTCTTTATGTCATTAAAGGCTGTAAATGTGAGGAGAAAAATACCTCCCATGCATGCAGAAGTAAACAAGTATGATTTTTGTACTGAAATAAATAAACAAGTTTCCTTCATCACAAAATCATGTTGAAAAACAGTGTAAAATATTTGTTAACTCAACGTTCAACAAAGTTTAAGTACATTAATGCTTATGACATAGTTTGTGTTTTCAAAAGAAGGGGTTTCTAACATTAATACTCCCCTTAAGTGCAACCTGTTTTAAAATAAGTTTACAAAATCTTGAGGGCGCTTGAGACAGTCATTTTGTGAATGTAGCTTTTTCCAATAAAGCCATTAATGTCTGATTCTGTTGTTGTACCATGTTCATCATTTCTAATTGCTGCTTGTGCATTTGACTTTGCTGATCCATCAACATCTGCTGATCATTTTTCTTGAACTCCATTTCATCCTTCCTCAGTTTACTTTCTAACTCAAACTTCTCCTTGAGGTATTCAACAGCATCCGAACTTCTTCTCTTCCCTCTTTTACTGGGTTTTCCTTCTTCTCAATCTGCATTTCTTTTCTGGGTTTTGCCCAGTCGTTCCATAGCTTGGCGCCTAACCTCTTGGGCACTTGCCTTCTCACTCTGGTGTTTTTTGGTTAGAGTGCCAGCTTGCTCATTCCTTTCCATGTCAGCTGCCTTTTCTTTGTCAAGAATTTCTTCAACTGCTGCATCTAGCTGGGTCTCCTCACAGTCTATGCCTGATGCACTTTCTTCTTCTCTTATTTTCTCCTTGTACTTGGTCTGCAAAAGGGTTAGTCTGTCTCTCACTGATCTCTTAGACACTTTGAATATGGGACTTGCAAGACTGTTAAGATTAAGGGCTATCTGCCCCCACACTTCACCCCTTTCTTTGCTGTTTCTGGGATGCTTGAAAGGCTCCTGGAGAAGAAGTTCCCCACAGAGGGTCAAGTCATGGTCTTCTGTCCATTTCATAGAGTTGTTTCTAGAGAAGAAAAATGTGAATGTCTTAAAATTCCTTTTTCACTTCTGAGCAGGGATTAAGACTAATCCTGCTTTAATTGCATATCATTTTTAACTGCATACACCTTGACAATTAAATCTAAATTAGTGCTAATCAGTCTAACTCTGGCCTGCACTGCATGCAGTTTATCTTATATTCCTTGACATTCTTAAATTTAAAATTATGGACCTTCGTTGCAAGTCTGCGATCTACAGGACTGTATTATCAATCTCTTGGAATTCGAGCTTGCTATAACGACGTGGCTTTTGTTTCTGGGATTCATCCCTATATATTAGAAACAACCTTAGAAACAGCTGAAATATTCAGACAGATCGAGCAATGACTAAAGTTGAAGAAGATGCCTCAGTCGGCAAAATTTATAAAGCTGCAGATGCTCTGCTTTTTAATATTCGCGAGGAACACTTCGGATAGACTCAACCACAAATTTAACCATCCCGAAGCAACTGTCATTTTTTACAAGGAAATCAGTATAAGTTCATCATGAACGATCCAATTTACTAAGACTTCAGATCTTACCCTGACGCGGGAGTTTGACACGCCATGTGCAGTTCCCGCAAAAGAAGTTTACAGAGGCTAATTACTTTAAGTTAGAGCTAAAAAAGCAAAAGAAACTTTCGCATACTAAATTAAAACCCATGATTGCTTAGTTTTTGCTCAATTAAACCTCTAAGAGGCGAAGAAATAGTCTGACAAATACTTACGTACAGCAGAGGACGGCAACAGAGCTGTTTTCACGTTCTCGACGTTGGGTGGACGACGAATGAAGTCAGCGAAGACAAGACATGACATGCGCAGTATTATCTTATGGTTCAAAGTTACTTCCGGTTTGTACTCGTCGTCCGCTCTCGTCGTCTCTGCTTAAGGTCTCTATTGACCGCGGGAAACCGCTGAGTCGGCGGCCCATAAAAAAACCAATCGATATTCTCGAACAGTGATTTCTTATTCTCGTATGTCGATTTTTCATTCTCAACAGTGGTTGCTTATTTCTCGGTATATGGCCGCGTCATTTTTTTCTCGAGTAACGTTTTCGTTTGCTCGAATGGTGTTCTATCATTCTCGTATGGCGAATTTTTATTTTCAGTTGCTGATTTCTCATTCTGGTATATCGGTTTATAAACTCACACATGGACTACTATTTTTCATCTGTCAATAACTTGTTCTCGTATGGTGATTTTCTAATCTCGGAAAGCGATTACTGTTTCTCAGTTGATGATGCGTATTTCTCGACAGGTGATTTTAAAACTCAACCCACTTTTGTCATGTTTGGCTTGCCATATTATGGAATACACGAAATTGTATAATAAGCCCGAACTTCTCACGACATTTGATTTTAAGTCTTTGACTCAATAATTTGGAGGTATTTATTAACGGCGCTTAGAACATTTAACTTTGGGAACTCTTTTATAAGATGGATAGAAGTTCTTTATGAGGATATTTCGAGTTGCGTCATGAATAATGGTTTTGCATCAGAAACCTTCCCCGTTGAGCGCGGTGTCCGTCAAGGAGATCCCTTGTCTCCCTATCATTTTATTATTGCTTTGGAGATCTTGAATATCTCCATACGTCAAAACAAAGATGTCGTAGGCATCCAAGTTGGCGAGAGCATCATCAAGCTCTCTGTCTTTGCAGATGATCTAACTACGTTTGTAAAAAATGGGAAATCTATTCGCTTACTACAAAAGCTTGTCTTAGACATTCTAAGACATCTCTGGTTTGAGATTAAATAAGGAAAAAACAGAGGCATACTGGCTCGGTAGCCTGCACCATTCGTGTGAAAATGTCGGTATAGATAATATAAATAAACCGATTAAGATACTGGGCGTGTATTTTACGTATGATAAGCAAAAATTTCTGGAGCTTAATTTTGAAAATATAATTAAGTCAATCAATAAGTCGATAAGTGTATGGCAGAGGAGGAATCTCACTTTGTTTGGTAGAATTCAAATGGTCAAAACGTTTACAATACCTAAATTTATGTTTCGTGCAGCTCAGATCCCTCCTACGAAGGAAATAATCAAGGAGATAAAATCCGTTATCTTTAAGTTTGTTTGGAGGGGAAGAGATAAGGTGAAGCGGTTAAACTTGGTCAGTGACTATAGAGAGCGGTGGTTTGAGAATGCCACATATAGAATCCCTTATCAAAACGCAAAGAATTATGTGTCTAAAAAAGTATTATGAGGACTATAAGAGCTCATGGAAACTGTTTCTAAATTTGTATCTTCACAATGTCGGAGGTGAGCTCATGGAAACTGTTTCTAAATTTGTATCTTCACAATGTCGGAGGTCCCTTTCTTCTTCAATGTAATTATGATACAGAATCTTTGCAAAAAACATTCCTAAGTTTTACTCTGAGTGTCTTAAAGAGTGGGAAATCTTTCAACAGAAACAAGTCTCTTCGTCATCTGACGTTCTTGACCAAATAATATGGAATAACAAATTTATCAAAGTTGGTGGTAGATCATGATATAGTTGCTCCATTGTTAACAAAGGTATTGTGAGAGTTAAGGATATTTTAGATACAGAGGGCAAATTACAGAAGTGGGATACGTTTAAAAACATTAATTCATACTACGCAAGCCGAATATTTTATTTTAATGAGTATTTATGACGCCCTTCCACAAAGCTGGAAAATGTTAGTTAAGGAAGGAAGAAGAAGAAATTTGGAAGTGGTGCAGTTTACTTTCCCCTCCTCGTCCAAAATTTTGATGTCAAGGTAGTGTCCTTTAGTTTCAGTTCCGACGGGTAAATAGCACTGATGTAATTTCCGAAATTCTCATTGTTGACGCTGAATAAATCATCAATGTAACGAAAGGTGTTGCTAAATTGGACGGCTATGGTTTTATCTCGTTTCAATGTTCTTAGCATGAAATCATACTCAAAGGTGTGAAGGAACAGATCAGCTAGCAAAGGTGCGCTGTTAGTGCCCATTGGTATTCCAATAACTTGCCGAAAAACTGAGTTTCCGAAGCGAACGTAGATGTTGTCGATAAGAAAGTCAATAGCGAGGCACAGTTCCCTACATGAGAAATAAGTGTTTTTCGTAGACTTCCTATCATTAGCCTAGAAAGTGTGGAAATTATTGGTTGCTACGAAACTTTTTCCTCTGGTGTTAAAAACTCTTTCGAGCAGATCATGAAGTTGATGTTTAAGTTTGGCGTGTGGAAGGCTAGTATATAGAGTGGAAAAGTCCCAAGTACTCATCTGATTGAGCGGAAGTTGTTTTTCCTCCAATGTGCGAATTACGTCCAACGAATTGTTTATAATCCCCATACAGTTAACACCGGTTCTTTCCAAAATAGTCTTGCAGTACGAATTACAGTGACTCTTGACTAGTTTAAGGCATTCGGTAATTAATTTGGAGATCTTAGTAGTGGTGCATGAACTGGAACCTGCAATAAATCTTGCTATGTATGGTGTCTTGTGAAGTTTTGGTATCCAATATATTTTTGGCAATTTTTTTTTCTTTCTGTTTCAAGGTGATGTGGAATTCGTTTTTCAACATCGTGGTGTGGGTCCATATAATATCATTAACTGTGACATTTTGACTTTCGTATGTAGAATTAATAATACTGCCGGAATTAATGCCAAGTTCTTCCATTAGGGTATGCAGGTAGTAACGCTTCAGCAAACAAAAATAATGTTATTGCCAGCTTTATCCGCAGGCACTAGTACATACTTATCTTGTAGTTTCGTTAGGTATGCCCTGACATGCCTGTCTTCTAAGGTCTTGTGACAAGAACTATAATTACGACGTTGTAGGTTGTTAATTCTATTCTGGATAGTCAGTTTTATTGTCTCCGATCATTGTTCTAGTGTTGACACATGACAACCTTCACGTTTACTCCAGCTCTTAGCGTAATCATCTACCGCTTTCATCAATATCTTCTTGTTTAGGTTCCAATCGATGGTATTCTGTTCTCTATACTTTGGACCTCTCTCCAGTAGACGCCTAAGTTTTCTGTTCTTAACAATGCGTAGGTCTCCAGTAATAATCTGGCCGTGAGGCTCATAACGAAAAGTAGAAGACGCGCAGTCACACGCTGAAGACGTACCATTAAAACCATCGATATTAACGTTATGGAGGGTTGGATTGTAATTAAACACGCTCCTAGAAATGGTATTAGTGTACTTATAACTTACAAATGGTGGATCTTGTTCCTGAAAATAGATTGGTACTTTGAATTTAACGAGTTTGTTATGTAAAATGTTAGTTAACGCTATCTATCCCTTTATTGTGAAAATATATCTTCATAAAGCGCCGATGAGGTTTAACACTGGAGTTATTATCTGTACGTACTGGAAAAAATAACCTTTTGCAGCAGACGTCTAAAACAATCCTGAAACGTTGATCCTGATTGGTTATGGGAAAATGTTGACATTCATTGAAAAGGTTATGTAAATTTGTTAAGGTCGAACCAACGGCTAAACTCCGCTATGAAGAGTTGTATCCAATGCTCGAGTTGCCTTGGCGTGAGATCTATACCCTTCCTGGAAAAACGACTTTAGAATCCAAGGCCAGAGAGTTTCAGTACAAATTATTACACAGAATTATCTATACAAACAAGATTTTGCATAAAATGGGCAAAACGACAACACCATTGTGTTCCTTTTGCGGCCTGTCTGACGAGTCCCTAGAGCATTTGTTTATTTACTACTAGCTTCTGGCTATCTGTAACAAATTGGTTAGGAGGATATGGTATATCTGTAAACGTCTTGAGTGCTGTGTCGCAGTTTGTCCTTAAAACCGTCACTGACCTTGTTGATTGAAAAAGTGAAGTATGCATATAAATTAGAGTCACGGATAGCCGAAACCAATAATTGCCTTGATATTCATAATAAAAAATGGCAGTCTCTGCTATCAGCACTGTAAATACGTAATAATAGAGGATTGTATTTATTGTAATATTGCTCTTCTTTGTATCTTTTTAACAAGACCTATACCTGTACGTTTACTCTTATTTTTTGGTTCTAATAGCGGCCATTGCTTTGTGCGTAGTTTTTTGCTTTGTACGTAATTTTTTATTATTATTTTTTTATTTTTTAGTTTCTATATTGTTGTGTATTGTGTAGTAATTGTGATAGTTTAATAAAAAAATATCATAAAATAAAAAAAATAAGACTTCACCCTAGAACAACATCAACAGGGACAGTGGAAATGAAATTCCTGAAGCGTGGATGCCCACGATCAAACAACACAACAGCCGATCAGTACCAAAGCGGACCGCTGAGGGAACAATTTCTAGTCTGAACGACAAGGATCGAAATCCTCCAATCAACAACAGCCTAAGCAAGGATCGAAACGCACAGCCACGGTGCTTCTTATACTCACACGCAGCCAGTTGACACCATCGCCTGACGAAGACCAGCAGTAAAGCGGTCGAAACGTCGCGATCCACATCTTTGTGACTCAATCGTGAGACAAAAGATTAACTCAGCTATCATTATAATTTTCCCTAAATAAATTTTCTAATATTTAAAAACTGTAGTATCTGTTTAAGCTCTGCTGCGAATTTGAAGTCTGGGAAGAGAGAACTTTGGAGAAATTGCGGAATTGATCGAGCTTGTTTTTGTTGTTTGTCAAAATGGCCGACAGGCAACATAGTAAAGCCATTATTTTCTACTTGTTTGTACAAGTCAAAATACCATAACAGCATTTGTTTGAAAGTAGAGGAATAGCCCTACCCCCTGGTGGAATGTCGTTTGAATTGGCTCACATTCACTCTAGAAATAGACTCATATTTGTCGCCCATGAGTCACGTCGCTTCTCTGTGGAAACCGACATTTTGTGTGGAAAAAAACACTGCCTGTTGTCAGTTCATCAACAACATTTCAAAGAAACGAGCAGAGTTAAATGAATAGAAGAAAATTGTGGCTTTTGTCCTGAAAAAAAAATCTTTTATTTATTTGCTTGTTTTTTTTTTGTTTGTTTGTTTGTTTGTTTTTTTCTTTCGTTTATTTCATTTCTTCACTGGTACACACGTGCGTCATGCATGCAGGTAGCTACGCCCCTGAGTGTAAAAAATAATGGTAAATTATTAAGGAAATCATTAGTGTCTAACTAATCGATAATCTACGTCTCTTTTTCAGTGTGAATCCTTCTGAACACGGTGAGGGTAAAAAAATTAAATCAACTGAAGGAGTTAATTATTCAGCAGCCAAACGTAAGCTATGTAGCTGCCGATCTCGGTCACAACTGCTCTCCACCGGGCTTGCTTTTGTATAAACATTACACTTATGAACTCTTGAGGTGATTAAATTTGCCATGAGTTTCGCTTTCATAGGATTAGCCTGTTCGCGAATGATATTTGCAGCATATTTGTGAAGCTATGCACGAAAGAATCGTTCGGCTGCGAGACAAGCGAGCTTTTGCAACCTTGTCAATTTCACAGTGTAGGTCAAACTGTTTTGGCAGTTTTGAAATGGATTAAATAAAATTTTATTTTTCCGGAGTCGATCGTAAGCGATTTAGGAGTCTGGCAGAGGGTTATTATGGTTTTCAGAGTTTTCAGAGTCTCAAATCGGTCGAGCTGCTTTTGTTGTTATGATATGAATAACTGAACTCTCGAAGACCGAGCGACAAACGAGGAAAATATTGTAATCAGTTGCAAACTGACTAATCCTATAAAGGCAAACTCAAGACAAATCACTTCAAGCGGGTTCATTTGTAAAATATTAATATCAAGTCTATCAAAGCACAAGTCCCGTGTAGAGCAGTGCTCTACACTGAAAAATTTCTCGGTCAAATCCAATTAGTTTTCAACATTTTGTTGTCACCGAGGTCAGCAACTAGCTTAGGATTATTCACTGTGTTGGGCTGGCAAACGCGATTAATAATCGCGAGCTCCAATACGCAAGCCGAGATCAAGATTATTAACCGTAAAATTGTTATCTAGAGGAGGGGCTAGTTTTTGATCTTGGTAACAACAATTTGCTGATAACATCTGGTACCTAGGGTACTCGATTTTCGATGAGGCGACTCTCAAATTAGAGACTCTTGTAAAACTCTGAAAACCATAACTTGAATAAGCCTCTACAAGGCTCCTTTCCTAAATCTCTTACAATCGACCTCGGAAAAATAAAATTTTGTTCAATCCATTTCAAAACTGTCAAAGAGTTTGACCTACACTGTGAAATTGACAAGATGGCAAAAACTCGCATGTCTCGCAGCCGCGAACGATTCGTACAAATACACTGCAAATATCATTGACTATCATTCCCGAACAGACTAATCCTAGATCCTATGAAAGCAAAACTCAAGGTAAAATTTAATCACCTCAAAAGTTCATAAGAAAGCAAGCCCGGTGAAGAGTAGTTGTGGCCGAGATCGATTAATTTCTTCGCGCCATTTTGCAAATGTTACATTCCGCATAATTATGCGATTCCGCAAGTCATGCCACATGCCATTCCGCAAACTCATTCCTCCTTTTACCCTCACCGTTTTGAACATGGTTGTAACTGCAAACAACCTTTGCGGGGGAATCATTTCACATGAGTCTGTTGCATACAAGTCAATATACTCAGACACATGCACTCTATCAAAAAAATTAAATACAGCCGGTAAGATTTACGAGCTGCCTTGATTGTCTTAATTCTCTTGTTGTTTGCTGTCTGATCATTGTTGTCTTTGGAACCTTGAATACAAGTTTCATTCTTCGACAGAACTGATTCAAGTTTCTGAAAGCTTACAATTTGTAAAAAGAAAAAAAAAGGGAAGAGAGGAAAGAAATCACAGCAAATAAAGAAACTGTTCTTGGCGTTGTGAGCGAAATGCCATCGGAAGTAACGATGACTTGATCATTGTTTGTCTAAGGTTAGTCTTACACATATGTTATCCTTCATAATAAACCGCAAGGATGGCGGTGCAAGAGCCAATAACTCTTCCTTGGAGTTGCCGAATGCTTTCCATGCTTCTTGCGCTGTACTTTCGCTGATCTCGAACTACATAAGTTATCTCCTTTCTGAGTTGTTGAATGAGTTTACTGAGTTCTGTATTGAAAGGGACCTCAGCCTCTTTCAGGTTTGTTAACCTCCTGTTGAAGTTACTTTTTCTACTGCTCAATGCTGCGCTCTGCTTTGCTGTTGAAAGGAAAACAACGAAGTTTAAAGATGCAAAGTTTCGTCGGTGTTCGCTTGAACAGAACGTTAATAGGCGCTCAAAATTATGAGATTTATCTTGGAGGGGAATATGTTAGATGGGAAATAGTTTGGCCTAAGGTCATGAGTATTGTATGATACACCGTTGTTCATATCACAGCGTTACCAATTGAGCAGTCGTAGGTCACCCGTATTTTCAAACAAGGTTTTGCTGAAGAATAGTACTTTTTATCATCTTTGGCAGCCGGTTACTTTTATGATTACTGCACGCATTTCACTTGTTTAAATCATAAATTTAAACTGAAGTGCAACGACGATCACAAGGTGTCACGTATTCACAAATTTTACAAAATGTCTTTTCTGCAAGTATATACATGTCAAATGAAAGTTTATAAAGCTTATACTGAGAGTTCACTGATTACATGGAAATGCTGGAGCGACTCATCAAACGCGATAAAACCGTCTCCATTGTTTTAGACGGCTGTGCCTTGACTAAAAGCCAGCCAGGGCGTTTATTTTAGACTCCAATGGGCAGATCTAATTGCACTTAATTGCAAACAGACTTAATTGCACCCGGCGTTTATTCTAGATTTGATGTTAACTGGTAGAAAATAAAATCAATATCTTCAACAAGGGGTTATATTTACCAAGTGTTTGCTTCACAGCTCTAATATATGGGACACCCAAACTGGTTCTATCCACATTTCGTAAATCCTCAGACCAGGCCTCCACAATCCGAACCACACTTTGAAGCTCAACCTTTTGCTGCTGCATCGTTTTCAGCATCCCATTTAAATCATCAATTTTCTTTCGCAACGCCTGCTGGTTGCTGAATATTTTCTTGACAGGCATGTGCTTTTGTTCTTCTCCACTGGAAGCCTCCCCATCGCTGAGCCCGCTATCAGAAGAGACGGAGTTTGTCTTATCTGCAATTATAGGAAGGTCAAATGACGACTGTGAATTAAAATTTAACTTTTTATTAAGGCAGAAATTCGTCTTACATTCGTCTCTTGCAGACACATTCCATCCTGTATTTTCCACTTCCCGTTAGGTTATGAGATTACGGAAAACAAATCTCGCACATTAAAGGGGCACTGCCGCGTATGATTTGGATGAACCCAAAGATGTGTTTGCAACAGTGGTATGTTTCAAAGATTTTGCAGTTTTTCTGCAAAGTACTTTTATACATGCACTGAAACTATTTCTGGTTGTCTATGGCCACCGATGACGAGGAGGAAATGGATTCGTCAACCTGAAAAAGTTAGGTTAACTTTTCAATTTTTGTCATTGTATATAGGAAAAGTCAGCATAACACAAGCTTCCTTCCGAGAAATGATTTGAAATCTACCTCTTCGTATTACACGAGCCAATCATGTAATAGAAAAAGTACATCCTCGCAATTAACAAACTTATTAACAGGAACTGCCGTGACAATACCCTTTAACGCTACCAGTAACGGGCAGACTGAAAGAAACAAGGTAGGCTAGTACATACTTTCCTGTTTTTATCAGATCTTCATTTCGTTATTTATTGCTCAGTTAGATGATACACTATTTTAAATTCCACCAAACGTCTAAGAAAATGACAGAGGTATTTGGATCTGTCTCTCGTTTCTGTTTTTGTTCTAGCACATGTGGCAGACTTTCTACAGTATGTACAGGAAGGACAAAAACGTTCCGGCGTTAGCTTTATACCCATTGTGTTTTCTTTTTGTACACGTAAAAGCTACTTTAGACACTTAAGACTAAAGCAATTAACTCAAAAGCTGGAGGCAAACGGGACGGTGGAAAATTCAGTTAATCATGACACATATTAATTAAAACGTTAAATAACGAGACAAACAAACAACATTAGCACCCCACAGACATAAGCAACAAACGACATATACGTTACCACTAAACTGCCACAAACGTAACAAGACAACAAAGAAATGTCCGTCAATATGCTTCGTCTCTGACTGCAATAAACACTTGCTGTGTGCGTTAGTGTGAGAAAAAAGAAGGGTACATATACATTTAAACCATTATATGAAAGACGGGAGATAATTTCCAACCCTCATGTTCTGTTGCATACTGGGAAGTTCTAAAGCTTGCTGGTCCCTTTAAAAAAGACAAGGGGCCCGAGAAAGAGTTGTTAAATGACCAATAAAGCACTACAGAGTTTAAAACTAAACAAGACGCTCTATGAGCGTTAACTCGGGACACTTTTGTGCTGCAGACGCCAGAGGCACGCTTTCTGATTCTCGAAACTATCCGGCTAGTGGTTTGCTTTTGGGTTCACATAAGGCCTTTTTGTTCACGTACGAGCAAAGCTCGTTAAACTGTTTTGAGAGTTGCCATCTATATTCGTTGTCAGCTGTTGTTGTTTACTTCTAAATTAAGTGGCAACATCTGGAGTTTACTTTGGCTCTCTCAAACCATTTTTTCTCTCTGCGAAGCTTGAAAACATTCGCATAGACACTTCTCTTAACATATTGGATATTCAAAACTCGAAAACACAAGGCGAATCATTTCCGTGTATGTGACATGTTTCTCAGAAGCAATCCAGATGTCACGCATTGTAAAAAGAACTCGAAATTCAAACTGCTCTATTTTCAAAACAAAGCGTGTTACTTGGCTTAAAATATCATTTACCTGATGAAAGTAAAAAATCTAAATGTTTAATTTTAGTTTTTTTTTCTGACGTCACGTGAGAACCACAAATTCGCAAACTTGTCTCTAAATATAGAACTGTCACAGCGACTGAGTTGTGGTATAATCCGGATCAAATTACATCAAAACAACTTTGCGATTTTCTAAATATAAAACTGTCACAACGTTCTAATTCGAGTCGATACTCACAGTTCGGCAAACCTTTTCACGCGGGCAGTCCGTACTGCAGTTAAATCTAGCTTCACAACTTTACAAAGATATGTGCAGGAAAATTTGTTCCGGCAGTGGAAGTGGCTTATTTAACATTGAGTGTTCACTTACGGTCACGTATTAAATGGAAGGTATCACATTACGAAAACAACTTTGTGCAAATCTGCAATTTTTCTAAATATAGAACTGTCACAGCATTCGAATTCGACTTGTGATATCGATTAGCCGATAAGCACTACACGTGCGAGGCTTCCAACTTTTTCTTAACACTCGGCAAACCTTTTCACGGGGACAGACTGTGCTGTATTAAAATATCTAGCTTCACAACTCAAACATGATGAATTTGCACAACATCAAAACAACCGTCGCGTGATGTTAGCGTTTCGACCTTCGGACTATGTGGTTTGCTTTAACCAATGAACACACCGCCACGTGCCTGCTATTGTGCATTGGCCAATCCAGACGCCGAAACTTAATTGTATTGTGCATTTTGCTGCACAGGAAAAAAAAGACTGAAATCTGACACATTTTATAACTCGGTATACTTACAGTATCCCGAGTAAAAAGCTGTGTAAATGGTTCTCATAACCAATGGTTTCTCTCCGGCTTGCTCTACGCAGTCATTTTTAGGAGACTCGTATTTCACCGAGGAGGTGAAATACGAGTACCCTAAAAGCGATCGACTACGTGGGAGGCTAACTCTTTATACGTGATTCTTTCTCTGAATTAATTTTTCGTCAATGATTTCTGACCATCACAAATTCGGAAAAAAAAAAGAATAAAAAATGGATAAATTGTTTTGCTTATCTATTAACAAAATAAATGAGAGCCATGCCTTTGGAGGGAGCCAGTTTGTTTTTCTTTTGCGATGTTGCGTACTTAACACCAGTACTTGAATATTTGGAGCTACTTGGATTTTTCAAAATACCCTTCCTCAGAGGAGAAGAATATTGCGCCCTTGTCGTAAAATTATCCGTTGTGATGATGTCCCCAAACATTTCTGGAGCCTTGTTTCGACGGGGCTGTCTCGCGGGTGCGATAACAAGGGACTTTCGTGGGTATTGTGACCTGTAAGGTGAGTTCTGTTTCTTGCTGTTGCTCGAAGGCAGAAAAATGGGTGATCTTTCATCAGGCCTCTCACAGCTACCTCTTATTTGGTGCATAGTACCAGGTACCCGTGTATCGTTCAGCGTCTTTTCTCCATCCTCTCGCTTTAGATGAGACTTAAGATTGATTGGGATCAGTGAGGCATCACATGGAGTGTCAATTTCCTTCTTCAGTTCGGTTGTGGAGTGGTCAATCTTTGAGTTCACCAGTTGTTTATCCGTCTTTGGTACAAAGTCTTGCTCAATTCCACTTTCCTCTTTATCACCAACAGATGTCGAGCTTTCGCAGCGATCCCATTCATCAGAAATAAGCAGTTCGTCGGCTCTGACGGCCTCACAGTCCTTCGCCTCACTGAAGCAACAGGTAGAAAGAAAATAATGGTTTGTTGAAATGTAAAGCCACGTCGTTAAAAAAGTGCGGGGCACGTTTTAAGGTCACTAGGTAAAAATCTGTCCTTTCCAATCTTCAAAGGTCGATTGAAGCTAAGTCCAGACTCAAAAGCTAATCAGGGTATATACTCAAATCAAACTGTAGGACTATGAATTTTATTAGCAATAACATCAATTTTATCAATGGAGCCTCAAACTACTGGGGCCTGTATTTGCAGGCCTTTGGAAAACTTTAAGTACGGAAGGAGTCGAGGGAAGGCCTGTGAAGTCAGCTAAGCGTTCAATTCGGGGAGAGTTGAGGATGCTTGATGCTATAGAAACCACAGTCAGGCTCTGGTATCGAGGATTAATATATGCTCCCAATTAATTCACTGGATCAAACAAGAAAACGTTTTAAACCTCAAGAGTGTTTAATACACCACTGTTTATGTTTCCCGGGAATGACTTGCAGCCGAAGCCACAATTTTCGCTTAGTGGGTGGGATGCATAAAATTAATAGTCGGGTGTAACTTCTAACTTCACAAGTCAAAATAGTGATTGTGACTAGACTAAACATATGACATTAGAACTTAGACGTTAATGTGTCTTTTTTACCCTGCGTGCTTAACTTGGTTGCTACGTTTCATACCTTTCAATATTCGTGGGTGTGGGACTTTCTCTTGTTGCACACGAAGCAGAAATGACATGATCCAAGTCCTTCTTGTCGTTAGATTTGTTGTCATGGTTGTCGCAAGTGTTGTGAATTTTCTCAGTCGTGTCCGGTTCAGCTATATTACTGCTGGCGTCTTGTTGCATTTTCTCGACGTTTGTCTTTTTTACTTTCGGCTGTATCTTCTGCAATGCAAATGAAAGACGCTCGGCAACTTAACTCTTTGGTGCGCTGCAAAAAAACTCCTCAAGACTCATTTCTTTTTCAAGAAAAAATTCACAAAGATTTTTTTTTCAAATTCTCCTTGGCCGTCTACATCAGTGGTACAATGAACAAAAGAATTTTTATGAACACGTTACCTCTATGTTCGGATGAACATTTTCTTTCTGAAGTTCGTCCGTAGATTCATTTCCTTCCAATCTGGGTCTGCCAAAGCTGAGCAATCTTCGAAGCATGTTTTCACGAACAAAAGCGTCTAGAATGTGGTAAACTATTTGTGGGAAAACGTATCTTCAGTTGTTAGAAGATATTAAGACTGTACTGAACTGTTAATATATGGTCAATAAACGATGTGCTGGTGAATTTTGAGAAAAGCTTCAAAGTTAGCAAATACTTACGAACAAAAAGTTGAATTAGATTCGAGGTACCCACCTCACAATATTTCTTATTCAGAGGGACCGTGAACGAAGCGTTGACGATAATTTTTTTGTCTGTATTATAACATGTCACTTTACAATGGCAAAGTCAGCGACTGCTAAGGAGTTTGTTCAGGAGTGCTGAGAAACTGTCTCAGGCCAAAGTGTACCAAAAAATACGGCACCTTCATTTGTTAGTATTAGAGGATCTTTAAAAACTTATTGGGTAAATATGCACTCTGAAATAAAATTTGGGTAAATTCTGCATGCGTATTTGCATAAAAACAAAATGCTTAAAAAGGGAAAACAAAACTGCTGTTATCTGGATCCAGAAGTAAATATTGCAATTTAATTGTCCCTTGGCAGGGAACCCCTTCGTTGCATTTGCGCTTCTGTCGAACATGTGTCAAACTGACTTTCGCGCGCTGTTCAAAGTCTGTGAAATCTTGCAAGCGTGAAACAGGTGCTACATTTCATCACGTGAGTTTATAATAACTGTCACATGCAAAGCTGTCAACAAGCAGTTTCCGGAATAAAAGGTACCTTTTTGCTCACTTTACTGAAAAACTATAAAACTGATCAAAATCAGAAAGGATTTAAAAGAAAATTAAGTGGTCAATAGGTATAAATTTGTGTTCTTTGGTGGCAATACAGTTAGAGGCGGACCAGTCGATAAGTACTTAATGGTTTTATAATATCAGGCGACAATACTTGCTAATTTTATACCAACATTGTTAGACCGGGAAGAGGAAACAAATAAACCATTAGATCTTCAAAGGCTTCAGTCAACTTTCTTCAGATCGAGTTGGCGTGAATAACGATTTATTTAAAGCCGTAAATGTCTGTGTTTTTTCTAGTTTGTAAACAGTTGGTACACATGGGTGGAGACTAGATTACCCGCTATATATGACACGCTTTGAAAAACATTCTTGTTTGTTGTAAATGCTGTCAAAATAAGAATGTAGGTGATGAACAAAGTCTTATCGTCTGGACAGCGAGAAACCATGAGTGATTTTAAACTAGGTGCAGATCAAATGAACCACGAGAAGATTCAAGCATTTAAGAGTCTTTCGTGTCACACAGCGGGATAACACTTCAGTAAACGAAAACATAATGAAAGGTGGAGTGAAGCTCTATTGCTAAGCGCGCAATCGCCTGTATTCAATGCTTGGATGGTTAATTCAATGATAATATACTTAAGCTGGCTGTTGGTATGTTGAACAGAGCACTGAAGAACGGGTGTAAAACTTAAGGAGGTGACATACACCGTAGAAGTACCAAAATATGAACAACAGCTATGAAGAAATCTAAAAAGAGAGTAAACTGTGAGGGCAGTTTACCTTTGACACAATTATTTCAGCTTAAAGATTTTGAATTTCCCTAGAAAGAGGATACGCTCCCATTAAACAGGAAAAAACAACGCGGAAAGTATAGTTCAGCTAACCAATGTCACAACTCATCGAAATAAACTTGCAATATCAGACTGTAATAACTCATTTGATTATAAAAAGCGTCTTTGCCATATTTAGAGGTAGAAGCCAAAAGTTGACATTTCCAATCTGCATAATCTATATTCCGTCAAGTTACGAATAATAATCGGAAGAACATTTCTGCCTTACCTCCGTTGCCTTGTTTGTCCGGCTGTGTAGATTTTCGAACTAGAGACATAACCAGAAAAGGCAGTTGTTTTAACAGTCTGTCTTTAAAAATTCATGCAAAACAACGATTGTTGGAACGAATCCACACGAATCACAAATGAAAATAGCAATTTAAAGTTTGACTAATTGTACTTCACTAGAAAAATAGGAGTTTGGGTGGTTAAGTGTTTTAAGGGCAACATTATAGCGCGCAATCAGCTGAGTTTTGATAAATATCTCACGCCGGACACCTGTGATCTATTTCGAGCAAGACATTTCTTGGGCGTCCACAAAGCTATGAAGATCCCAATAGAAATACCACGCCTATGTGGATAAGATCATGCGGGAGTGCATTCACTCTTAAAACAAACAATTAATTTTGAAGCGAGCAACATCTAGTGCAGCCATTTTCAATGTTTATCGCTACACAGTGCTGAACTGTTTGTTGGTAAAATGTTTGTTTACCTTTTAGGGTGACAAAGCTTTTCGTTTTACTCGCGTACAAAGAAGTGGATGGGCCTCAGATGTGAGCCATGCCTCTGAAGGGGACGTTGTTTAGGGTGACGGAACACAATTGAGTCACTTAAGCAAGTTAAGCTTCAACTGTGAGTTCTGTTGGACACGTAAAGCTTAGATGCAAACAAGGGCGTAACGAAGGGGGTCCTGGGGTGCCCGTGACCCCCCCCCCCCCCCTTTGTAAGCCTTTTTTTTTTTAAGCAAACAACCTACAACATTCAGGTGGCAATCTGGTGAGTACCCTGTGTTTGACACAGTGTGACCCCCCCTTCGAAAAATCCTGGCTACGCCCGTGCCAAAAACTATCACGGCATTGCATTAAGCATGCTCTGGCAAAGAGAAACAAAAACGATTTTAATTACATTTAGGTCACATAAATAGTTTGTTTTTTTCTTTGCATGAAAAAGCAAAGGATCCGTGGAGTAATCAAAGTTAATTGCGTGATATGAATTCTCACAGAAAAAAGAAATATGTTTGATTAAAAAAATAAAAAGATGTGAAGCTCAGGACTACTTGAGTGTCAGTTATTTATTTATTTATTTATTTATTCCGGAATAAAAAAGTGAAAAGGTGCTAATAATAATATCTCTCCATATTAACGAATTAATTCGATCCGTCGTGCTGTTTCTTTAAAAAAAAAAACAGCGTTTTCAGTATTGACCCATAGATAACTTTGCAGCCACAGGACACCAGGCAGAGTTTTCTCTTAGGGATTCGAGTCTTTTACCTCTGAGGATGTACCATGGAAACGTAAAAGGCAACAACAGGTATTGTTATATACCTACACTTTCACTCAACAAAAGGAGTACTGCGATTGGTTGATTCTTGGTCACGTGCCCCTGACCAAATTCAAATGTATCCCGACCGGGATACAATTCCGCAATTGTTGCCCGCGCGCCCGGATACAGCAGCACGTGATTAGTGCATGACTAAAAAGTGGCATGATCTTCAGCCGTGCTCACGTCAGCTTGATTGACGAGGCGGACCTGAGAACACTGCCAGTTTTCAGTTTTATAAACCAACGATAATACAAACGTTATGGAATCCGAGACTAAAAGAAAACGTTTTTCTCAAGTATCAGCCTAAGAAATTCAGCATCTAATAGGAGGAAAAGATTCGGAAAATACAAGAAAGGCATGTTCTACTTTTTCAGGTACTTTTAAACGTTTGTAAATTATTCATTCGGCAGGCTTGTGAATAAAGACGTGTTTTTGTAATGCCGTCTTTGTTTGTTTGTCAGTTTATTTTGCTGTGATTGTTGAAGGGAAAGTGTAGGTATATAACAAAGCACTTAACGTATGATCCCTCGGGAAACTAGTTAGTTTTGTTTTCCCTCGAGTCCTGATGTTTCCCTCGACTTCGTCTCGGGAAACATCAGGACTCTCGGGAAAACAAAACTACCTGTTTCCCTCGGGACCATACATTAAGTGTATATTATTTTTACAAATTTGATTTAGTCCTTTTTAGCTCATGGATGACGTAGTCATGCCATGAGGTATAGGAGGGAACCTTATAGCACTCACTCCTTCACTCACTCGATTCTTATTAATTTATTCATTAAACTTAGATTAAACGTTTTTTCTGTCCCTCCCCTGGTAAGTATTGTATTTGTCCCCACAGTCCTCTTGGCTCAGCGTTTGCAAGTTTCAGGGGATAGTAGAAAGGCGTAGATTCTTGCTTGACTGATAAATCACGTTTCAATGTTTGACACTTCATACAACTTCGCTTTGAAGTCGCTGCACTATGACAGGCACTCAAAATTTGGCCATGCGTTCTCCTGTGTTCTGTAGTTGGCATTGAAGCGCGCAAAGCATGATGGCAGTGGCAGCGCTCGGCCATGTGAAACAGTTTTTCAAACGAAAGTAAATTTTCGAATGGCCGAGCGCTGCCACTAATTTGTTTTTGCATTATCTTTTCAAATTGTGTTCAGTTTTAATTTACTTTGACTTCAAATTTAGATCCTCTTTTTATGGTGTTTTCATATCTCAATTAGTGAGATATGCTAGACTTTGCACATCGAAACTGGATTTTATTGATAGACTTCACCGACTTTCATCACATCTCCTTCACCAAGGCTTCAAATCTACGCTGCTTCGTAAATCGTTAACTAAATTCTTGAAACGCCACGGTGCTATCGTTGAGAAGTATGGTGCTACACTACAGGAGATGAGATTAGCAATCCAGAGATGAGATTATATCCTTTATATTATCCTGACGCCCAAATTTGAGATCCTTGTTGCTTCCATTCATTACATTTTTATGCAAATGTGCGCGCGCAATTTTCCTAAAGTTGTGCGCGCGCTTGCTTATTTAGTTTACGTGTGCTTAGTTCGTTGTTTGGTTTACGTGTGCATAGTTCGTTATTTAACGTACTCCTATTATATTACGTTGTTTTCCTTGCTAATACGTGTTGTCAATAACTGTGCTCACAGTGTGGGTGGCTCCTCCTAAAATGTTCTGCAATTGGTATAGGATTTGATGGAGCCGAAACCAATTGTGGAATTGCACACATTTTAGGTATCCTACTGATGAACAGTTATTACACGCAGATATTTTTAGAAGCAACAATTGTTTGCGGTCTGTCACCTTTGAATTCAATTTTAATCTCAATCAAGTTTGATTTTGATTTGTACTTTGCTTTTTGTTTCACATTTAAACGCATTTGATTTTGACTTTATTTGCATTTTCTTTTATATTTCATTGCATTTGTATTTGATTTAATTTTATTTGCATTTTGTTTCACATTTATTTCCTTAAAACAAGCAAAAATGGTCCTCAAAACTTAGTGGCAGTCCTCGGCCACCATAGAGCTGTAATTCAACAAAGTAATACTTATTAGAGTTATCATGATGGAATTAAACACGTATTTTACCACTAGTGCCGTCAAACCAGTGCCTCATTGACAGGGATAGCTGTTTCATTAGTTAATGGACTTTTGTCAGATGTTGTGACAAAATTTACCTAAAAGTTCTTCAAGTTATTTAGCCGGGTGACTGTCACAATTACTGCCTTTCACACGTAACGCTCTTGGAGGTCAAGAATCTAGGCCCGGTATGTTCTTCGAGCTTCAACTTTCTTGCATACTTTAATATCACAGTTTTGTTCATGTTTGCTAGTTGTTTTGTTCGCTCTTCGCAATGGAATGCTCGTTACCGCCGGAGATTGTGGCAAGTAGTGCCTGTAAACACTTTTAATTACGCGCTGTGCAACTTTTGAAACTGTGTTATTTAGCAGCTATGTTGTGCGGCAGATTCCCGCTTCGTTCATGTTTCGTCGGGGAACTTAGGATTACCGTGGGATTTCTTTGTGACCAATAAACCAGGAAGACGTGTCCGACGTTATAACTCTAACAGAAATCTATACTTCTCAGCCGTAAAATTCGCTATTGACAACCCGACTCTCGCCACAGTCAGATGTATTTGACCCTATTTTGCAAGCAGTCAGTGTTTTGTATATCCCCACCGGGGATACACATATCACTAGTGATATGTGTATGGGGATACACATATCACGGGGATACACATATCACTGTGACACCACGCGTTAATTCATCAAGGAGCATGGAACTGGTGGGACGCCGCAGATGGTACAGGATTTTTCGATCATTCCGGTAAAAACGAGAAAAGAGGAATACATCAGAAGGTATTCCTTTTTTTTTTTTTTCGAAAAGTTTCCAGTGGAAAAGTCTGTTCCATTTGATTTACCATCGGAACAGCCGTTGGAAACTTTCCGATGGAAATTTTACGCGTTTCACCATTCTCGTTCCCATAGCCCTTTCGCTTCTCTTAGTCGGCAGGGCCTTGGTTTTCACAAGGTTTCACCAGTTCCAGGCTTTTCACGGCCATATCATCTCGTACCCTGACCTCCCACGGCCACAAGTAGGATCTGGGTACGAGAAGCAAAAGTTGTATGTATGAAATTCAGTAAATTATTGGAAAAGTAAAACATTTTGTGGTTGGACTGCTGTGACAATTTCTAGAGAATTGTTTTATTTCACATATATTGTTTTTATTGAAAGTCCCTTACCAGTTTGATTATTACACAGTGTATTAAGGTCACTGTTGCCTTAAAATATTTTGCAAGTCACTGAAAGTACTTCTCTACGGATTGGAGCCTTCTAGCTCAAAAAATTCCGACACGTGTTTAAGGCATTCTTCAAAAGTGTACATGCAACGTACATCTTCCCAACACTGCTCAATTCTAGTTTCAAGTTTATTTTGAAGGAATTTGTAACATCTCCAAACAACCATTCCACTGTCACTCTAACAGAACTCATAACTTCATTGAAAGCCTGCATCTGAGGTATGATATGCCCTCCCGACAGAATGATGCCTGTAAATGCATGCGAAGAGGGTACGCTGGATTACCGTACACACACATTGGTTGGCCTGTCGGACTGAAAGCCATCCTCTCCAATTCTGGTAGAACTCCCGAGTCAGCCAACACGCTGAAAGAAAATCACAAATGCCGGTTCAAAATCTTACTCACATGATGTTGCTGTACTGACTAAGTTTGACTTCTCAAAAGTCATGCAGGCAGTATTGAGCTTTCCAAACACAAACAGAAAATGTAACATTTTCCTACTGGACCGTAGAGGTTCCAAATGAGGCCATTTAGCAAACTTTAGATAATGAACCCGTTTGTGCCCATTATAGACTGTTCGTTGACCATGTCCCGCAGTTGTCGCGAAATAGGTCAGACCGTCCCGTCTATAAACCGAAAACAGTTGATTAGAGATGAACCTTTTCTTGAAATATAGTCGGCATAGGTCTGTAGGGCTACTAGGTTCAGCAGATTCCTGTTCCTTTGGGTGATAAGGTGGTCATGAGTTTCTTAAATCTAATCTACTCCCGGGGGAGGGGGGTTACTCCCAGAAATATTGGGTGGGGGTGTGCGACCCGCTTCCTAAAACCCTAACTCTCTGCGATTTTCCCTACCCTATTTCAGACCTGACCAAAATATCGATACCCTATTTCAGTCCTATTTCACGTTGTTGATGGTCTTATCGCCTAATGAAAAAGAAGTAGCTTCTTCGAAAAAACATCAAATTCAAGACTTGAGTGCACAAATCATACCCTATTTCAGACCAAAATGGTCAAAATCAGACCAAAACGGCTAAAAAACCATACCCTTTGGGCCCGCACATACCTAGCCTATATAAGGAAGTAGCCCCCCCCCCCCCCCCCGGAATCAACTACTGGTTATTAAACTCAAAATCGAGACTGGTCATCATCTGAAAATTATGTTGTTGTCATAGCTTAATAACAAATGAACTCCTGAATCTCTTTGAACTTCATTTTATTTATTGATTGATTTTATTTATAAGCATTTAGGAACTACATCCATGGAGGAGCAATAAGAGGACACGAAGTCCCTTACGGCAAAGGTTACAAAGGTCGACCTCCTCATTACACAAAGGGAAACTGTTACGATAAAGTGTGTTTACATTTTGTAAAGTTGCAGTCGCCGTCGTTCTCCTCGTCTGACAATCTCGCCGTCGCCGCGAAAACTCCGGATCGGTACTGAAGGTCGCTAGTGATTATTCGCCTCGCACGAATGAGCGAGCAGAGCTTCTAACTGTTTTGTTGTTGTTCTTACATTCAGTTTAAACAAAGAAGCTTTTCTTTCTTTCAATATTTTATTTAACAGTTCTTAATGAGCTCCTGCACCGAATAAGGGCTGTCTGTAAAAAGTCCTAAAAAATCAATGATTGCCGATTTTCGAGTAAATACGTTATATTGGAACTGTTTAGGAGCTTATTTTGCCGGGTGGCTTTTCTTTCTTTTTGCTCTTTCTGAGAGGGGATGGTATATTCCCACAAGATATCATCACAAGAGGTACTGGGGGCAGGTTTCGACAACTATCACTTACGCACTCAAGTCTAGCCGCTAATCAACTTAGTGGGCTGCGGAATTCGAAGTTCTTCCGTCGACGTCACTAAATAAGTTGGTAACCTTTGAATGATAAGCTGATAATTTTGTGGCGGATGTTTAGAGCGTATATTATTATTATTATTATTATTATTATTATTATTATTATTATTATTATTATTATTATTATTATTATTATTTCCCTTGCTGTTTTTTTGATGACTGAAGTGCATCCGGCGCAAACGAATAATCGCAATTAAATTTTTTTTCCCTCCAATCACTGGACCAGTGAACCGACAGTAGATTTCCCACACTAACGCGAACAGTCACCTGGTTGTCGTTCGGTATCTTTTTATTGAATCGTTAACTGCTGTCTATCTCTTACTGGTAGCAAGGCTCGATATTTCAGTTATCCAACAGTTTCATAAGCTAATTTCGGTTTTAAGAACTGAGGGGAGGTAACCTGAACTAATTTTGGTCGAGGCTGTTTTCAAATGAATTGTTGTGACGGAGTAAAGAGGTGGAATCAAGATCAGATACAGAGTTATACAGCCGGAAGAGCGGCAAACACTCGCCCAAGCAAGGGGATTGACAGTTTCTCGTCAATGGGAAAAAGGTCTAATTCTAATCTAGATGTGGATATAATCGGGTAGAACTCTATCGACGAAATCAAGGAGCCCATGAAAAAAAATCAATTCCCCTAACGATCTGATTGTTACGTTCACAAAAATTCACAAGGAAATCAACCCTACCTGCAAACTCCAGTTTTCCGCCGGAATTGTATGGTGTTCAAGATACGGGAGCAGATACAACCATGAAATACCCACCACAGTGTTTCCAGCAACACTTCAAACTTCTTTTCATCGATTGTTATTCATTTCACGTTTTGTCTTTTTAATAAAATTGAAGTAGAATCGAGTACTTCTTCAGAATTAGCCAATTACATAGTTAAGCTCAAAAGCGTATCTTTTATTGCGAAATTGAAGAAAATTAAATGACATAAAAATAATAAAATTGGATGACTGTCTTGATTTGAAGGACTGTGGATATTGGCGACACGAAAACGATGTCACCTGGGCTGGTGCTTTTACTTTTCTCATCTGTCAAGCAGTTACAGGTGACCAAAAAGCATCAAGTGATAGAAGAAGAAAAATAATTGAGGGGCAAAACAAAGACAACGCTAAACAATGTGGATCACCGGCGGGGCTCCGTGATTGACTCCCTAACGCTAAGACTCTCACGATCATAATTGAATAAACGTAACAAAGTGAAGGAAAATATTTGAAGTTATGCAGATGCTATTTCCCTTTAATTTCATGATAGTTCATTTTCAAGAAAAGCTTGGTCCGAAACTTTATGTTGCGTTCTGATTGAAGGCAAAAGCAGATGTCAGTTTCATTTCGTTTGTACTGGATTAAAACAATCCATAGCGTCTTTGACTGAGGGATATAATATAGTTTTTATATCTCCCGATATTCCAAATATAACACCGTTTCTACCGTTCCTATAAGCTCACCAAGACACTTCTTTATGTCTTCAACCCTTGCTATGTAATCACTTTCGTCACTCGTCATAGAGTTGACTAAATTTCGCAGGTTCCCAGTGCAATCCGTGATTTTCTCATGTCCTGATACATAACAATCGCAGAGGCGCTCCAGAGTTCTATTAAATGTACTATGTTCATTGTTAAGTTGAGGTCTTATCTTCCCACAAAGCTCGCGAACTGGCCGAATGCAAGGGACATCGTGACCATAACGGTCTACTCTCCGGAACGCCTCACTAAGGTTTTTGGCTGCTTGACAAATCGCTTCCAAATCCTTTTTTTCCTGATGTTTTCTTGCTTTTGGATCCTCGCTTTCAGATTTGGCCCTTTTACGCCATTGGCTCTTTCCAGTCGGGTTGTTTCCCTCCTGTATTTCCATTGCTACTTTGTTGACATTCTCAAGACTCTTCCAGGTCCGTCTCAAATCGCTTTTCTTTGAAGACCGGGCATTGTGTCTAAAGCTCATTGCAAACAACTGTTGGTATTTGTTCAAACCTTTTCTTTAGGGCATGGATTCAGACCAAGTTTGGATGTTCAGTTAATAGTGGAAAAAATAAAACCAACTTTTCTAAATATAGCTGCTTATCTCATAGCCAACCAGCAGTCACACCAGCCCAGGCGTTTTGACGAACGGCGATGGGTTACAACTTAGAGAAAAGGGGCACGGATCCCCAGGCACAAATCCAAAAGAGGAAAGGTAGAGGGAACGAAAAGCAGTTTTTATATTCACTTTCTCGTGCCCCTTGGAACGTCTCCCCGTTACTACCCGCGGTTATGCCGGTTGCTCGACAATCTTCTTCTTCTTCTTCTTCTTCTTTTTTTCTTCTTCTTCTTCTTCCTTTTTTTTAGATTCTAGCGGAAATCCACGTAACGCGCGTACGCCATGCACCTTACATGAGAGTGCGAACCCGCTTCGCATTCAAAACCTTATTAAAGGGACTGGGACTGGACATGAACATGTGCCAATCGTTTGATTTTAGCGGACTTCGGTGTTTTATGGCGGAACTCTTAAACCTTTTGAAAAGGAAATCACGGCGAAGCGACTCTGATACTGAAGTACGGCCACCGGAAGGAAAACGAGCCTGTGAAGACTCAAAAGTCAGTGACTTTACATTTTACGACGAAGTCGACGAAGGCGAAGAAGCCATGGCAGTGCTGGGCCTGTCTACATACATACATACATACACACACACACACACACACACACACATACATACATACATACATGCATGCATGCATTCATGCATATTTGCATGCATGCATGCATACATATTTAATAATCCTATTAGTGTAGACACTGTACAGGATGTTAAAAAAGGTCCGACGGGTCCGACGAGAGTACATTTAAGGGCGACATATAAGACTGACATAAAACGAAGGGCCTGTTCACATGGAGGTGGGGGACCCCAGGCAGGTGAGGTCCCCCACCTACCCGTGGTTCAAAAAAGCTAGCTTTCACATGCAACCCCGGGGCGCTGGGGTGAGGTTTAAAATGATATCGCGTGGTCGCTAAGAACAGATATTAACAAAAGAATTCAGAAATAATTGCCCGAATGAACCTCACCCCACCCCACCTCCAGCATTCACGTGGAGAAAACTCACCCCAGCTAAGCGGGTTACCTGCCCTGGCTGACCTGGTAACCCGCCTCGGTGAGGTACTCCACCTCACATCTGAACGCTATCGAGAAAAAAAAAGAGATTGTATTGAGAGATTGGTAACCCCACCTAGGTGGGGGACCTCACCTGCCTGGGGTCCCCCACCTTCATGTGAACAGGCCCCAAATACAAAATACTCAGGTTAACTATTATCATAACATATTATCATAACATACATACATACATGTTATTATCATAACATACTCGAAAAACTTCAGCAAATACTAAGCAAGTTAGACAACTTGGAAGCTAAAATAAATAGAGTAGAAGAAAAAGTCACACATCTAGAGAATACGGTTGGTAAGATGCAGGACGACATCTACGCGGTGAAACAGAAGAACAAAGACCTAACGACCACAGTAAACGAAACAGATAAAGTTTTGGCTTTCACGAACGAAGACGTGGAAGAATTGAAGACCGAGGAGAAGAGGCATAAGATTGAAATAGAGAGACTTAACGAGAAAATACGTTACATGGAAGTGTATCAGCGTCGAGAGAATCTCCGATTTAATGGAATATCCGAGAATGCTGCTGAAGAAGATACAAGAGAAGTAATTTACAAATTCATTCAGAATCAACTTGGCATTGATCGAGCTCGAGAAATAGAGTTCCATCGCGTTCACAGAATAGAAGACAAGGCCTATTATTGTTTGCTTCCGGCGTTTTCAGAATCGAGAATTGGTTTACAGTAGAGCGGTAAAGAAGAGAGATTCCTTAGGAACAGTTTACGTGTCTGCCGATCTACCAAAGGAAATCCGTGAAAGTAGAAAGAAGTTATGGCCTCACTTTAGGAAAGCAAGGTCGGAAGGGAAAACAGCCTTTTTTAGTCGCCCAGAGCCAGATAAACTCTTGATTAATGGAGTTCACTTTAAAACAGCAGAGAACGACGAGTAGTATTTACTTCTTGTGAACACCAAACACCAGTGATGAGGTTTTATTTATCTATTAGGTCTACTGCAATGTTAATACTCAACTGTAATTAAGTTATTTATACGGAAAGACATTCGATTTTTCAGTAGGCTGTCGCCGATGTTTTTGTTCAGTCATTTCATCATCATCATCGACTTTCATCTTACTTCCCCAGTATTCAGAAATCGTTATGAGCCTTTGTGAGTAATTCACTCTGATTGAGTTATGAAATTGTCAGGGCCCGCCAGGAGTCTATATTTATTGTTACCCCTTTTTCCGTTGTTCGTTATAAAAGTTTCTTAACGCCGCAGCAAGGAGTAGCGAAGAATTTAAATAACAAGGAAAAGTTTATTCCAGTTCCTATTGTTTCGTGGAAATAAGCCCCGATCCCAAAGGCCGTAATTATCATAATTTTGTCGTACGGCCTTTTAAAGTATGCTTTTGTCTAGTTTAAAGTGTATAATTATTGGTAGTTTTGTTTACGTTTTTTTTATTCTATTGTTTCGTATGTGCGTACTGCTATATGCATTCTTTTGGTCAACTTTACTTGTTTCATCAAAACTGCTAACATTAGCCTTAGTAGTATAGCCGGAGCTAACCTGCTACCGTTTTCGCAAAACCATCGTCCTCGTCGCTTCACTCCTCGTCCTCGGTTTTTTGAAAACAGTAGCAGGTTAGCTCCGGCTATACTACTTAGAAAGTATTAATAATACAAACCAGTTAAACCAGTTTGACGAGTCACCCAATTAGAGAAAGGTGGATGGGTAATAAACGTGTCACCCAATTAGACAAAAGGGATACCAAGGAATACCGATGGCCCAGCCGGAAATTTTTTCCAGCGAAAATATAGGCAGGAGAATGCCGACAACCACACGCAAAGTGGAGGGGAAGAGAGAAAGCAAAGTTCAAACAAAGAAACCAAAATCATTGTCTTCAATGGAAAATGTTGAAACTATTCTTGACTATATTACGGAGGAAAAAGCAAAAATTTTATTTGAATTATTGTTTGAGGATGAAGAAAGACCAATTCCACCTACACGTAAAAAAAGAAAGAAAAAGGTAAAAAATTGGGAGGAAAAGAAAGCAGATGGCATGCACTTTTTTCCTGTTGAAGCGCACAAGCGCGATTATCCCAATGAATTTTACTTTTATTTTCCCAAAGAAACAAGAAAACCCAAACCCCTTTCTCCCCCCAAAATGGAGGAAGTGTTGCAGGAGTTTGAGTCTTTAGTGATCGGGCGTCCAACACAAGTGAATGAGCCTGAAAACCTTGAAACTTTGTTTGATACAGAGTTTGAAGGTGTTGAGTTGTTTGGAAGAGGTAGACTTTATTTTTTTTGGAAATGTTTGGATAAGTTGGAAGAAAATAAAACTGAGGAATTCATGGAAAAAAATGGGGAAAGGGTTGGAACATCATTTTATCTTAAGTATTACGTGTGTAAGGCCCGTTTCAAACGTCGTGCTACTGCCGTGCTTAGCTGGCTCGACTGTCGCACGACTCCAGCACGACTTGGTTTCAGACGTCGAATTTAATTCCGTTAAATAAAAAGTTGTTGCCAAATCTCGTAACCAGAATCGTCGGGTGCCGTAATTAAAACACTTACCAGCCGTTGCACAAAGCAAATCCAAAATGTTAATTTATGAATTGAGTTCGACACGGCAGTAGCACGACGTTTGAAACCAAGTCGTGCTACTGCCGTGTAGCACGGCAAGCCTTGCCGTGCTACACGGCAGTAGCACGACTTGGTTTCAAACGTCGTGTTTAAGTCGAATTTAATTCGAGTAATTGAGTTCGACACGGCAGTAGCACGACGTTTGAAACAGGCCTAACAAAAGAAGACATGTTGTAACTAATGAAATTAAAGCAAATTGGGAATCAACAAAGGGTTCTCCTTGGTTTAATCGAATTGATGAAGCAAGGGAATGGTTGGCTGATCAGGAAAACAAACGTCTCACGGGCGGGCAAATCACCGGGCAGGTGGGTGGTGGGACGAATTGGGCTTTTGATAGTTTTTATCGAGTAGATGTTAAGGCTGTTCTTGACAGACAACCTTTGCTTGGTGCCGGGCGTCTCTCAGAATGGCTACGCAATTTGACACGAACACAAGCGATGTTTTCAATGGATTATTTCGAAGATAATTTATGTATTTGGAGATGTTTGGCCCTTTGGTGGGATGTAGATGGAGCAAGAGCCGACAGATGTGAAAGAAAGGCGCTTAATCTTGCAAGAAGTTATTTTAAAAACCCTGGATTGAAAAAGAAAGAATGTCCCAAAAGTAGTTTGGAAGATTTGGAAAAAATAGAACAACATTTCAATTTTACGCGGCCTGCTTCGGAATGGATTGGGTTTCGTGTTTATGAGCCAGCGCAAGAAAACGGTTTCGTTACAATTGGTATTTACGATGATCACGCTTTTCTTATCAAGGATATCACTTAACTTGCTCATGTTTATGTATGTACAGTTTGTACGTAAATGTAACGCAAGATTTACAGGAAAAAACAACTTGGATAGACATGTTAACGAAAGGTGTGCGAAGGGAATAACGAATATAGAATTTTGAAATAAACCACCAACAAAACTTCGAAGCAGTTTTGAAAAAGCTTTCTTTCCAACATCCAACGCATCCAATTCATCTGTTATTTGGATTGAGATGGAAGCACAAAGAAGAGGGATACACATTCACCATGCGCGGTGTGGTCATGGTGGAGAAAGGTGGATTGAAAGAGCTTCTGTGGACGGATATGAACCTATTTCCCGAACAATTTTCCAGTTTCATGGTTGTGCATTTCACGGTTGTTTGAGGTGTTATCCAAAAAATCGTGATGAACCATTTCCAAATGAAACCGGAATATCTTTTGAGACAAGATACAAAAAAACCCAACAAAGAACCAGAAAATTGAGAGAAGCTGGGTTTATTGTTGAGGAAATGTGGGAATGTCAAACGGGTTTTCTTTCAAGGGAAAACCTCCCCAAACCTTTTCAAAAAAGTTATCCACACGCAATAATCTTTGATTTCGAAGCCTTTGGAAATGCAAACGCACGCAAAGAGCCAACACCAGACCTTTTGATAGAAAACGAGCACGTTCCAATTTCTGTTTCTCTTGGGGATACCATGAATCCAGAACCAACTCATATATGCAACGAAGATCCAACACAGTTTGTGTCACTTTTCATGGAAGAATTGGAAAAAAGAGGACAGCGAATAAGGGAAGCAGTCAGAAGAGAATTTTATTTATTTATTTATTTATTTTATTTGCCACACTAATTACAAAAATATAGGAAAAGAAGAGAAAAAAAAAAAAGAAGTGGCGAGGAGACCTAACAGAAACTATAGGAGCTTATGAGAGGTTAGGCCTCCTCGAACTATGAGCTAGAGCTGTTTCACATCAATTGAAGAAAAGAAGGCGAAAAGTAGAAGATGGAAAGATTTATAACTGTTTTCATACTTACTCAATAATTTAATCTTCAGTTTTTTCTTAAAAGAGGAGAGGGATTGAGAGTTGATGATCTTGTTGTCAAGTGAATTAAAAAACTTAGGCCCTTGAAAAAAGGGCGAGAACTTTTTCGTGTTTGTACGACAAAACGGTAGACGGTAGGCCTGGGAATTTCTTGTATTGTAAGAGTGGAATTGATTGCTTTGAGAGAAATTGTTATTAAACTTTGGAGGTAAGAATGAATTTTTGCAAGAATACATAAATTGGCCCAGTTGAAGCAAATGGATATCATAAATTTTAGTATACCGAGGTCCTTAAAGATGGGGTCAGTATGAGCATTAAAATGTGATTTATTAATAATTCTAATAATGCGCTTTTGCAGGAGAACAAGGCGGCGGAGATTAGTTTTATAGGTCGAAGCCCAAACAATATTACAGTAGTGAAAATAAGGATAAATTAAGGAATAGTAGAGCATACGTAAAGACGATTTAGGAAGAAAGGAGCTGCATCTAGATATTATACCGACTGACTTCGCAACTTTACTTGCAACGTGAGATATTTCCGACTTCCAGTTTAGGTTTTCATCCAAAATTACGCCTAGAAAATTTGTCTCCTTTACTTTAACAATATTTTGATTATCTATACTTATTTGAATATTACAAATTGAACGCTTTTGTCTTGGTTTAAAGACCATAAATTTAGTCTTTTTAAGATTTAGAGAGAGCTTGTTTGCTTTAAACCAGATTGACAGTTTGTCCATCTCCAAGTTTAACATATCTGAGAGATAGTTCAGATCTTTATGTGACATGAATACATTGGTATCGTCAGCGAACAATATCAGATTTAATAGATTAGAAGCATTGTCGATGTCGTTAATGTACAGTAAGAAAAATAGTGGTCCGAGGATGGAACCCTGAGGGACCCCACAAGAGATTTCATTTCTTAACGAACGGTGGCCATTATATTCAACATATTGCTTTCTGTTTGAAAAGTAACTTCTTATCCAGTCCAGCGCTAAGCCACGAATACCGTAATGTTCGAGTTTATCAAAAAGGATGATATGATTTACAGTGTCAAAGGCTTTTGAGAGGTCAAGAAAAATACCTACGGAAAATTCACCTCGGTCAAAGGCAGTGGAGATCTTATCATGCAAGTCGATTAGCGCGAGTGCAGTGGAATGATTTTTCCTGAAGCCGTATTGGTTACTACAGAGGATGTTGAAGTTCATCAGATATTGCATTAAACGATTGTAGATAACTCTTTCAAAGAATTTTGAAAAGCTGGGAAGCACCGAGATAGGTCGGTAGTTGGTGAAAAGCGACTGATCATCAGATTTAAAAATAGGTATCACGCGAGCGATTTTCATTTCATCGGGAACAATACCATGCTGGATTGACAAGTTTATGATATGGGTGAGTGGTTCAGAAACAAGTAGAATGGACTCCTTAATGACTGTCATTGGAATCTGGTCTTAGCCAGCTGCTTTGCCTGGAAGAAAAGTTTTCGCAATCTCAGTGATCTCATCTTGAGTTGTAGGGTTGAAGAATATTGACTGTGTAAAGGAACCCATTAAGAAAACAACGGTGTGAAGCTGACGACTGTATACCCCTAGCTAAATTAGGACCGATGCTTGAAAAATAACTACAAAACTTGTTGGCAATTTCGACAGGATCAGTAACTTCACGGTTATCAGCTTTAAATGTTGAGCATCTATTGGAATTTCTTTTGCTTCTGTTTAGAATTTCATTTAAAACTTTCCAAGTAGCACGAGTATTAGATTGAACGTTATTCAATTTCTTCTCGTAGTAAAGACGTTTAGCTGTCCGCAGAGAATGATTTAATTTGTTTTTATAACTTTTGTAAACTGATTGACGATCCATTGTTGGATTTCGCAGATATTTTTTATAAAGCCTATTTTTCTTCCTAATACACTTAATAAGCGCATTGGATAGCCACGGTTTATTTAAACGGCACTGTTTTCTGGTTAATTTTTTTACAGGGAAGCACACATTATAACTTTCAGAATACTTCTTTATAAAGCTATTATACGCGTTTTTGGGGTCATGATAACCATCAAGGGAGGACCAGGTAATTTGTTTTAGCGTTTCGAGAAAACTCGCTAAGTTTTCTTTATTATTGTCTCGAATGACCACTGGGTCATGAGCGTGGCTGTTGGAAGAGTCATTATTTGAATGAATCGAAAAAACGGGTAAGTGATCAGAGATATCAGTAATCAATAAACCACTTCTCGAGTGATCAAAAAATGTGTTTGCAAAAATGTTATCTAACAATGTTGCGGTGTGAGAAGTTATTCGGGTGGGACGTGTTATCATGGGAAAAAACATATACGAGTGCAATCCATCAAGGAATTCGCCAGTGTTTTGGTGATGTTGAAAGTTAATTAAATTCAAATTGAAATCACCCATAATAAAACATGTTTTGTTCTCTCTAGAGATTTTCGCTAACAGATCACTGTGTTTTGACACAAAGTCACCAACTCTCTGATTAGGTGGCCTGTAAATAACACCACCGATAATATTTTTCCCATGGGGTCTTGATATTTCAATAAACAAAGATTCTGCAACATCAATATCGTCAAAACTCAAGTCAGCGCGAATTTTAAAATCGAGATTGTCAGAAATATATAAGCCAACACCACCACCAGTTCTATTTGGGCGATGTTTGTGAATAAAATTGAACCCATCTATGTCTACTGAATGGGAATAATCATTTAGCCAAGTCTCAGAAACGCCAATTAAAGAGAACTTAATATTCAAGCTTGTCAAAAGAATAGAAAAGCTGTTTAGCTTACGTTGAAGACTACGAATATTTAGATGTAGAAGCGAAAAATCTTCATCACATAAATTATCATTTCTCAACATGTCGTTAAATTTATCTTCAATGTAGTAATCACAATGGACGTCTCTGTGCAGAAATTAACATCAGGATCTATATCGTCAGAACGAGTTAGGGAAAGATTGTGACTTGAAAATAAAGGATCGTAATTTAGGCTGGAAAGTGTGTCAGGATCATAACGGACCGGGCCATGTTGAAGTTCGTAAATTGCAAGGTTAAAACTATAATCGTCTAAAGCATTAAAAGGTAAAGTGTGATCAGGAATCGAAGCCATGGCTAATAAATAATAAACATATAAATACGTACTATAAATATTATAGAAAGCTAAAGCACAAAACTACACAGCTACTTAACTGGGACGCTCAATTCTGTCTTTAATAACCAGTCGGTCTAAAACGAAATAGGCTATTTTCCCGTTTCTTCTCGCTTCTTCAAACTTAGGACGCTGCTCTTCCCTCTTGTCAAGGGTTTCTTGTTCCAGGTCTTCATTAACAAAAATTCCAGGGGGCTTGATTCTCCTTGCACTTCTGATGATGTTCTTTTTGCTTCCAATCGCGGAGGCGACAAACGATGGTCCTTGGACGTCTTACGGAGCCAGTTGTAGCATTTGCTCTTCTGCCGACTCGATGAGCCCGCTCGATATCCGGTTCTTCATCGAGGTTAAGCTTCTCTTTGAGTATCTCCTTTACTTTGGTTTCGGTGTTGTCCCAAGTTTCTGCTTCTTCCTCTCGAATGCCGTCTATTCGAATATTACTCCTTCTACTTTGGTTCTCCAGATATTCGATCTTATCAGTGTGGTAATCGAGGGAACTGCACATCTTTTCAATCTCTTCTTCGACCTCATGCAGTCGGGATGAGCATGGTTTCAAGTCCTTGATATCTTTCTGGGAGAACTCGAGGCTCACCTTCAAGTCGCTAGTGTCTTTCTCGTAAATATCTAGTCTAGCTTTGATTTCTGCGACTTGGCCGATGACGGAATCTAGCCGTGCGTTTACGTTGGCCAACAGTGAGTCGAATAAATTCTTAAACATTCTTTCTCGCACTTTCAACAACTCCCTCAGTGTCGCCATTGTGACAAGTTCAGATCCCGCGGAATCAGCTCCTTCAGTGCTAGCAGCCTTCGTGGTACGAGTTTCAGGCATAGTTAATTTAGTTAGAGTCGTAAATGGCAAATAGCGATAACAAAAATTGAGTGTAAAACAAGATTCACTAAGAAATTAAAGCAATTATCGCGGAGTAAAGAAAGTACGACCGTACGCCACTCTTCGCTTCGCTTCCAACCGCTATTGAACTGATATGGGATTTTTACCAAAGAAACGTCTGCAGATTGAGGAATGGTGTGATCAAGTGTCGGTTCTTGGTTTCAATTCAGGAAGATACGATTTGAATTTGATTAAACAACACCATTTTCCAAGTCTTTTAGCAGACCAGGCAAAGAAGATAAAAGTAGCGAAGCAAGCTAACAAGACTATGTTCATCACAACTCCCCATTTCAGGTTTCTTGATATAACCAACTATCTTGCCCAAGGAACAAGCTATGAAAATTGGGTGAAAGCCTTTGGTTGTGAAACAAAAAAATCTTGGTTTCCCTATGAATGGTTTGATTCACCTGATAAACTTGATTTTCCCGGTCTTCCCCTTCATTACTATTGGTATTCCAAACTTCATGGAAAATTACTTTTGTCAGAGGAAGAGTATGAACAATGCACCAAAGTGTTTGAGGAAAAAGGTATGGAAACTTTTGCTGATTGGTTGAAATATTACAATGATCTGGATGTGATACCTGGATTGGAGGCATTAACAAAAATGAGAAATTTCTTCAACGAGAAAGGAATTGACATGTTGAAAGATTGTGTTTCCATCCCGGGAGTTAGCATGCAATATTTGTTGCAAGGGTCATTTGACAGAGGACCCAGACTTTGGACACCTTGTGAAGAAGCTTATAACATGTTGAAAGGCGCTGTTGTCGGAGGGCCAAGTCTTCTTTTCACCCGTCATCATGAAGTTGGGTAAACACATATTAGAATCCATCAATTCACCAATCCCGAACCTTGCAGGCGAATCTTGGGTTATGACGCGAATGCGTTGTATCTTTCCACCATGCTTCGAGATATGCCTTGTGGGCAAGAAACAATTTCCCATTTCAATGATCCATTTAGCGCTGTACACAATTTTGTGGAAAGATTGAAGAAAAGGAAATTGTTTGGGTTTGCGGTGGTAGATACTGAAATCTCAAACGTTTTGTGGCCAAAATTCGAGGAAATGTGTCCTTTCTTCATTAAAAGGTTCCTGATGAAACCATTCCACAACATATGTTGGATTATCTTCAGAAAACAGGCCGGAAAAAAACGAAAGGAAAAAATGTTATTGGTCCGTTATCTGCGAACATAATGTTGATTTATGAGCCTCTGTTGAGATGGTGTATTGATCATGGATAAACGCTGTTTATCGAACCATACATTATGCAGTTGGTAAGCCTTTCACTTGGTTTGTGGAAGAAGTCACAGCTGCGCGAAGAACAGGAGATGTAGACAAAAGTAAATCAATTCTTGCTGATAAGTTCAAACTGCTTGGTAACAGCGCCTATGGTAAAATGATTGAAGCAGAGGAAAGACACACAGACACAATTTACACGAAGGATGAGAAGGTTGTAGACAGAGCATTGAGAAGCCCTTTCTTTGAAGATCTTGATGACATCGGGGATATGTATGAGTTGGACAGTCGAAAGAGGAAGATTGTGATAAGAAGACCGTTTCAAGTTGGAATTGCGGTTTATCAACTGGCAAAATTGAGGATGCTGGAGTTTTACTTTGATTTCCTTGACAAATACATAATAATAATAATAATAATAATAATAATAATAGCTTTATTGGTACATCCAATTAAAATGGGTCTTCACATACCAATTACAATAAAATGTAATATAAACAACTAAAATCTAAAATAAACATTTAAAAGTGATAAGAACTTACATTACCATATTATTAAAAAACTTAAGATACATAATTCATTATTACACCTTTTGAAAGTCAATGGCTTAAAAATTCGTCAAGGGCACGTCCTTTAATGGAATTCTTAAAAACATTAAATGATTCCATGTTTGCTAAACTTTCTGGAAGGTCATTCCAGAGCTGAGCAGACCTATATGAGAAAGATCGCTGACCTGTTGCTGATCTAAAAAATGGTATATTAAGCTTGTCTTTATTCCTAGTGTTTCTTGTATGCACCTGGCTTCTTGTCGTGAACCTATTACACAAGGATGGTGGGGCTAATCCCTTTATACATTTAAAAGCCATTAAAGTGTCTCTAACTTCCAGTTGCTTAGCAACCGGCAACCAGTGGAGTTCCTTTAACATCGGCGTATTGTAATCATACTTCCTTGCGCCAGTCACGATCCATGCAGCAAAATTCTGAACTTTTTGAAGCCTAGCAATGTTCTTTTTTGTTGTACTAGCCCACATGGACGAACAGTAGAAAAGCTTGCTGAAAACTAGTGAATTTATGATGGTTATAAGCGTAGACCTATCAAACAAATGTTTCACACGATTGATTTGGCACAGGCTACCTATACACTTAGATACAACTTCGGTCACACGTTCCTCAAAACTAAGGTGAGAGTCCACGATGACCCCCAAATCTTTTGCAGAACAAGACGGTAGTATCTCTTTGCTGAGTAGCGTAACTCCAAAACCCTTCGGCACGCGAGCTAACATCTGAGGGGTTCCAAGAAGCAATAGCTTAGTCTTGTCTGGATTAATCAGCAAGCTGTGCGTGCAACACCAGGCGGCAATCCGCTGAAAATCCTCGGACAGATGTTCCACAGCCATGGCTGTCTCCTGGACAGGAAACGAGAGATAGAGCTGGGAATCATCCACGTAACTCTTTAGCGAGCACAGGTTAGGGACAGCTGGGAGATCGTTGATGTAGATATTAAAAAGGGCCGGCCCCAAGATCGACCCTTGAGGTACACCGTAAGCTACTTGGCACGGACCTGACACCTCACAGCCAATACTCACCCGCTGGTTCCTGTCCGTTAAATAGCTTCTAAACCATTCCATGGCCTGCATAGACACACCCAGTTCTCGAAGTTTACGTAATAGGATCCCATGTTCGATGCTGTCAAAAGCCTTTGACAAGTCCAACAGAACCAACGCTGTGACTTGTTTCCGATCCATTGCTTCGAGAATCACATGAAAATATGAAGTGTTTCTGTCGAGCGCTTCTTCTTGTTTCCATTTTGATGTTCAGTTAAACAGTTCTGACGTGTTGTATACTCTGTTAACTGATTGAGAGCTGCTCGTTCACAGATCGTAGACAGAGCGGGTAACAGAGATACTGGCCGGTTGTTATTAGCAACTTCATGATCCCCTTCCTTTAATATTGGTATTACCACGGACTCTTTCCAAGCAGATGGAAAAACTGATGTTAAAAGTGATCTGTTTATAAGCTCTGTAAGAACTGGAAGTATAACCGGTAGGGCATCTTTGATAGTAGTATAGTGTTTGGGGGTATCAGCGCAAAAATTAATTTAGGGGGTGTTTTAGCAAAATGATCTCGTATTTTGGAAAAACTATAGTTGTTCAATCTGATGGAACCAAGGTCAGCACACTTTGAATTCCCAAGGTCAGCACATTTTTGATCTCGTATTAAAATGCGTGACTTTCTCGGAAAATCACCAAGCGTGACATTCTCGGAAAAACAGGAAATGAGTCATCACCTATAGCTATTATTTCTCACTGGTTTCGTCTCATGGTTTAAAAATAAAATATCACATAATATTATAGAATGAGTTGTAATTCAGTAATCCACAATGAATTAAAGAATATGGGAGAATTGTCATGTTATTTTTGTGATCAGCTATTGGTCAAAGTTGTTAAAAGTGTGAAAGCACCTTGTTGTGATAAACAGAAAATGTTTAATGATAATGGTGAAAATGTTTGCCTAAATTGTGGTTCAGTCCACGGCTATGACTATTGTGAGGAGTACATTGATTTTCATAGTAATATGTATAAAATAAAGCGGAAATCTGTATATCACCGGAAGTACCATATTGAAAATGTGATAAATGGTGTCTGTAGAAAGAATGGATTTCAAATTTCTGTAAAAGATAAGGGTAAAATATTGAAAATATTCCAAGAGATAGACAAAGTGCTTCCCTTGGTGAATAAGAATCGTAAAAGGATGATAAGTACGAAATTTATGCTTAAGCAAATATTTTTAATGCTTGATCTTCCATTTGATAAAATAATAGTTACTAGATCAAAAAAGACTCTTAAATTTTATAACCAATATTGGGTTGAGATTCTATTGTTGAGATTTGATAAGATTATTCGTATCATCAAGCAGTGAATTTTTCATCATATTTCAGTAGGTACTTATCAATAATTGGACTATTATCAGTCACATAATCATCGATATTCTTCATTGAGATTTGTATGCTTGAAGCGTCAAAATCACCACTTCTCAACTTGTCTTTTATTGAATTGAGTAGATGTTGATAGCTTTGATAAGCATATGTGCAATTTTGGATTTTCAAATCTAGGTTTTTATGCTTCATCCACCCTTGTATCAAAAGTGATGCTGTACTGATGGCTACCAAACTGACACCACCGGTTGCCACGCTTGCAGCAAGACCACCTGTTGCAAATATAATAGACGCTGAATTACCAGCTAATTTCCATTTTTTGAACCGTTTAACAGCTTGTTTTTCAGCCCAACACTTTCTGTGATATGTTCGGTAATAGGATTTTAATTCATTTACCTGATCTTCTGTTAATTCATCTGAAATATGATTCCAGTTGAATATATTCTTACGTTTGACTGACATATATATCATTTATACAATAATTCTATTGAAAATACAATACAGTATTCCTGACATCTGGCCGCATAATGGAGATCTTTTTCTTCGCTTTGTTGTGAGGTGCTTAGATATGGCATAACAATATCCCCTATCTAATGAATAACTGTTATAAAATCTTCCATAAGCATCATGAAGTATACCATGTGTTTGTAATGTATCAATCCAACCAAGAGTATGTTCCAAGAAATATGTCAAGCAACCACTACCTGGGCCGATAAGTCCAATATCATTATGCTCATGTAAAATGTCAAAAATTGTAATTAATTTATTGAAATGCTTGTGATACAAATATTGGTAAACCATAGCTGATTTCAAAATTGATTCATTAATGTATGGATATTGTTTTTTAGTATCTTTGAATAAATATTTCACGTATTTAATAATGTCTTTCATCATATAATAATCAATTATATAATTCATAGATCAAAATAATCTTCAATGAAACGATACATATTTCTCAGTTCTTGGTTAGTTAGTGATTTCTGCCAAACAGCAAAAGCATAAAGATCCATTTCACAAAAATTAATTGCAGAACCATCTGTATGAACTTGACAACCAATAAACATTTCTTGTGCACTACCAGTCAATGTTGCTGAAATTGATCCTGTTCCAACTGGTGTCATTGATGAAATACCTCTGAAAAATTCCATATCATGACCATCAACTCGAACAGTAAAAACTTCAATATTTCCCATCAGATTAGCCAAAGAAGAAACAGCAAGTCTTCCATTTGATGTAGAACCGAAATCAATATAACATGCTCCATTAATCCAAGGCAGATGAACACCAAATCTAACAGCACCCTTACCCCATTGAAATTGTGATTGATATTTTGTTTGTTTTGTGTTTGCAATGATTATAACAGTACAAGTATTTCCACTCCGTCCAGCAACTTTAGAAACATCAAATGAACTGTTCTCCAAGTAGTCATCACTGCCATCAAAACGTATGAAAAACTTTTTCTTGACTGAATCTCTCAGTAACAATGGTTTTTTCGAATTAGAAGTTTGTGTAAAAGTGACATTATTAACAGGATCCAGCCAACTAGAAACTCTATCATCAGCATCAGTTGTCAATACAGACAGAGATGGTATCAAAGCAATTGAAATTCCATCAAGAACAGGTATACCAGGCAGTGAATTTGAAATAACAAAAGTTGCTCTATCTAACTTCAAATCTAGTTGTTTTTTTGTTACACAATCATCATCTGATGTTCCTTCATCAACATTAGTTATTCTATTTCCTCCAATATCAATGTTGCCGGTCATTGTAACACTTCCATCCTTTTTAAGAAATGGAGAAAAATCAAGGGCAGCAATTTCTGTATCAACGTACTCCTTTGTAGCTGTGTGATTATTTGAAATTGGTGTTGCTACATTAGTCAATTGTTTGTTTCCAAGATCATAATTTCCATCATGTGTCAAATTAAATCCATTGCCATTATCACCTTTATCACCTTTTGGACCTCTTTCACCAGTTCAAGTATTATCTTGATTGAATACACCCATATAATATTATTTTAGATTAATTCATGACCACTTCAAGTGTGAATGCTGTATCAAATTCTCTACTATTGGGATGTGAATAGTCAATTATAAGATAGCCTCTCGATAATGATTTGTTGACGTTAACCGTTGTGATGTTACTTAAAGAATATTGTCTGTGTTCATAAATAGTTGCTGGTAATGACAAAGGCCCACCACCTTCAGCTTTTGTCTTGAAGTAAAATATTCCGGGTTTTGTTCCTTGTATGATATACATTTTCTTAATATAAAAGTTATTGTTATGAATGACTAAAAAATCAGAGCCATTTATCAATACAGGCTTTAAAGCATTCTTATTATGTCCTTGTTTGGCTTTGACAGAGCAATTTAAATATTGTATTTGACCGATTATTCCATTCCCATTCAAATTTAGATCACCTCCTAATTTCGGTCTGTAAAGAGCAAATCCACCCAAATCGAAAGCTGTTTCCATAGTTACACCTGTAACGCTTGAACGAAATAGATTCAAACTATTATTATGAATTCTATAGCCATTCAGATTTAAATCACCACCAAGTTTAGCCTCTTTTATCAGATAAGTGTTCATATTAATATTATTCAGCATTGTCAATTCGCCATTGTCTCCACCAAACAACCAATTTTCATTTTCTTTCACATCAAAACCATTCAAATCTAAATCAGTTTGTAATTGTATTTTTTCATTCACGATTTTATAAGCTTCTGTGAAGTCATAAACACTTGATGGAACGTCTACAGCTTCAAAATCAATACCATATGCAACACAATGAACTTTGTACTTATTTGGATAAGTTGGGTTAGCATTAATATGTATTGTACAATATAAATATTCAGGTGGTGAACTTACTGAAGGTTTTTCAATCCATAATAAATATCTCGAATGATCTTCATTTCTGTTATCAAATTTTCTCCCTACAGTTTTATGAATTGTAATTCCACCAGTTGCACTGAATGTTACACTACTAAGACTCATTCCTTCATAATCAGGAAATAGCCATTCAAGAATGAAAGTGTATTTTCCATCTTTTATTGTATACATATTGAAACCAATTCTAGCTCTGTAAATATGATTAGCTTCTTTATTCAAGTCTACATCAATGACCTTTTTTGAAATCAAATGTGGTGACCGAGGTAAATTGACATATCCATTAACTGTCAAGCCATATTCAGTGCTAATTTCATCGATATCATTCATCAAATATTTGAAAGCATTCTTTGGATGAGAAGCAGATGAAATATGACTTTTTTCTAATTGATCTAAATTTACGGCATCGGTTTTATTTGTTCCTTCTTTCAAGTTAATGATTTTATGCCCTCCAAGTTTCATATCTGCTGCCATCGCATTTGTTCCATTCAATAATAAAGTGTTTGCTCTGATGGTTTGTGAAGCTCGATGTAAAACTCTGAAGTTCACTGCATCAGTTTCATTCACCACGTCCGCTAAATTTGTTATTTTATTATTATTCATGTCAATATAGTCTGAAGTATGAATCTGGCCAACATTCTCCAAGTGTTTGTTTAAAAATCATAACTTCCATCAGATGTAAATCCAATTATATCTTTAGTTTTATCATCTACATAAAACTTATTGGCAGCATCTGTGTTAGCAGTTGGTGTTGCACAGTTGATCACTTTGTTACCAGCCAGATTTAAATTAGCAGTCATTTCTTGTGTTCCATCTCGAAGTAGAGTTTGACCGATACTGCTTTTTGATGCGAGATTAGTGTCAATATACGATTTATTCACAAGATCTGCTGGTTGGTTTCCTATCCCATGACCTCTAATAATAAACCCCCCAAAATCCTGATTGCCGGTCATTATAACACTTCCATCTTTTTTAAGAAATTGAGAAACATCAATACCAGCAATTTCAGCATCAACATACTTTTTGTTCACAGCGTCTTGTGGGTTTGAGGGGTTATCCTGCAGGTTGAGGATTTTGTTTAGTTTCATGTCAATATTACTGCCAAACGCAACATGGCCGTTTTCAATTTCATAAGCTGGGTCATGGAGAAAGTAATACAAATTGGTACGATAGCCATAGGCCCCATAAACGATGATATGTGTTTTGGTGTTAGACGCAGGAGCTGTGCTGGAAAGTTCCACCTGTATTGCCGCTTGACCACCACTTGTTTTTTCTATCTGGAAAAGTTCTTTAATGTAACCATCAACATGTGGAGTTTTGAGGAAAGCTTTTTGAAACGGCTGTCCCACCTCACGTAAGTTTATAGACCGAATGGTTGATTCAATTGTTGCACTTCTAGGGTCTGATGGTGAATAAAACTCAGTAACAAATGTGTACTGTCCTTTTACCAAAGATGTCAAATTAAAACGAATTTTGGATGTAAAGTTACCACTATGTGAAATGATAAAAGACAATGAGGACTTATTTATGTGGTATGGTGATCTATCAAAATTGTCAATTTGAAGGTTTGTTGTATCACTGACTGCAGAAGACTTGGAAATATCTTTCAACAGAAAAGCGACTGGATTTTTTTGTGCTCCAGATGCTGAAAAAACAAGGTCATCAACATACTTTTTGTTGGCAGCATCTTTGTAGGCAGTTGGAGCCCCAACATTTGTTATTTTATTGTCATCCATGTCCAGATCACCAGTCATTGCAACACTTCCGTCTTTTTTAAGAAATGGAGAAACATCAATGCCAGTAATTCCAGCAATTTCAGTATCAACATACCCCTTTGTGGCTGTATCATTGTTTGCTGTTGGCGCTGCTACATTAGTCAATTTGTTACCTCCAAGATTCAAATCAGAAGTCATTGCAACACTTCCATCTTTTTTCACAAAGTTATTATTGAGATATGTTTTATCCGCTTTACCTATTACACCATCATCAACGTATTTTCTAGTTGCGCAGTCTTGTGGAAGTATAGGGCGTCCAACATTGACTATTCTATGAAAACTCATTTTAACCTCATTATCAAATACAATTCTTCCTTCTTCTATTTCAAAAGCTGGGTCGTGAATATGTGATAAAATGATATTAGAAAATCCATAAACACCATAAACTATGACATGATGTTTGGCATTATTTGATAAATATGGTGAGATCAACAATAATTCCATTGATGTCTGACCAACTCTCGTTTTTTCAAGGAAGAATATTCTCTTGAGATAACCATCAACAAGATGAGTCTTTGGAAATGCTCTTTTTATTGAATCCTTTCTTTCAATTAAATTTGATGACAAATTGTCATCATCAACTGTTGCATTGTTTGGATTACCATCAGTATAAAACTCAACAACTAAAGTGTACTTTGAAACTTCCAATTGTGACAAATCAAAACGAAGAACAGTTGTAAGACCAGCAGTAGGAATAACAAAAGACAAGGCTTTTTTATTTATTGAGTAAGGGCTTTTATTATAGACTTCTAATTGTAGATTATTCGCATTTCTAAGAATAGTTGTTTTTGATACATCTTCAAGAAGAAATTTAAATGGATTAACACGTGTTCCTTCAATTGATAAAACAGCATCATTGACATATCCCAAGTTAGTAGAATCATAATGATTTACTGGATCACCAACATTTGTCAAACGTTTATTTTCAATATCATAATTGCCATCTTGTGTTAATCTAAATCCATCACCTGTTTCACCTTTATTACCTTTGAAACCAAATGGACCTCTATCACCTTTATCACCTTTTGGACCTCTTTCACCTCTATCACCTTTTTCACCTTTGGGACCAATTGGACCAGCTGGGCCTCTTTCACCAGTTCCAGTTTTTGTTTCATCTTGATTTATTGGAGCATTAAAAGCACCCATTATATCATCTTGTTAGATTAATCTTCTTCATCACTGCTTTCATCTTCCAAGAATTCAGGTGGTATGGTTTCATAGACAACAGGTAGTCTCTTATTGTTTTTCAATACTTCTTGTGTCCTCCTGTGTACTTCCATTTTGATTTTTTCAGCGATTTCAGATGGTTCTTCGACATAATCGTCAGGTCTGGTCAAAGTCAATTTCTTGATTCTTTCTGTTCTGGGATTCTCGAGTTTTTCTGGATTTTGAAAATTGTTGATTGCCATATAATATTAGATTAGATTAAACAGCACCATAAAAATTTCTCTTGATTGTCTTCATCGGCTTGTCAACATAACAGAAGGAATATGGTTTCTTGGTTGCTTCAATGTATTTCTTCTTGTCTATTCCAAGTTCTTGTGCAATCAAGTTTCTTTCTCTTGTGGATGGAAAATCATAAATGCAGAAGTGACTGCAATTGAGTCTGATTGATTTTGGACAGCCATAGAATGATTGTGTGAGATATATGACTGAACAGTTCTTGTGTCTCCCCTGAATGAAATAGCTGATTATCTGATCTTGTTTCTTGTCAGTCACGAAATCATCAAAAACAACCAATCGCTGCAAATCAGTGTCTTTTATTTGTTCAACTGGCAATATCTCTTCTTGACTGCAAACCAAGGCAGGATAACCAATTTGACTGCTTATTTCATTCATTACTTTCCGCAGATATTGATACTTGTCTTGATCCAAATTTTTCGCATAAAGATGTATCTGATCATAATAAACCAATGGCTCCATAATCAAATGCATGAACAATGTTGTCTTTCCAGATCCAGAATTACCAGCCAATAACATTCTAAATGTGTCTTTTGGCATATACGGATACAACTGTCTGAATGAATTCTTTGAACCCTGAATATCATAATTAGGGATTTCCATATGTAAATAGTTTAGATTAGTCTAACACAATTGTATATGGATATAGAACGTATGAAAAGGCTTCTTAAAAGTGGAATTGAAGCTGGAAATAAAACAAGAGAAGTTCGTGATGTTATCAAGACTTATGAATACAGAAAACAGGATGCATATGATACAACATCAGAATTGCTGAAACCCTCTATTGATGTCCAGAAGAGTGTGAAAGAAAGTGTTGACAAAAAACAGGATGAAGTTATTGAACAGTTGAAAAAGAATCAAAAAGCCTTGACATCTGGTTTTGACGATCTTATGCTATTAAACACGTTACCTGAATCAGTACCAATGAAAACAACATTACCAATTGATTACAAACCTAAAATGATGACTGAAACAGAACCAAAGTACAAGTCAAATCTTGACAAAGGTTTCTCACTTGATGAGGTTAAGGTATTACAGGAATATGAATTGTCTCCTCCAACAACAATTTTAGACAGGATAATGGATGGTACAATCGACATCGATAAGTATAACAAAAATATTGGTGAAATAACCAGACAACTTGGAAGACAAAAAGCTCATCTATCAACAACCAAAACAAATAGGGATAAAAATAAAGAAAAGATATATGAATTGACTCAAAGGATCAAACTAATGCAAAAGTACCGAAAAAGAATGGAAACTGTTAAGGAAGGTGCACAAACTGTTGGTTCAGGCATGGGAAGGAGAAGAGGTGCAATGGGTTCAAGGGATGCATTTTTGGGTGACATGCTTTCAAGACTGCAGTTACTTGGTGGATCTATTTCAGCCGGCAACAACAGCAGAAATGTTCAAAATGAATTCACAAAAATATTGCATACATTGAACAGACTGGGAATCCTGAAAACCGGTGAGTTGAATAAAATAATGATGAAATATCTAATGTAAAAGTATATGACAGAAATTTCATTACGATTCAACAGTAAAAACAGAGACAAAATTGGTGTTAGTAAGAGTCATGATTTTGAAAAAAGATTCAATACACCTCTTAAATTAACGAATGATTTGAAATATGAAATGGCTGTGAATGTTATCAATATGACATACAGTTGGTACAATATCAGAGATATTTTTGAAAATAATCAAATGAAATACAGCTATGACAAAGGTGTAAACTGGGAAACAATAACATTCGTTGACGGGATGTATTCATACGACGATATCAATAGTTACATTCATGAGTATATGAGTAAAAATAGCCATGTACTGAATCCATCTGAAACAGACAAATCAAAATTCAAGTATGGTATTAACATGTATTTCGTTTTGTCAACATATCGCATTTTGATTGAACTCAATGAAAATTATCGTGTGGATCTGAGAAATCTTGATTTCAGAAAACTTATCGGTTTCGATTCAAAATTAGTTTCAGCCACAGAATATGGAACAAATCTACCTGATATTACAAGAGGAGTAGATGAAATTTATATCAATTGTGATATGGTGATAGATAGCATTGTTGATGGCAATAGCACAAATACAATCGCTGTTATTCCAGTCACAGATCTCGTTAGAAGTTTACCTTTCACTTACAAACCTCGTTTTCTTTCATGGAATCCTGTCTCAACACATACAATCAGCTCAATACGCTTTTATGTCACAGACTCTTCTAGAGCTCCAGTCGATTTAAATGGGATAGATTGGTATATTGAGTTATTCTTGAGAGGGACAGAATTATAAAACCTAATAGTATATGAAACGGTTTGAGTTTAAGAAATATGAACAAAATGGTGAAGGTATTGTGACTGACATTATCAAAACAGCTGGAAAAAAGCAGCAACAACAATTGGTGAACATGCTGGCAAAAAAGCTGGTGACAAAATCATAGAACTTTTGAAAAAGAGAAAAAGTGGAAACAAGAGTGGAACTGAGAGTGTGAGCCAGACTGGTGGTTCAATCAAAAGAAAGAGAGGTCGACCACGTAAAATAAAATAACTTTTATCTAACACAATAATATATGTCAAACTATCGTGACTCAAAATATATCGAAAGATATGAAGATGTAGTGTTCGAACTAGAGACAGCACTTATTACTGTAGTAGCAAATAATGCTCATCAGAGGAAAACAGGTTACCGTTTCGTTGTTGATAACAGTGGAGAGACTACACCATTTGACTGGTATAATGCCCGTTTTAATGTTATTTTCAAAGAAAATAAGCTTGCAGATGGAGCTGATATTGCTAATGCAGATCGAAATGGTATTGTTAATTCAGTTCACGCTCTTATTAACACCATTAATGTGAAAATGAATGGTCTTGATGTTTATGAATGCCGTGATGCAAACCAAGCCACAAATATTAAGTCATTGCTTGAGTATTCACAGGGTTATGCTGTAAGTCAGGGAACTAATGAGTTCTTCTATCTTGACACCAGCAGAGGTGCTGAAAACAGAGTGGCACAAGCTGCTTATAACAAAGGATTCACAGATCGTAAAGCTTTGCTTAATGGTGGTGGTGAAGTAAATGCAGAGATAGCATTGAACAGATACGGTTTTTTCAAGAGCTTTTGGGATGAACTCATGCCTAACTCAAAAGTAGAGGTGAACCTGACACTTGAGAGTGATGACAATATGATTTGGCAAGCTACTGATGAATGTCGTGTGATACTAACTAAATTCCAGCTAATAGTTCCTCGTATTATTTTCAATTCTACGGGAAAGTCCTTATACATGAGCAAGTATCTTGACAACAGAAAGTGGACTTACATGAGAGAAATGGTTGAGAGAGGCAATTCAACAAGACAACAGACTGCCAATTTCCGTATTTCCACAGGAATAAACAAACCCAGACATGTTTTTGTATTCATCATCAATGATGCCAATGATTCGTCTCAGACAGCCAATAAATTTCTCTATAACACCTTTTCAGTTGCAAATAACCAAACTTTGACTGATTGTTATCTTGAGGTTGGCAATGGTAATGATTATCCAGAGGTTCATTATAAACCCTCAACAGAACCAACAAGAGTATTTAGAGATGTTTTGAAATATGTTCAAGCTGTAAATGATTTCAGTGAAAGTACCCTTCTCACAAGAGGAAACTTCGGTACAATATTCCCTTTCATTTATTTTGATTTGACGAAACAGAAGCAGGACATAAAAGATGGAATGACAAAACTGACTTTCAAATACACTTTGAGTGCTGCAACAAATGCTGATTACAGTGTGTATGCACTGGTCCTCTATGAGCAGGATATTGAGATGAGAAAGACTGATGGAAAATTAATTCTGAGATCAATGTAAATTAAATAAATAATTAAATAAATTAAATAAATTAAATTAATAAATAATTAAATAAATTAAATAATCAAATTAAATGATTGTTTGTATTAAATACAATTTAGTATAAACATATATTATATGACTACTTATCATCCTCATGGAGTGAAACTTTCACAGGGTCAGAAACAAAAGCTAGCAAAAGCTTATGCAACAAATTCGCCTGTAACAATCAGGTTGACACATAGTGAATTGTCTGGAAATGATCAACTAATGTTGACTAAGACACAAATCAACAAACTGATTAAATCAAGTAGATCAGGAAAGGGTTCAGACATCAAAATATCAAAATCACAAATCAGAAAAGCTGTTGTAGAAGGAGGCTCTCTTTGGTCCAGTCTTTTTTCACTTGGAACAAGACTATTGCCTTATGCTGGTAAAGCAGTAGCTAAAGCGGCTCCAGCATTGGCTACAGGTGCTCTTTCTTCATTAGCAAGTCTCGGTGTTGATAAACTATTTGGGAAGAAACAAAAAGGAGGATTTCTTATTCCTAATGCCAATTTATCCCAATTATTGAATGTAGGAAATTTATTGAATACGAGACAGATGGCAGATATTATTCAAAAAATGCAGTATGGTGGAGACGTTGTTATAAAACCAACAAAAGCGCAGACTGGAAAGGGTATTGGAACAATACTCGCCAGTATTGGAATTCCTTTGGCTATAGAAGCAATCAGAAAATTAACTGGAAAAGGTTTGCATGTTGAAAGCAGCCGTCCAAGACGGTCAATACCAGTTCACGTTCCAGATGACATAAAAGGAGGAAAACATGCTATGATTCCATGGCAATCCCCTCCTGTTTTTGGTACATGGGATAACCCAATCGGTTATGGAATGAAAAAAAAAAAAGACAAAGGGAAAAGGACTTCTACTAGGCAAAAACAGTCCATTCAATTCAATCCCAATCCTAGGAACCATTTTGTAAATAAACCCTTATCCAACTTTGATTTAATCAATTGGGTTAAACAACTTGGAATAAAACATTTTAGAGGAGTATTTTCAAGAGACAATCTGCCAAACCTGATGAGAAAAAATGAATGTGGAATAGTCAATCTTGATTCCAAAATTGGACCTGGTACTCACTGGGTATGTTATCGAATTGGTGATAGATACTGTGAATACTTTGACTCATTTGGTTTAATGATGCCAACAGAAGTACAGAAATACATGGCTACAAGTGGAAAACAACTTGAATACTCTGGAGATGAGATACAAGAAAGAGATTCAGTCTTGTGTGGATATTGGTGTTTGTACTATCTTCTCGAGAGACAAAAAGGCAGATCGATTCTGAACGCAATACATAATGCTGATTTTGATCCCACAGACACAAGTGTCAATCACAGATTCATTATAGATTACTTCGAAAATATCTAACTAAATTATATGGAAACAATTATTGTGCAAGTTGTTGGAACACCTGTTGTAGTTCGTAATGACAAGATAATGATAGTACTCAAGAACCAATTCGGCGAAGATGTTATAATAATATGTGAAGTGAAACAAGTTTTTAAAGAAAATATCTAACCAATATGTATAATGGTAAAATCATATTGTGTGAAACAGAAGAAAGTCACTGAATGTGTACCAGGAAGTGAAAGATATCAAAAGACGAAAAATGGTCGAACTGTGATGAAATGTACTTGTGCTGAATGTGGAATCACAAAGACTAAATTTGTCAGAAATCGGGGAAACTAATTAGCCCGTCTGAAGGGGCGGGCATACTAGATTCGGCCGCAGATATGGCACTAACAGGATTTTTGGAACATGGAGTCCCTTATTTAGCGAAGAAGGGTGTTGAAATGGGTAGATATTATGCATCAGAAGCAATGAGAAATCCAAAGCTGCAAAAGAAATTAATTGACAAAGGACTTTCCCTCGCAAAGCCTGCAATCACAAAGGTTGGGTCAGAAGCTTTGAAACAACTCTCAACAAAAGTGAGACCAAATATTCGTTACAAAACAGATATCAAAGGATTAGATTATGGCGGTGCTATTGACATTCATAAATTAATTGGAAAAATACCAAAACCCAAAGCTGGCTGGACACCAAGTAAATATAAATATATGGGGCCTTACGATCCATTGCATGAGCAGTTGGAATATGATCCAAATACTGGTGAGGTCTTGAAATGGAATGTACAACCTTATAACAAAGTGGATGAAATAGCAGCTTACCATGATATTTGTTATGATATGGGAAAAAATAAAGGCGATTGTGATAGAACAATGGTTGAGTCACTAGATCAAATACCATATGGTGAGATGCCAAAATGGGGTCAAACAGCCAGATTCTTAATTGACAAAAAACAGAAACTTGGTCTCGGTGTTTCAAAAAACGGAAAAAGCCGTCGAGTGAAGAAAACTGGCAAGAAAAACTAGCTGATGAATTACATGCACCCATAAAACGAAATTTCACTCGGCGGCGTGTGATTGTAAATAAAATTGATGAAATATGGGCAAGTGATCTAGTTGAAATGCAACAGTTCAGTAAATGGAATAAAGGTTATCGATATCTTCTTATGGTTATTGATGTCTTCAGCAAATATGGTTGGATTGTCCCATTGAAGGATAAGAAAGGTGAATCTGTCACTGAAGCATTCAAAACAATATTCAAGGAAGGCAGAAAACCACAGTATTTATGGGTTGATAAAGGTAAAGAGTTTTACAACAAACACTTGAAGGACTTGCTAGAGAAACATAGTGTACAGATGTACTCAACTGAGAATGAAGAGAAGTCATCAGTAGTTGAAAGATGGAATAGGACAATGAAGTCCAAAATGTGGAAGCAGTTCACTGTTCAAGGTAATACACAGTATTTAGACATGTTACCAAAATTAGTGAAACAGTATAATAATACCAAACATTCAAGCACAAAGATGACACCCGTTGAAGCATCTGATAAGAGGAATGAAGGAACTGTTTACTTCAATTTGTATGGTGATATGAAAACATTAAAACAGAAACCAAAATTTAAAATAGGTGATAAGGTCCGAATATCCAAGTATAAACGGAATGTGTTCGACAAGGGCTATACACCAAATTGGACTGAAGAAGTGTTTACAGTTGATAAGATCCAGTACACTAATCCAATAACATACAAAATAAAGGATCTGAAAGGTGAAGATATTGAAGGGAGTTTTTATGAAGCTGAATTATTGAAAGCCAGACAGGATGTATTCCGTATTGATAAAGTCATTCGCAGAGATTACAAGAAGAAACAAGCTTTGGTGAAGTGGAAGGGTTACAGTGACGAATTTAACAGTTGGATACCGTTCAAGGATTTAAAAGACATATTATAAAGAGAAAATTATCTAACATATATTTGAGTAGACCCTACAGTAGTACATACTGTTATTTGCTATCATGTAGCCAAGAATATTATTATTCCTGACTATATTTAAACACAGGTCGAAAATGAATTAAAAAATAAATTATTATAATATAATATACAAATGCAAAAATATTCCTACGATAATAAAGAATTAGATGTATCAATAGATTGCTATCTTGATGAAAAAAATAACGTTTGGTTCAGAGGTAGAGACATTGCTAAAATTCTTGACTATAAAAATCCACAAAGAGCAATCAGAGATTATGTTGTATCGGATGATAAAATCTTAAGAGACCACAAAATCAGCATAAATTCACGGGGGACAAAAATGGTCCCTCGTGCTGAGACTCCCGAAAAAACTTTCAAATGTTTCTTCATAAATGAATCAGGATTTTATTCACTAATACTGTCCTCTAAAAAACAGGAAGCAGCAAAATTTAAACATTGGGTTACATCAAAAGTATTACCATCAATCAGAAAACAGGGATATTACAAACGGTTCAATGATAGAAGCAATAATATGCTTTTAATTGAAAGTGAAAACGATCTGCACTACAAGATTGTATCATTCATCAGAAAGAAATACGATGATGCATTAATGATTGTTGGTCTTGGTGAAAATCAAATAAATTCTAACATGAGAATCAGAAGTTATAACAAAGGATATATGGCTGGTCAGTGTGATTTGATGTTGTTGAATCCCACTAGAAAATACAATGCTCTTTGTCTTGAATTTAAAAGCCCTACTGGTGTGTATCAAGTATCGGACAAACAAGTTAATATGAAGCAAATGTATGAGAAAAATAAGTGCAAATACATTATGAGTGATTGTTTCGAAGATTTAATTTATGAGATAACCAAACACATGGAAGAAAGCAAATTATACTTATCACTAAGGAAAGATTTAAAAGAAAATTAAATTGATATAAAAATAAAAATATATAGATTATATATGGAGAATCAAAATGTTAAGAGAGGTCGGGGAAGGCCTAGAGTTCTCAGTGATGAGGAAAGAAAAAAACACAAGACTACCTATATGCTAAATAAAGAATGGTACTGTAACATATGTAAGACAGGACGTAACTACACAAGGGCAGGAAAATCTTGTCATATTAAAACAAAAAAACATCAAAAAAATATTCTTCAATAATTACAATTCAAAAGGATCCAGTAATTGGATCAATTGAATTCTCAACCATATTTAAACGAAGACGGAAATGTTTTAAAGAAATAACAACTATAGATATATTATAAATGGAAAAAATTATCGAAACTAGTAGTAATATGGACAAGAAAAGTCTCAAAAAATTGAGCAAATCTAAGCTAATCGAGTTGTTGTTGAAGCAACAGAAAAAGCCTAAAGTCATTATAGTTGATGACACAAAACCTAAACCAAGAACAAGACCAATTCCCGCCCCAAGGACGAAAAGACCAACTGTCAAAGAATTGGTTGATTACTTCGAAAGAAAAAGATTACCAGCACCACCAAAAGAATGGTTGGAAGAAATAGAACGATTGAAAAAGAGACCGATCCCAGCCCCCAGAACCAAACAGGTGATTCAGAGACCAACACCTACACCCAGGACTAAGATAGAGCAAACAGAGAAAGCTCTGAAGGGCTTCACAAAATCTTTTGAAATCGGTATAAAAAATAACAAAGACCCGCTTGCGCAACTGCAAAACACAAGAAAGGCCGTTGCATATAATATCATAAAATTGTTGAATGAAATTAAAGGTCTCAAATTTGTTGAAACACTCAAGGTAACATTTGCAAAAATGACTGACGGAGAAATAGAATACAAAACCGCATATTTCAACAGTGTAGCTCAAACAATTGTGAATAATCTGGAAGTAACTGAATCACTACAGTTGTCAAAAGACCAAATAATGAATAAGATTGCAGTTTGGGTATCTGAAGCTTCAGGTTGGACAATTGAATCTGTTGACAGCCATTACCTCAATGTTGTGAAATATCAACCGATGAGAGGTTCTTCATACATAAAACTGCCAGCAGAATTACGAAATAAAAAAGGTTTAATTAACTTGAAAAATGAAGATAATGAATGCTTCCGATGGTGCCACATCAGACACCTGAACCCACAAGACAAAGATCCACAGAGGATCAAAAAAGTTGACAAAAAATACATTGAAAAATTGGATTATACAGGGATTGAATTTCCAGTGACTACCAAACATTACAATAAGATTGAAAAACAAAATGAGATCAACATCAATGTATTCGGTTATGAGGAGAAACAACCTCATCCAATATATGTATCAAAAGAGAAATATGCAGACTGCTTGAATCTGCTTCTAATAACTGAAAATGAAAACAAGCATTATGTGCTAATCAAAGATTTCAATAAGTTCATGTACAATCAAACAAAGCACAAAGAAAGAAAACACTTTTGTATGCACTGTCTTCAATGCTTCAGCTCTGAAAGGGTTCTGAATGATCACAAGGACAACTGCATGCAAGTAAATGGCACACAAGCAATAAAAATGCCAAACAAAGATAACAACATACTGAAATTCAACAACTTTCATAAACAACAACAGGTACCATTTGTGATATATGCTGATTTTGAGGCTATAACTGAGAAGATACATGGTTGCCAACCCAACAATAATAAATCATACACTGATGCCTATCAGAAGCATACTGACTGTGGATATGGTTACAAGGTTGTTTGTTGCTATGATGATAAATATAGCAAGCCAATACAAATATACAGGGGTGAAAAAAAGCTGTGTACAAATTCATGGAAGCTGTGATTGAGGAAGTTAAATATTGCAAGAAGGTTATGAAAAAAGAATTCAACAAACCATTGAAAATGACAAAAGATGATAAGAAGGAATTCCAAAAAGCCAAAGAATGTCACATTTGTGATAAAAAATACACTGACAAAGATATTCGAGTACGAGATCACTGTCATATTACTGGCCAGTATAGAGGATCAGCTCATCAAGAATGTAACCTGAAACTTAGAGTCAATCCAGAAGAAATAAAGATACCTGTTATATTTCAAAATCTTAGAGGTTATGATAGTCATTTTATTATGCAGGAGATTGGAGCCATTGTTAAGAAGCACACCTATAAAAATAAGAAAGGTGAAGACTGTCAAATGAATATCAATGCTATCCCAAATAACATGGAGAAGTATATGGCTTTCATGCTTGGCAATCACTTGACATTCATTGATAGTTTCCAGTTCATGAGCTCTAGTTTGGAAAAACTTGTAGGCAATCTACCAAAAGAAGCCTTAAAATACACCTCACAAGAGTTCAAGGGAAATGATCTTAATCTGGTGGCACAGAAAGGTGTTTATCCTTATGACTTCATGGACAGCTTTGATCAATTCAATCAGAAGCTGCCCTCAAAAGAAGAATTCTATAGCATACTGAGTGATACGCATATATCAGATGAAGACTATGCGCATTCTCAAAATGTGTGGAATACATTCTCTTTGAAAAACATGGGCGATTATCATGATCTGTACCTTAAAACAGATGTACTCCTACTGGCTGATGTATTTGAAAACTTCAGAAAAACATGTCTCGAGTACTACAAACTGGACCGATGTCATTATTTCACATCTCCCGGTTTGTCGTGGGATGCAATGTTGAAGATGACCAACATCAAACTGGAATTGATGACTGACATTGATATGTTCCAGTTCATTGAAAAGGGTTTGAGGGGTGGTATCAGCTATATAGCCAACCGTTACGGTAAAGCAAATAACAAGTACATGAAAGATTACGACGAGAAGGCGCCCTCGAAGTACATAATGTATCTTGATGCTAACAATCTGTATGGTTGGGTAATGAGCCAATACCTTCCAACTGGTGGATTCAGATGGATGACCGAGAATAAAATAAGCAATCTCAACCTTGCTAAGTACAAAGAAGACAGCAACAAGGGCTTGATTCTGGAAGTTGATCTGGAATACCCCCAAGAGTTGCATAACCATCATAATGACTATCCACTTGGGCCAGAGAAGGTGAAAGTAACTGAAGGCATGTTATCAAACTATTGCAAAGACATTGCAAAGAAATACAATATATCAACTGGTTTGGTACACAAGCTGATACCAACATTAAGTAACAAAGAGAAGTATGTACTGCATTACAGAAACCTCCAATTATACACAGACTTGGGTTTGAAAATAACAAAAATTCATAGGGTGCTTGAGTTCAATCAATCCCCTTGGCTGAGACAGTACATTGACTTCAATACACAGAAAAGAACTAATGCCAAAAATGCTTTTGAGAAAGACTTTTTCAAGTTAATGAACAACTCAGTATTTGGCAAAACTATGGAGAATCTCAGAAAGAGAGTAGATGTCAGATTGGTGACAGATGAGAAGAAGCTATTGAAATTAGCCAGTAAACCAACTTATGTAAGCAGTAAGATATTCAATGAAAATCTAGTTGCGGTGCATAAGATCAAAGAAACACTAACTTTGAACCGTCCAGCATATGTAGGAATGTGTATTCTTGATCTTAGTAAGACACTAATGTATGATTTCCATTATAATTACATTAAACAAAAGTATGGTAATAAGGCCAAGCTGCTCTTCACTGATACAGATAGTTTGACATATGAAATTGAAGCTGAAGATGTCTATAGGGATTTCTGGAATGATAAAGATAAATTTGACAATAGTGACTACCCTGAAAGCTCACAGTATTTCAATAAGACCAATAAAAAAGTAATTGGTAAATTCAAAGATGAGGCTGCTGGAGTACCTATTTGTGAATTCATTGGATTGAAATCAAAGATGTACAGTTATATTAAAGATAACCAAAAAGGAGGAAAAACAGCAAAAGGAATCAAAAAGAACATAATCAAAAATAAAATCAAGCATGAAAATTATAAAGACACTCTATTCAATAATAAACAGATGCATCATAAAATGAAAACAATCAGAAGTCAGAACTATCAACTTGGCAGTTATGAAATCAATAAAGTATCACTCAGCTGCTTCGATGACAAAAGATATTTATCAAAAGACGGAATCAACAGTTATGCATATGGTCACTATGCAATTCTTTCTTAAACATATATATTGGTATTCATTAATTTGAAGAAGATATCTCTTTCTTTCCTGTTTTTCCGAGAATGTCACGCTTGGTGATTTTTCCGAGAAAGTCACGCATTTTAATACGAGATCAAAAATGTGCTGACCTTGGGAATTCAAAGTGTGCTGACCTTGGTTCCATCAGATTGAACAACTATAGTTTTTCCAAAATACGAGATCATTTTGCTAAAACACCCCCTAAATTAATTTTTGCGCTGATACCCCCAAACACTATACTACTTTTGATCACACTCATGTGTACCTTATCAATTCCTGGTGCCCTGTTTGAAGGAAAAGACACGATGATCCTGTGTACTTCAATGAATTGATTCAAATGGACACAGACAGCAACTATTTGGCGATAAGCGGTGAAAAGCTGGAAGATGTCGTCAAACCGAGTATGAGAGAAGATTTTGAAAAAAGAACTGGTTGGTGTGGGACAAATGGAATGGGCGCACACCAGGGCTATTCAAACTTGAATGTGAAGGTCGAGGCGCGATTGCCCTTTGTTCTAAATGTTACTATGTTGACAAAGGAGATTCTGCAAAATTTTCAACAAAGGGCATGTCGAAAAGACATAATCAGATCACTTGGAATCGTTTCAAAGCAGCACTTGATGGGTTTTGTGATATGGCTGAAAACAGGGGCTTTCGAATGCGAGACGGTCACATGGTGACTTATCACCAAACGAAACTCGGTCTGTCTGCTTAAAACGATAAGCGCCATGTTCTTCCAGACGGAATCCACACGGAACCGCTCGAGTATCATTGTGCGTCTTGAAAGTTTCAAGTGAGACTTGCCGGTGGTAATTTTGTTTTTGGGGGACAATCATCAATTCTTCTCGCACAAAACTGCGGCGCGGGGCAGTGGGACCTCCCACCTTCGAGCGGGAAATCCAATACAAAGCGGGCTGGCGTGGCTTGGTCATGACTAGCCCAATTTTAAACACATCCATTGACCAAATCGGATCAGTTGCTCTTCGTGCCCCACCTTCCAATTCACCAGGAAGATAAAGATATCGAACTTTTGTTCCTTTGGGAATGAGATCTTCTTCAAAACCGGCAGGTTAAGGAGCAGTAGCCGGTTCTGAATTCACACGGCTTTGTTTGATCGCATCAACTGGTTTCATTCCAATCAAGCGAGTTGGTCGATTGTTAATGGCAGCGATGACGCGAGGAAGCCGTTCCACCCAAGCCACAGATCGTGCCCCTCCAGGTCTTCGCATTTCCACACCGTATTGATATCGAAAAAGCCACTCTGCAAGCGTTCGATTGAATCGTTCTACAATTCCTTGGTCACGATGAAGATTTGGATGGCCGCGTCGGATGGTTGTGTCATGCTTGTCCACAACACGTGTGACTGCTCCTATGAATTCACGCCCCGGGTCAACTTGCAACAACTCCGGCCATTTCAATGATCCCCGTTTATAAATTTTTTCGAAAGCCGAAGCAAGTTCTAATCTTTTGTGGAAATTGGTTCGGCCTCTTTAAACCGGCTTGCAACATCAACAATAGTTAGGGCATATTTCCAAATCTTACCTCTGGTTTGATCATGAGGCAGGAAAATCAGGTCGGCCTGGTGTGCCGCGTTGGGTATAGGCACATCAAACTTTGGGCGAGGAACGACCCGAGGTGGAGGAAGAAATACCTGCCAGAGCGCCTGTCTTCGCAACCATTTTTCTGCCACCTTTTCCGAAACTTTCGCCCCTTGTGCCAATTTTTTGAACGCTCCCCATCCCTTCCAATTTCCCCCTGGACTGTAATAAATTCTCGACAAACGACGCTCTCGTCTTGACATCCCATTTGCACGTATATTTCTGGACAGAAAAATATAACCGAAAGAAAAAGTCAGCCACTACAGCGAAGCTGCACTACAACAAAGTTGTAATGTACGGAATCTAGATTGACGAAGAAGAAAAACAAAAAGCTTGGCAGGCGTTTACCCACCCTGAGGTGGGAATTGCAACCCCAAACCACCACCACTTGTGGTGAGTGAAAAAAAAAGTGAATGGCATTGCGGGGAGAAAATGGAGGAAAAATTTGAAGCTTGTGAACTTGTTTGTCAAAAATGCTGGCTGGTGCAGAAGCTCGACACAGTGTTTCACCCCAGTAGAGAAGAGAGAGGCTGGCAGCCGGTTGTGATTTCTAAAACCAACATCCGTAAAACGTTGAAAAAATATGGTATTTTCAGTGCAGTCAACTATCCCACGGCGCGGTGGGAGTTTTTGGGAAATGTCAATCACGAGTTCGCGAACTTCCCTATTGAGGGAAAACCAAACAAACGGTCGGTGAATTACGTTTGTTTCCTTTTCAATTATTTTTTGGTGGTTCCAGAGGAAGTTTGGCCGCGAAAAATAGTATTTCTTGAGAAAATTACACCATTTAAGAGGAAAATCAAACCGGTTGCAAAGCTGAGAGCGATGGAAAGGTTTTACAAGTGGTGGTTTGTGTGTGTAATCCTTCCGGACATACGAGCAAAAGCAATTCATTTGCATGCAATTAATTTGCAATGAATTTTTTTGAGTATGTCCTTTGTAGTTTTTCAGGGATTTCCATGCAATGGTCGGTGATGAAGTCTTCTTTCATTTTTAAACTGTCAGGAAACTCTTTTTCATCGAAAGATTCTCCCCGGAGATAAAACCTTATGGCATCCAATATTTTTTTGTAATCCAATCGAGCTGAGTCGGCTTTTTCAATTTTTCTGGCATAAATTTTTTTCTTCGCAACAGCTTTGACAAGAAGACCGAAACCAACCAAAACTCCAAGAACTTCAGGCCTGAGAGTAATTCCTCCAGCAATAGTTCCACCCGAAATTGACTTTGCTGCAACCACATCACAAAACAAGTCTCTGCGCTTGTACATTTGGCAAAGCCTGTTGTCGCCTCTATGTTTCTTGTGGTAAAAAGCATAGAACTGTTTTAACATATTGACGATTTCCTTTGGAAGGGTCGATTCGATGTGGTTGAAGTCAAAAATGTTGAGAGGGGGAGGAAGAGGTTTCCAAAACAGCAAACGCATTGTATATCTGTGTATACGCAAGGAAAAAATTTCAGAAGACAGTATCGTAAGAAGAATTTCCCCGCCCCAAAGCGGGAATTGGTTTTGCTGCGAACATGGCCGCGCGAAGTTTTTCCCACCTTTGCGCCCTACGCCTTTGCGCGAGCGCAGTGTCTCACTTCAGTTTGCGCGTGCGTAGGTTGCAAGGACAAACAAGGTGACACTTGCCGCACCAGTCACGCCAGGTGTATGTGCAAAGGAAGCTGTCGATATGTTGATTCTTCATGGTATATTCAAGAAATGAATATGTTCATGCGTGGAAGGATGCTTTCAGTTTCACCCTGGGGTTTCCATTGAGAAAGCGTTTCAAATGAAAAGCAACATATACCGCGAAGTCTTCATCGATTGTTTCATCAAGGTCTATTTTCTTTTCCACAGCTCCTCGCGGAAAAGAAAGGAACCTGAGAATGGGAGACAAATGAACCCGGTCAATCATGATTCTCAACCGCATATCACGAGGCAACGCCCCGCTAAGGGAAGTTAAGGTTACACTTGTTATATATGTGAATGCGGTGTAAGGCTGCCAAAATTGTGAAAGGCTGACAAATGTCCATTGGGGTATATTATCGGTAATTACACCACTTTCCAACCAGAGTGTCGTTCCAGGTAGTGCAAACGGCTTAAAAAATCTTATTGAACCATTGCGATATTCAAACAATGGAGTGGTGGAGTTAAAGATATAAGGAACTGGCTTATTGAAGGACGCCTGTTACTCAATGGTGATAAAACTGAATTTCTAGTTATTGGAACTCGCCAGCAGTTAAATAAATTAAATCCATCAGTACTTCATGTAGGTGATCATTCGATTAATCCTTCGGTTAACGTAAGGAATTTGGGAACGATATTTGACAATTCAGTTAGTATGGATACTCATATAAATCAAGTTTGTAAGACCGCTTTTTACCATATTCATAACATTCGTAGAATTTCTAAATACCTTTCACAGCAATCCCTTAAAACATTAGTTCATGCTTTCGTTACGTCCAGACTCGATTATTGTAATAGCTTACTTTATGGCCTTCCCAAATATCAAGTAAACAAACTTCAACGAGTACAGAATGCTGCAGCCAGGTTAATAACGAACACCAGAAAGTATGATCATATCACACCAGCTTTATATAATCTTCACTGGCTACCTGTGTTTTACCGCATCTATTTTAAAATTTTAATTATTACATTTAAGGCTATATATAATATGTCACCTAGCTATATTAGTAACCTAGTGTCTATTAAGTCCTGTTCTGCTTATTCCCTTAGATCAAATTCTTCATTATTTTTGGACCGTCCCAAGGAGCGTATGCTATCTACTTTAGGAGCTCGTTCTTTTTATGCTGCTGCCCCCACACTGTGGAACAGCCTTCCAACAAATATTAGGGAAATAAGGTCACTCGGCATTTTTAAGAAGAAACTTAAGACATATCTTTTTAATTTAGCTTACAACAGGTGATTCTTAATGGCATATTGGCAGATTTTAGAGTTTTATATTGTTATATATATATATATATATATATATATATATATATATATATATTCTCTTTGGGGGTGGGTGGTCAATTGTGTATTTTTAGTGTTAGGTTTTATGGATCTTTCTTATAATTCGTTATAGTTATTGTATTTTTATATAAATATGTTTTTTAATTCATGTAAAGCGCTTTTGATCATTTTTATGTTAAAAGGCGCTATACTAAGTCAATAAATTATTATTATTATTAGTGCTTCCACTCATTACTTTTTTCCCATTCAAATCCAAATCACCACCCAAATTCGGTTAATGAATCACACGTCCATTCATATTCAACGCATTTTGCATTGTCAGGCCGTGGACACTCGAGCTGAACAATGGGCGGTCATTGTTGTAAACCCAGTGGTCGTTTATATTCAAATTCCCACCCAATTTGGGTCCAAGAATCAAATAACTATTCATGTTCAAGTCATTCATCATTGTCATCTGCCCGTTTGTTCCACCAAACAATTCCGCATTTTCATCGGTGACGACTTTTCCATTCAAATTCAAATCACCACCCAGTTTCGGTTGATGAAGAGGAATCCCACCCAGGTCCAGGAGGGCCACCAGCAACATTCCACCAAAAACCTCGCTTCCCCAAAACAGGTCCAGGGCGCCGCTGCGAACCCTTTTGTTATTCAAATCCAAGTCGGTCCCCAGTTTTGGGAATAAGAGAAGCTTTCTATTCATGTTCAAAGGAGCTTTCATGGTCATCATTCCATTCTCTACACTCCAAATTTGTCGAAGACACCCGAGTTCACATTGGAAACATACCCCGAAACCCCATAAACGACGAGGTGGCCTGTAGTTAAACCAGAAGTTCTCCCATGCAGATCCAAATAAATGTAGTTGGGGGTGTTGTCGCTCCACCGGTGGAACTGAATGAGGGTTTTGGTGTAGGGTAGGTTGGTGGTGAAAGTTCGCGTGGTTTGGCTTGTGATGGAAATGACGGTGGCAATTGCCCTGACGGACACATTTGTCATTTCCGGTGGAAAGTACTCAACCACGAACGTGTAATATCCTTTCGGCAGTGGAAAGAGATTGAAACCGATTCGCGAGCGATAATCATTGCTGCCTGCGTCTTTGGTGAGAGTGAACTCATAAGCATTTTTGTTGACCCCGTGTGGGGAGGCGGCGAAGTTGACAATCCCACGAACATTAATGTTGTTTTCATATGAGGAATCGTCGGCGTCTTCCATGAGGTAGGCGAACGGGTTTTTTGCCCGCCCGACAGGGAAAGGTGCGAGTGATCCACATAATCCTTTGTCGCCGCGTCCGTTTCGCCGACCGGCTTTTTGAGAGCTGTGATTTTGTGATCCCCCATGTTGAGATCGCCAGCCATTGCTTGGCTGCCGTCCACTTTCAAAAAGTTCCCTCCCAAATCGTCCACTTATTTTTTCGTCTTCGTAGTTGGAGGTTTGAGATCGGTGATTTTTTTGTTGCCCCATTTTCAAGGCTCCATACATTGGGTTTGTTCCATTTCTTCGGAGAAAAGACTCATCCACATAATTTTTGTTCACCGCGTCCTTGAGGTCGAAGGGGGGCGCAAGATTCTCGATTGCGTTGTCGTTCATGTTCAAGTCTTTTTGCGCGATCGCGTCGAATTTGGTCTGCAGCCTCTCATCCACGTAGTTTTTGTTGACGGCGTCTTCAGCGAGGGTGTTGTAATCGACGTCTTTCAAACCTTTGATGTCACACCCATCCATATTCAGATCACCCAGTGCCGGGTCGCTTCCGTCGCGTTTCAAACAAAGTGCGATTTCAGAGCTTTTGTTCGTGGCATCGAGGTCGTCCACAGCGTAAACCATGTTGGTGACCAGGTTTCGCCCCATGTCAATGTTCCCCGTCAACGGGGTGCTTCCGTCGAGTTTGGCAAAAGTGGATGTGGCGTAGCTTTCACTGACCGCGTCAAGCGGACCAGCAGGCGGGCCCAGATTCTCAATCGGGTGCCCACCACCGACATCAAAAGTGCCGGTCATTGGGGCACTACCATCGAGAGGCAGAAAAGCCCCCGTCGCCGCTGTCGTTCGGGGATGTCTGTCAACCCCAGGCCTTTTTGCAAACCACCCCATATACATTTCGAAATAATTTTTCACCCAGGCAACTCGAAACCGTAAATGAGAGACAAAAAACGTTTCGGTTGGCTGCTGGAAGACGAAGGTGAAACGTAAACAGCACTGAAACCGAAACTTTCATCGGCGCCGACGACTTGAGGGAGGGGGGAATCCTCCTTTCCCTTCGCGCCAGTCAACCTTGTCGTGTGAGTTTCCCCCTTGTATTCCGTCAAAAGCATGAGCTGTGTTCTTGCTGGAAGGGTGGGCGTTATTTCGTACCACACAAAGGTTGGTTTCGCCTGGCTAGGAATCAGCGCCCTGGGTGATCCACCAATAAAGGTGCCACTCGCTCTCGTTGTGTTTTCTGGAAAAACAACCGAACCCATCAGATGAAAAAATGTTGGGGTGGTGGATGTTTGCGCATCCGCGGGGGTCATAGGGTGTCTCGCCGCTCCAGGCTTTTTTGCAAACCAACCCATTATATGTTTTCATCAAAAATTTTTCCACACTTTTTTTTGGGCCTATCAAAATAAAAAAAGGTATGTTCTTTATCCGTTGCACGCTCCAGATCACCAGGTGGAACACCCAAATTTTGTGCAATTTGTCTGTTTTCTGCTGCAGTGGGAAAACCAAAAATACAGAAATGACTGCAGTTATCGCTTATAGCTTTTGGGGTTTTGAAAAAGGATTGAGTCAAATAAATCACAGAGCAGTTGCGGTGTCGCCCTCCAACAAAATAATTTATTATGTCGTCTCGGTTTTTTTCACAAACCATGTCATCGAAAACAACAATTTTTTGGTTGTCGAAAGGCATCTCCTCAAGTGGAATAATTTCATCACCACCATACGCCTCTATCACATCATAATCCACCTCAGGGTCAGAGCTGAATTCTTCAAACGTACTCAAAAAATCTTGACATTTTTCTTGATGAAGATTATTTGAGAAAAGGTAAAGCTTGTCAAAAAACAACAAATCATAAAGTATCTTCACATGTGTATTAGTTTTGCCTGAACCGCTTGGCCCACAGATTAACAGGCAAAAATATCATCCGGCATTGCGGGGTGTACGCGTATGAAGCGGGTTTTTATAGAAGTGGAGCGGTCGTAATTTGGGATTCGCATTTTTTTCGTCCCTGTGTATACCAATGTCTTTAAAAAAGTGGCGACAAAGGGCCGAGGTTGAGGCGGAAGTTGAAAAACAAGAGCAGGAGATCCGCCAGAAGTTCAAAAGAAAAAAGGTAGCGAATCAAGTTGGACAGATCGAGGCTGAAAAGCTTTTGAAACCGGTCACCGAAAGGTTGGACCGAGATTTGCAAGCTCCTGTGGAAGAGGTAGGAGGTCCCGATTACGCAATGGATGAGTTCGATCGAATTAACCCGTTTGATTGGGATGATTTCAGGCCAGAGGTTTAAACACCATCACCAACACCAACACCAACACCAACACCACCAACACCACCACCACCATCACTCGTTGATGATGGTGATGATGGTGATGATGAAGCTCCCCTCCCTCCACTACCACACCAAGCGTGGGGTGAACCAGAGGTTCCCAGCTTGCTCGAAGGAATCAGCGAATCTGTCCAGTTGCAAACGGTTAACCGGCTTCTCACACAGCACAGCAACGACCCCAACTACAGAGTGGAAAGTAAAAAATCCCCATTCCACGGGTTTTCGGTGGCTGATATTCGAAGAGTCCAAGAAGAGAGTTATGACCGCAGAAGAGGGGGGCGGCGGCAGGGGTTTCCTTCCCCAAGGCGGGAGGGTGTTTCCCCGCAACAGCTGCAAGCGGGAAAAAAGGGATTTGAAACGAACCCCACCGAAAGAAACAAGACCTCGACCCACCACAGATTTGGAACGGGCGGTTTTGTCGCGCCGGCCTGCGATTGAAACTAAGGATGATGATGATGATGATGAGTGGGAGGTAGAGACAAAGGGCAGCGGACTTGGGAAGAACGACATCGACGCAATCAACGACTTGTACATTGGTCTTGGTTCGATACGGGGTGGCAATTCTTCGACAAAACTTCGCCAACAACTTTCCGCGTTGATCGAAAAGCTGCTTCTACGTGGTGTCATCAATGAATTGCAAGCTCAAAATATTTTCGCCAATTACATAAAGCGGTGAAATGCGTCACCTAGTTCTCGACTCGAGCCTTGCCAAGTTGCAACGTGATGGGGGGGCCTACCAAACGTCACACGACTTTGAGATTTGACTCTCCCCTCAGACTCGATGGAGGAAAAGAATATATTGCGGCCTTCAAGTGGCGGAAAACAGGCGAAGCTTGGAAAACCCTGACCGTTCCTGACGGGATGTATGATTACACAGATCTCAACCACTTTTTGCAAACACAAAGCGGCTTCGTCGACACCACCGCCGCGGAGAAGAAACACATCTTCAACCTTACTTCGATTATGCCATCACCCGTGTTGTGATTGGGGTGGAAAGGGGCTACTAGTTGGATTTCACAACGGGAAGTTTCAGCAAATTGTTGGGTTTCAACAAGAAAGTCCTGTCTGGAGCCACAACCTTCACGGGGGACACCGTTCCAGACATCACAAGGAGTGTTGACTGGGTGTTCCTGCATTGTGACCTTATCACACGAAAGACCGACAATTTGGCGAGCGATGTTTTGTTCACCTTTTCCACGGCCAACCTCGAGGTAAGCTACCCTTTCACAAAAGAGCCTCTCCGCCCAAAATTTCACCCGGTGAACAAAACTAACATCGAACAAATAAGAATATATGTCACTGATGGGAGAAACAATATTCTCAACCTCAACCACGCCGATGTTGCTTTGGCTCTAACGATCAAGGAAATTTCTGAATTAAGTATATGAACCGACCGGGAGAGTGGAAAAGATTTTATGACGTGCGTGCTGGGCGCTTCCGCTACAAACACAAAGGCACGGGGGCTGTTCGGGATCCCCTCATGGCAATCGAAAAGCGGCTCGTGAAGGCGGCGGCCCCCCTCCCAAAGAAGACAGCCTCAAAGGCAGCTGAAAAGGCAAGCCAAGCAGTTTTTGAGCGGGGTGGCAAAAAAATCCGCCAACTGCTGCGAAGACGCACAACAAAGAGAGAAAACCCCCGCACACCCTCAGCAGAACAGGAGGGATGCGTTGTTCCAACTCAGCCAAATATTGGCCAACCAAGTTTGAAATTCGCGGGCTTAATTTTTTTTGTTTTGTATACGACAATGTTTCGTGCGCCGCGCATGCTTGACAAGGTCAGCTAGCAGCGGTTTCGCCTGGACACTCCACTGACCCAACCCCCGAACGGACAATCGCAAATTAAAAGTGGGCTCAAGTTTTTTGTGGCCGATCGAGATGTCATATACGACTTTTACAACGCCTATTTCCGCGTGGAATACCAGTTGCAAACGAAGGCAGATGGAACTTCTGTGGCCGCAGATGTGGCCTCGGCACCAGTCAACGGCGCCTTCTCTCTTATAAAAAAATAAAAAAACTTAATGTGAGTGCAAACTCAAAACCTCTGTATACGGGTAACGATGTGAACAAAATAATCTTCAAAAGATCTGTTGCAGTACTCTGAGGATTATTCGAAAACTGTGGCGAAGGATGAGTTCTGGTATCTTGACAACGACAACACAACCGTAACTGGGGCCGCTGCCACCAATCAAGGTATACGCTCGAGGGCCCTCCTTTCACAGGGAGACCCGATGAAAACAGTCAAAGCGGTGATACCTCTCAATCGGTTTTCTTTCTTCGAGGAGTTGGAGGACAGGCTCCTCCCCCCGTTGCAACTCGAATTTAAATTTGATCTGGAAAGCGATGAAAATATGATCTTTGGGGGTGCCGCCTCGGCGAACCATCGGGTTGTGGTGAAACTCTAAAATGTCTTTCTCGCCTGATGGACAAAAGGTGGTGAGCGAAAACTTCCTCAAACCCACCAAATGGAAATATTTGGAAGGAACTTTGCACACAAGCTCCGCCAGGTCGGAAGCTAGTTCAGATTGGTTAATAAACGCCGGGGTCAAAGACGCAAAACATGTATTCGTGTTCTTCCAGAAAGCGCTGTGGACGCAACAACAATAAATCCTTACATGTTCCATACCTTTAACCTTGATGGCGAAGCGATGTTGAGTACGTGCCGCCTGCTTTACGGTGCGACCTTTCACCCCGAAAATGAGTATGAAGGGACGGACCAAGCTCGGATACGCCGAGATCTTGTTGAATACAGCTACAGAAAAAAACGACTACAACACAGGAACTCAACTGAACGTAGCCAACTACGAAATTCTTTATCCCCTCATTTACTTCGATCTCCGAGCCACGAAGGAAAACTTGACTGGGGATTCCAAAAAGTTGGAATTCCACTATCGATTGGACAAAGACGCCACTGCAGATTATAAAATACGTGCTGTGGTCTTGAGTGAAAAAGAGTTCGTTTTGGATGTGGTTGGAGGTGAGTTGGTCGTGGTTTGAGCTTCCTTGCGGGGAATTTCTTCTTTGATCTAAGATGCCGACTGTGTATCACCCGTTCAAAGTCGCTTTGTCTGAGGACCAAAGGCGCAGTCTCGCGAAGGCGGTGAAGGAAAGGGTGGCTGTGACTCTGCGTGTCAAACCGGGACAAATTGGAAATGGTGACAGCCTTCCGTTGACCACAACACAAATAAACCACCTGAAGAAGGCCTCCAGCGCCGGCCGCGGTGCAGATATCACATTCACTAAGACACAAATTGGACAAACAAAAAATCTGATCGGTGGCAACCTTTTTTCTGTTGCCCGGGCTCTCGCCCCTGCTGTTGGGAAAACTTTGGGGATGGCCGGTCTCAGCTTCGGTGTGGAGAAACTTTTGAAAAAGGTTTTCGGTGGCAAAGTTGGCCCCCAGGAGGTGGAACTGTACAAACGTGTGCAAATGATGCACCTTTCGCAGAAATTGGCTCTTGCAAAGTATTTTGTCGGTCAGGGTATGGTAAGTGGTGGAGGGGGGGGGGGCAATATGGAGGTTTTCTTGGAATGTTGGCTTCCATGGGCATTCTTTTGGCAATAAGTCTCGTAAAGAAGATGTTGGGGCGTGGGATGCAGGTGGGCCAGCGGTCAAGAAGGTCTGCACCCCGTCGCCTTCTGTCACCACCACCTTAGGGAAGTGGCATGCAAATGCGCCATCCTCATGTCTTCGGAAGGTGGGAAGATTGGGAACGCCCGTGGTATGAGCGGGGAAAAAAATGAAATTCAAGGATGCGCTTCTTTCCAACATTGACCTGTTGAATTGGTGTGAATATTTTGGCATCCCACTCAAGGATGTCTTCTCGCGCAATGAAACCAAACCCCTGCACCATTCCCCCTGCATTATCAACCTGGATGATCTCGGAAGTTTGGGCACACACTGGGCGTGCTGCTGGCGGACTCCTGCTTCAAGGCAGGAGGAGGTTGAATATTTCGATTCTTTTGGTCTGCCTCCCCCAGACGAGTGGGAACATAAAATGCGAAAGGCGGGCCACAAAACCTTTCGACGGAATGACTACCAAATCCAGTGGATTGGAAGTGTACGGTGTGGGTATTACTGCCTGCTTTTTCTCAACGAACGCAACAAAGGCACAAGTTACCAAGACATTCTGAAAATGTTTTCTGACAATGTTCATCACAATGAGCAGGTTGTAAAAAATTATTTCGTGAATATACCTTGACTCATGGTGAATTGGTATTGTGTGCGAGACAAACGTAAAACCCCGAACGTGCCTGGGTCTGAAAGGGTTGTCACAACTAAAAATGGGCGAAAAATGGGGAAGGCCAAGTGTGCGGTTTGTGGGATAACAAAAACAGCTTTCTTCCAAAAAGGGGGTCGGGAAACTGACGAGGCCCTCTCATGCAGAGGGCAAACCCCACCTCAAGGTGGAAACCCATCTCAAAACGGGAGACGGTGTTTTGACTGATCTTGCGGGCACTGCGCTCGACTTCACTTTGCAACATAGGATTCCACATCTCGAAAAAAAAGGAGTGGAGGCGGGTCGCTATTATGCTTCTGAAGCGATGCGCAATCCACAGCTCCAGAAAAAGGCTATCAACTATGGGGTGCGTAAGGCCACTCCTGTGTTGCAAAAGGTTGGAAGTGAGCTGTTGGACCAGCTTTCCACGAAGGTGCGCCCCAACATCCGTTACAAAACCGACAGACCTGATCTAGACAATCCCACTGGAAATTCCCACCTCAAAGTGGGGGGTGGGATACCTGTTCCCTTCCCTTTCGTGGATTTCAAAAAACTATGGAGTGTCATCTCTGACCCCAACCTTTTCAAGGGCCCCGACGTTTCTGCAAAAGAGTGGAGGGCAATGGTCGCCGAATATAAACGCCCATATGCAGACTACAAGCGGCAGGGTGGCACCCGCAGTTAAGGCTCTTGGATAAAATGGAAGGGATATGGGAGAGGTATTGGGAGCCTGTTTGATCCCCGGTTTGTTTCGCAGGGTGTGTTGGTTCCCAAGTTCGCAACTGACACACAAACTTTTTGAAAGCTTTTGGTAAAGCCATCCCCCAACACCGCGGTTTCCTGGATGTTTTTAGGAAAACCTTGCGTAATTACTATGGGTCTGGTGTCAATGTCCATGCATTGATTGATAAACTGCTGGCGCCAAAGGGTGGTTGGACCCTCCCTGGGCATAATTACACTAGACCTTACAATCCCTTGCACCATCAGCTAAGCTTTGACCCTGAAACGGGTGAGATCTTGGAAGTATTACAAAAACCGACTGACGCAACGGATGCTATTGCGATGCAACATGCTGTGTATTATAGTAGTTGTGGGCACCGGGCAAAAAAATATGGTGAGGATGAAAAAAAATGCAAGCATGCCGCTAACAGAAAAATGGTGAAAGCTTTGGATGCTTTTCCATGGAAAAAGAGACAATGGGGACATACTCTGGCACGAAATGCAATTAACACAAAAGAGAAGTTGGGACTTGGGGTTAAACACCCTTAATTTTCCTCTATTTCTTTGATACTGTTCAACATATGTCTTATTCCCCAAATATCCAATAAAAATTTCCAATCCCAACCTGTCTGATTTTTTCGTTGAATACAACATATTGAATGAGAGATCCATTGAAGAAAAAATTTTGTCCAATTCACCTATCGCGTCTTCCAAAATATCAAGTTTTCCTTTGAATATTTTGAAAGAAACTTTTTTAGGTTCCCGACAAAAGTTGAATTTAAATTTTTCCAAAAAAAGTTTGGCTTCCCCAACAAAATTCAAAAGGGTTGGTGAACAATATTCAACTTCAGATCCAAAAATAAGTGGGGAGTCAAGATGCAACATGACAACTAACTGGTCACATGTTTCAAACAATTTTTCAACCGCTTCTTGAAAACGAATGTTGGTCTTTTCTTTTACCATCGGTATAACACAACATTTTTTCTTTAAAACGGTGCACCTTCACAAAACAATTTCATCAACCACACGCGCCATTTCTTTTTTCACCTCACAAACAATCGCCATTTCTTTTTTCACCTCACAAGCAATCGGATGCACAAATTCTTCTTGCACAAAATGAATAAGGATTACCAACGAAGCAATCATTGTTAATAAAACAAAAACATTTGTTCAATTGCGCGTGCGAGGGTTAACTTCGACCAGAAAAATAATTTGGAAATATGAAATTACGTAAAGGAACAAACAACTCTTCCAAAACCGCTCCCCACCCATTTTTTTTTCTTTCTTCAAATTCTTTTAACTAGTTTTTGGTGTAATATCCATAAATTTTTACACGCAACTCTGGTGGAAGTGAAAAAATCTGTTCCATGATATCCATTTATATTGTTGCGCAGATCTTTAATTAACCGTGTCTTAAAACCCTTCGTCGGTCAACAATTTTTTCATGAACAATCTTTCATCGGTCGGGAGAGAATGAAGAACTCTGTACGCTATAAGGGCACATTCATCAATGAAATGGGTTTTCCTTGTTTTCTTTATTTGCTTCCATGGAGACATATCACTGTGTAACAAATCCCGCACGTGGTGCATAAGTGGTTTATCCACAGTATCTTTGATTTCCTTTCCCAACCACTTGTCTATCTCTATGATTAAAGCTTGCCTCACATTATGACGTAATAAATCATCATGCACCATTTTTGTTATATATTACCAAGGCAAAAAAAAAAATTAACTGGGTTTAACATATCAACCCCTCCATCCATTCATCCAAAACCCAAGCAGGAAGGTCTTCCCTTCTAGACCAAAATGGAGGAGGAACACCAGTCCGCAAACAAACATCATCCTCATTACATCCTGTACATTTCAAACAACGAAAGTAAGACTGCTCTTTTTCATCTTCATCCTCCTCCAAACTATCCACAACAATCCGCTTGTCTTTATTGTTTATATTAACAAACTTTTGCTCCACAATGGACGACGAGTGGTGAGAACTATAGCTAAAACCAATTCTATGCACATACTGATCCAATCTTAAAAATCTTGGTATTTTAAAATTTGATGACATACACCTATTACAACTAGGTTTATTCATGTACTCCTTTCAAAACCGTCCTCTTCCTTTAAAATTCGATTGTAAATTTACCTTACAGAGCCAAATTCATTCGTATCATACAAGAAACTTTCATTCATATCGTTTGCCTTTTTGTCGGACTAATTTCAAACAATTTTCCGTTTTTTACCGAGGACCTAAATTTTATAACTCCTTAAATTCCGAGATCGTCAACTCGTCCTCTCCTGTCTCCTTTAAAAAAGCACTTAAGGCGTTTATTTGTAATAACTATTAGTAGTTTTAGATATAATGTGATTAAGTATTAACTTTATTTGCAGCTTGTAACCTATTGTAATTGTATCCGTCGTCTTGTTCTTTTTTCAAAATTTCATCTTGTAAAACAATAACTGAGGAGACCTAATTTACTTAAGCTTCATAGTTTCCTTCAGGTCTCCTCGCCACTGTAACTTCTATCCATTCTATCTTTTTTGTTTTCCTTATAATAATGCTATTTGTGGTTTGGCAAATAAATAAATAAATAAATAGAAGGAAGGGTTGTCCCCCGTCTGAGTGGAGGGATATAAAGAGAAACAAACGCTGACCTCTTTTCTTCAACATTTTCCATTGAAGACAATGATGTTGGTTTCTTTGTTTGAACTTTGCTTTCTCTCATCCCCTCCACTTTGCGTGCGGTTGTTGGCATTCTCCTGCCTATATTTTCGCTGGAAAAAATTTCCGGCTGGGCCATCGATATTCCTTGGTATCCCTTTTGTCTAATTGGGTGACACATTTATTACCCATCCACCTTTCTCTCATTGGATGACTCGTCAAACTGGTTTAACTGGTTTGTATTATTAATACTTTCTAAGTAGTATAGCCGGAGCTAACCTGCTACTGTTACGAGGAGCGAAGCGACGAGGACGATGGTTTTGCGAAAACGGTAGCAGGTTAGCTCCGTCTATATTACTGCCTTTCCCACTTGAATTGGATAGTTTGTCTCGAGATATGGGGCGGAACAACATCAATTTTAAACTTCTGTCATTAAATGCTCGCGGAATCCGTTCTTTTGACAAAAGAAAGTATATTTTCAATTGGATGTTTAATCTTAGGCGGATATATGTTTCCTTCAAGAAACATATAGCACCCCTGAAGTGGATATTATATGGAAAAAACAATGGAAAGGTGATATGTTTTTTTCCCATGGAACTTTTCGTAGCAGGGGTGTTCTTATCCTTGTAAAGGAACAATTTGATTTTCAATTGCAATCGGTTAAGGTTGACTCGCAAGGTCGTTATATTCTCCTTGAGGCCATAATTCAAGATTCCCATTTCTACTGTTAAATATCTATGCGCCGAATAAATGTGCTGAGCAGTGTGATTTTTTCAAAATAATTTCTGAGGAACTCAAGAGTCCGTCTACACCTTCTGATTTTTCAGTGGTTGTTGGAGGAGACTTCAATGTAATATTTGACCAGGATTTAGACGGGAGTGGCGGTATTAAGAATACGAAAACCTCAGTTAAGATTTTAGAAGATATTTGTCTGAAACAGGACTTGATAGATATTTGGCGTGTTAGGCACCCCACAGAGAAACGTTTTACTTGGCGTCAAAAGACTCCAATTATTCAGAGACGATTAGATTATTGGCTGGTAAACGATGGTTTACAAGATGATGATGATTTAATACCTTGTATTAAATCGGACCACTCTGCAATAACATTGCACATTAATGGTGTAGATGGGCCATATTTTTGGAAATTTAATTCTGCTTTAGTGAATGATAAGGACTATCGTGACCTTCTCGACGAGAATATTAAAAATTGGCTTGAAGAATATAAAGAGGTTGATGACAAGCGTGTTCTCTGGGATTTGATAAAATACAAAATTCGGCAATCAACTATTAAGTATAGTAAAACAAAAGCTAGGATTAGGAAGGCAAAGATCAGTGAGTTGTGAGTGAATTAGAGTCTTTTATAATAATAATAATAATAATAATAATAATAATATATCACATTTATATTGCGCATTTTCTATGCAATATTCAAATGCGCATTACAACACTGGCCGGGGGACTTTGCCAGACTGCTTATAACGCAGTTCACAATTAATGAAGTTGAGTTATGAGTGCCCCCGTAATGTCAATATCAAATTAAGACAGACACTAGGGGTGGTCACTGCCAGAGTTTTGTTACGTCCCTAGTGGTTCTTTTACGTCCCACAGAATCAGAGAATAGTGGTCATTCATTATCATTTCTTGATGATCTAAAAAAGGCTCCAACCTTGACTGAAGAATTACGAATCGTATGTGAAGGAAAGATAGAGTAAAAAAAAATAAAACTCCTGGAAACGATGGAATAACAATAGAGTTTTATTTGGCCTTTTGGCTTCTGATTGGAAGACTTTTAGTAGAGTGCATAAACTTTTCTAACGAGTTTGGGGAACTTTCAAATTCACAAAAACAGGCTATAATTACACTCACTGAAAAAAGGAAAGGACAAAAGGTTGATCAAGAATTGGGTACCTACATCGTTAATAAATGTTGATGCCAAAATTATTTCCAAAGTTCTAGCAAACCGTCTAGAATAAGTTTTGCCAAAATTACAAACACCCCAATCAGAATGCGTTCATTAAAGGCAGGTCTATTTTTGATGCAGTTAGAACAATCGATGATATTTTAGATTACACTAAACGAAATAGCTGGTCTGGAATGTTGGTCGCAGTTGATTTTGAGAAAGCATTCGATACACTGAATTTCCAATTTTTGCTCAGGACCCTGCATAAGTTTAACTTTGGCCCATCTTTTATTCAGTGGATACGTGTTCTGTATAATAACACATCCAGCTGTGTAATGCATAATGGTTTTATGACCGGCCTATTTCCATTAGGTAGAGGAGTTAGACAGGGCGATCCACTTTCCCCTTACCTCTTTATATTAGCACTTTATATTATTATATAAGAATAAGAGAGGATAGGAATATACGGGGTCTTCAAATTGGTGAGGAAACAATCAAGCTTTCTCTATTTGCAGATGACATGACAAGTATTTTAAAAGATCATAATTCTTATACCGCTTTGCTTTGTATTCTGGAGTCTTTTAGAGAGTGCGCTGGTTTAAAGGTTAATGACGAAAAAACAGAAATCTTGGCCTTAGGGAATAATATGTTACATGAGGCAGACTTTCGAAAACACAATCTTTGTGAAGTTATCAAAATATTAGGAATATATTTTGGTTATGACAAAAGACAAAAAGACAATCTTAATTTTAGGCAAACATTAAAAAGCATGAAGAAATTCATTAATCTATGAAAATGGAGAGGGCTCTCCCTTTTAGGGAAAATACAAATAGTCAAAACATGCGCTGTTCCAAAACTTATGTTCAGAGAATCTGTGATACCCATTTCCAAAGAATTAATTAAAGAGGCGAATTCAATTTTTTATAGCTTTGTGTGGAATGGGAAAGATAAAGTAAAGCGCCATGCATTAATATCTGACATCGGAATGGGTGGACTCAAGATGCTGGACGTCGAATCTATGATCAGTGCAAAACGAGTAACATTTGGATGATTACTGAAGTCCTTGGAAAATAATTCTTGACAAGCTTCTTTCACCAATCAGAGGACGCTTCGTCTTGCATTGTAATTTTGACACTTCTAAATTGAGAATTAACTTACCAGTGTATTACACGGAGTGTCTTGACGCGTGGTCTTCTTTAAAGTGGAAAACGCCAAGTTGTTATCGGGAATTCATTAATCAGATTATTTGGAATAACAAGTTTCTTTTTTCTGACAAAAAATCCATGTACAGAAGTGGCATTGTTAAGATAGGGGATTTAATATCAGCAAACAACTCTTTCTCGTATGGTATTACCTCTTCTATTGGCAATCCCGAATAAAGATTTTTTATCATGAGTATGATTAATTCAATTCCTGCAGAATGGCGTTCCCTTCTTAAAGCTTCGTTCGAGGTAAAAGTGATTGACACCCTTCCAGACATCCCAACTATTAGGATGGAAAGTGGTAATTTGGTACCAATTCTCGATACCACTCCTCAACAGATTTACCAACTCTTTCTTCGGAAAAAAAAACAGATCCCACCCACTGCTAAACAGAAACTAGCAAACAAGTATTCAAATACAGCAATTAATTTGGAGAAGGTTTATTTTTTAGCCTTTCAAACCACCTTAGCATCCAAGACTAGGGAATTTTAATACAAAATTCTAAACTGTATCGTCTTTACGAACGAGAAACTTAATCGTAATGGTCTAGTTGAATCCCCAAGCTGTACTTTCTGTCAAGAAGTAGCGGAATCCACCGAGCATTTACTTTTCTTCTGCAGAATATCCTCCGATTTTTGGAAACACGTCTTGTCCTGGCTCGGAGATAATGACTTGTATGTTGAAACAATTAATGAGTCGGACTTAATCTTTGGAAAATATGATATTGCAAATGATTTTCTTTAATTAATCATATATAAATGTACTTACACAATAGATAACTTGATAAGTCTATGTAAAGAAGACATTTCTCTTAATTTTTACTTCCTGAGCAGCATCGCATTTTTTGCGTTTTCTCATTTTTTCTCATTTAACTGTTGTAATTATTCATAGTATTTACTATTATTCTAATGTTTTAATTATTATTATTATTATTATTATTATTATTAACAATTGTAATGATTTCATTTGCTTCATTTGTGAATTCGTACTGAATATATTTATAATAAGCCTTCAAATTCGCTATTCCAATCGTACCGGATTACGAACTTGCCTTGAAACCTATCAAACTAATCCACAGCAGTTACAGGTGCCGGCCGCTTCTGTTGCCTATGTCCTATTAGGATAGCAGAGCATGCTCCTTTTCAAGTTTAAAAAAAGCCTGAAATTTTGTTAAAAAATGTTTCACCCAATTCCAAATCTTGTCAGGTTCCCCGTTGCACGTTCTTTCGTTTCGCTTCAAATGATCATAGTTGTTACTTCAGTGCTACCCTGTAAGCAGAGGCCCTGCGATCTTCCTCTTCCCGACTTCTCTAGGAACTGAGATCGCAGGGTACTTCAGTGCAGGAGTGTTTAGCATTCTGTACCACACTAGTTTCTTAAAGCATGAGAATGAAATCTAGCCTGCGAAAGCAATCACGTATTTCCGGTTGTCGCTTCTCTCCGCCCGAAAAGTAGTTTTCTCGGCGGGGGAAGCTAGAGCCGAAAAAACGGGATAGTCTCGCAGGCTAAATGAAATCCAACAAACCTGGCAAAATGCAAGTGCAAGCTGAGACAAACACTCTAAGCTAAAATGATATAACTCTGAAATACTGTAAACTGTACACTAGGAATAAACGTTGTTGTTGATATAAGATCAAGACAAATGGAATAACAGTGGAATAGTGTCCCACTATTACTATTACTATTATAATCATAAAAATTACAATTTCCTCGATTGTAATTGGTTTAAAAAACTCCTATTTTCCACTAATTCACGTGCCAAGTTGTTATCGGACAGTTTGTTATTGGACACTTTGTTATTGGACACTTTGTTATCGGACAGTTCAATAAGCCAATCACATTCAAAGTAGTATTTTAAATCAACCAATCACATTCAAAGTTGTAGTTTAAATCAACCAATCACAACCTTGGTTACAATCAGCATACATTTTGATCGTTGTCAATTTCAGAGCGACATTAAACAATTTACGCTTCCTTTGTCAGTCTTTTAATGCAAAATTTCCTTCCCTTTTATAACTTGGCTCTTCTTCTTTTCTCGGAAATTGTAATTTTTATGATTAATTGGTAATAAGACTTCGTGTCGTCCAATTCGGTCTGAAATCATACTCGTGATAAACAAATCGGACTCCCGCTGCGCGGTCGTCCGATTTTGTTATCACTCGTATGATTACAGACTCCACTCAGTCCTATTACTATTACTATTACTATTACTATTACTATTACTATTACTATTACTATTACTATTACTATTACTATTACTATTACTATTACTATTACTATTACTATTACTATTACTATTATATATTACATGCAAAGGGTTGTACTTGGCCCTAGCGCTACGATCTTCCTAGTCCTAGGATCATCTTAGCTAAGAGGTAGGAAGATCCTTAGCACCATGTAAACTGTTTTCGCTAGGAAGATCCTAGCTACCAAATCAACAAATCAAACAAACATGGCGGCGACCGGACGATCAGCGGCTAAAGGAAGACAATTTCGTCGAAATTTCCGACCGAAATTTCTGCATGAAAACCAAACGAAAAGTTGGTTCGCCCTCTAGGAACTTCCTAGTTCTAGGATCTTTCTGCCTCCAGTGTAAACAGCCCGTTAGTCAACTAAGTTTTTTCAACAGGCTTTCTTCTTCCAGGTGCCGGGCCGCGTATAATTACTTTGTGTTTTATGTCAGTTGCAAAGAGACTAAGAAAGAGGCCTTGAAGCCTAAGAGTAAGTATAATACTCTTTTGACATGTTTGACTTCACTGTAATCAGCAGGTAACTGAGGAAAAAATAGACTTATTACCAGATTACTGACCAAAAATAGCAAAATTCTAGAGGCTTTTTTCTGAGAAAGGGAAACGAATTGTTTGGGATATAAAGTTCCAGTGTGACCGGGAAAACCGTGAACACCTAAAATATGCCAGGAATGTTATTTCTGATCAATCACGCGCCACAAACCCATTCGCCAAACCGCAGAGTGTTTCCTGTTGTTTGGCAAAACATGTTCGGAATGATTGCGAAAAAGCAAGTAGTCTCCTACGCAGCCGTTTTTTGTCTCGTCACGCAACGCTCCTCGCCACGTGAATGAAATAAAGAAACCTTCAAGCAAAACCCGAGAAAAACGATTCTTCTAGCCAAAGAAATATCGTTTCGTACCTTGCAACACCGTTTTCAGCACATTTTGAACTTATTTTGATTTCGATCAAGGAAAACCCGACTTGTAACAGTTGTTCTGCTTGCGGTTTTGGCGCGTGAAATTCTCGAACGTGATTGTCTAGAAGACAATAAACATTCCTGACATATTTTAGGTGTTAACGGCTTTCCCGGTCACACTGTAAGTAGCCGTCATCGTGTCTTGGAAAAACCGCCGTAAAATAACACTAGTTTATTTTCCTTCGGGAAATAATTTGAAATCTACTTCTCAAACTCAGGTTGCGTCCCGGGAAGGGGGGTACTCCCTATAATGGCCTATACGGGGAGGCTCCGCCCGAAAAGGGTACCTTTTTCAAGTTTCAGGTACATGAAAGGGTAGGGATTTCACGAGTTGAAGTACATGGAAGGGTACGGAAATCGGTCATTTAGATATTTAGAACGGCCTTTCATTAAATTATTTCAAACACACGTACCTTACGACTGTACTGTTCTAATTTATTGAACGCTACATGAAAATGACAAGAAGACTTCCTGTGTTTGGTATACGAAAGGGGTACCATTTGTCAAGGGAAGGTATACGAAAGGGGTACCTTTTCTGTCAAAAATGGTATATAAAAGGGTAAGGGGTCGGACCTCGGGGTGGAGCCTCCCCGTACGAAAATTTTTTTAGTACCCCCCCCCCCCCCGTCTATCTTGATACCCAGTGAAAGTACGAATCAAGACACATTCGCGATCAGTTAAAAAACTGATCAAGACACTTGAATTTGAATTAGCAACCTCAAAAATTACAATACATATGGTTTTAGGCCAAGCGTGAGGAAAAAATGGTGGGATATTGGCCAAGTTCTTTAGCTGTGTGTTTATGGACCGAGACGAAGTCGAGCTCCATAAACACGCAAATAAAGAACGAGGCCAATATCCTCAGTCATCTTGACCGAACAAGCTTGGTCATTAAAGGATTTATTATATGACTCAAAGGACGCTCGATCGGTCAAGATGGCTCCATCTTGATGTAGCCAATCACAGCAGGGGAATTGATTCATCTTGACCACTAAAGAACCAGTCATATAATAAGGCAATTAGTATATACTAAAACAGTAGAGAGCGTTCAAGACGTGCTCTGATTGGCTAGTCAAACTCCGAATATCCTTTGCCATTTACCTCCGAGCAACTCGCGAGTCTCGTGCTCCCTCGTGTGAATTTCGAAAAAACGGCGTCCCGGTTTGCACCTGTGACAAGCGAAGAAATCATCCAAATTAACGACAGTGTCGGTGGCTAGTGGTGGATATTTATATCCACCACTAGCCACCTCCACTGAATAGTTGTTAATTATTACCTGGCGTCTTTAAAAAAGTAACGTTAAAATTACAGTTCTGGACCTTCCGATCTTCTTTCATGCCATTCTGCATCTCCTCGTCTCTTTTACCCTGAGTATCAAGTGGATTCAATGTCTTGGCAACATTTTTATCTTCCAACTGACGCTCCTGTCAGAACACATGCTATCGGCTAAAAACGTACTGGATGGACACCTCCAGCTCAATGTTCAAAGTCAATCTATTTTTGTACTCTTTAAAAGCTGGGTCGACCTCATAAGCTATAAACTGGTCCTTGGATAAAGTTTTAGGCGGACGAAAACGACTCGCTCCGTGACGTGAAACAAACGACTCCCACAAAATGTATGCAGAGTTGTAAAAAATGCGAAAGAATGTAAAACAATTGGTGCTAATTAAGTAGAGAATATATTTGCTATATCCCACTGTATTTTTATGCACGTTTGAGAAGCCGTATCAAAAACTCATGCTTCGTGTTGCATCAGGGGCTCCAAACACCTCGAAACAATAAAAGACCATAAAAGCACTCCGCCTTCGACGTCGTGCTTTCACAGTGTTTTTCGATGTTTTGATCCCCTGATGAAACTCTAGCCCTAACACTCGTTTTTGATATGTTACCTCTTCGTGTTACAAGGGCCATTTGTGTAAGAGAAAAAGCACTTTTTCACAATTTGCACAAACTTAAAACAGCTATTAAAATTCCCGTGACAGTGTCCCTTCAAAGGCAATCAATAGCGCGCCAGCTCTAGCCTGCGTGCAGACGTCTCCTATTTCCGTTGTTGCACGCGGAAACAAAGGTAATAGGAAACGTCTGCACGCACGCTAGAGACAGGCTAGCCAGCTCGGGCCCTCCGTCCGACTGATATGACATCAGTTCTTAATTCTCTTCACGGTGTCTTCAGAGTGGTAGTGCTTCAAGTTAAAAATACAGTCAGGTATTATTGACAAAACAAAATGAGAGAGAGAGAGAGAGAGAGAGAGAGAGAGAGAGAGAGAGAGAGAGAGAGAGAGAGAGAGAGAGAGAGAGAGAGAGAGAGAGAGAGAGAGAGAGAGAGAGAGAGAGAGAGAGAGAGAGAGAGAGAGAGAGAGAGAGGAAACTTCCCCAAAGATCCGCCAATAAAATGTAGCAAACCGTCAACATCAAAAGGACCTTTCTGAGGACGAGTGAGACCAACAGGAAGTAATCAGGTCGATGTAGTTGCGTCAGCGTAGCAGGAAGCTTATTCATCATACAAAACACTCCAATGTCTTGCACGAGTGGGTTTGCACCCTGCAATAACATCCGGTTGTGTTGCCGGAAGATGCAGGTTGCTGCTTCTTAGTGCTCGCTAAACAAATAGCAACCAAAATCGAACAAGTGCAGTGCGTGCTTTAACTTGTCCAATTTTAGCAATCTAAACAAATCAAGACATTTTTTTTTGTAAACACGAAAACGATTGGTTTCAGAACAATATTGTTTTGGGAAAAATGAAAGAACACTTCAAAATTAGCTAGCCTGTAGATTTTCAGGATTATATCTCAAAAGAAGCGTTTGCTATGGCCGCCGAAAATTAGAAGGGTTTGTATTAGAAAAACAAATTTTGCCACCCTGTCAAGGCTCAGTGGTTTTCCATACAAATCTTTTTAATTTTTAAACTATCGTAAAATGTCTTCCTTGCGCATAAACAACTTCGAATTTTTGGCAATGATAAAGTGTTGTTCTCTCTTCCTATTCCTTACAAAAATACAGAGGCTGCCTCTTTTTTTATTGGTTAATGAATAAAGCTTAACTAGGTGGCAAGGCCTTGAAATCTCCATATAAAAGCTCTAAAATTACTAAGGGGTAAAACCTACACCAAATCTCTCCATTTTCCAATTTGGTTCCTGGCTAATTTTAACATGCTCTGTTCATTTCTGTAAATTATATAGCTCTAGCTTGGAGTTTTTATTAATACTAAGGTGTCACGTGACGAACTGATGCAAAAGGCTTACAGTGATCTCAAGATGCTTTTGACAAGCTGTTGAAATTGCTAAAGAACAGAAGCTACTAAGTCTTTGGGAAGAAAATTGATGAATGAAAATGTTGTGAAAAATATTTATAGGTGTCACTGATTTAACCACAGCTTCTCAGGCCTGAGACTGCTGTCTATTTTCCTCTTAGCCTGTATATTGGGTTCAAAGTGCAGACTATTGCTTTACAGCATGGTAACATTGGTATTATGTTTTTACTAGTTTAGAAGAGGGAGCTATTACCCAACACGCACATCCAAGCCCAGAACTATGAGTAAATGAGTCCTTCGCTGAAACTTGTGTCAATTTGTTCCTATTTTAATATTGAAATATAACATAATGAAGTATAATAGACATTCTAACAGAATATCTGTTATAAATACTCTGACATAATCAATTATCCTAATAAAATGAATAAATATACCATGCTAGTATTACAGATGTAAAATTGTTAACCACCCATAAAATTCTTGTATTATTTTTTGCACCTAATATTATAATTGTTTGCTTAGTGCTTCAGAAAAAATTAAATTAACTTTTGCATCAAAAGAGACTTGCACAGTGAAATAATGCAGGTTAAAAAGTAAACATACAAATAGCATTGTTTATGGATGCAGTTAAACTGCACGCATATAAAACTGAAACCTAGCTGTTTAACTCTGAACACTAACTCATGAATACTACTCTGAGAGAGACTATCTAATGAGTCAAATTTATTTCAATAATACTTCATGCAATACTGGCAATTCTTTTCACACATTATAATGGTGATTTCTTTCCCAGGAAGAATGGATAAAATAAATATAAATGTATTAAGGTTCTCATATTTCCAACTGGGATAGCTGTGGCAATCCAGCTCTTCTGATGCACTTTCTCATTAATAAATAAAATCAATGGAATTCTTCTCTGGAAATTTGACTCTTTAGAAGCCTTTCTTGGTCCAAAATTATTATTTAAAATAATATTGTAAATTTAAATGTCATGTTTGGAGGCAAGGCCTCAGCAATAAATAAATTAATATCTTAATATTCAAAGAAAAGCCTGTATGCTGCTATTTACATCAATACTATGCTGGAGGTGTCATTAAAATCTGACTGTAAAACCAGCAAAAAACTAAAAAGTTGATTACTACATCTAATGGAGAACAGAACATCTCAGAAATGTTGAAAAAGTTGACAATTAAGTGTGAGACACTTTTGGGATCTTTTCTTCTTTGGTTAAAAAAAGAAGGTCTGGCAAAATACCGACATTGTTTTTCTCTATATGAATATGTGCTATTAATTCCTCAAAACTTGAATATCTGGTAAAGTAATATAGTTTCCAATATCAACTACTTCCTTTAAACACAACAATGGTCATATCCCAATAATTTACTAGCCTTAACACTTCCTATAAAATGATCTCCAATGAAATAAGAAACCTAAATAAACGATCAGTCCTAGTAAAAACATTGGAACCTTTCCATTTCTGTGGCTCTTACAAAAATCTCAGTATCTTCTAAGTCCTGAGTTCTGTTGGTCTCTTCTGCAGAAATAGTTTAGAATGGCCACCACATTACAACCACTCTGACAGGAATGTTCAAGGATGAAACAAAAACCCAATATAGCTCACCAGAAATTATTCATATTATTTCACTATTACCAGTCTGGCATAATAAAATAACATCATGCAGCACAAACATGATTGAAAGACTACCTGTGGGTAGTGTTCAATATTAATGAAATCTACAATCAGCAGGCAGCATGTGTTTGTAAAATTGCTGCATAATTGAATTCTGGTTACTTAAACCATAACCATCATTGGCAAAATAGAAATATTACAGATGGTGAAATATTTGAGTTATCTGTCGGCAAATCATGTGTCAATGGTTTTTGGTTTGAGTGAGCAACTCCTCACTGTACCAGGGTCTGGCAGATTCTAATAATGTTATTGTCCAGTGACTGTACTGCTGTACTGTGCCTCACTCTTAATGTGATGGCTGAGGTGAAATGAAAGCACATAAAGTAACTCTGCACACTAAAATGTGTAATGCAAGACAATCTTGCATTAATTATCAGCTGTGAAAAAACTGTTTCTGTTTGAACCTCAGTGTCACCATCCTTGTTGGTACAAAAGATATTTTTTCATAGACACAGGAATTGGCAACTTCTCTACATTGCTCTTTGTTAGGTGCTCTTTGCCAACAGATTTGCGGATGGTGCGGCGACACAAATCCATCAGAGGCTGGGGTTCAGCTGTTGATGAGACAAAAAAAGGGAGCTGTTAAACATTGTTACAATAGTGGAACTTAGCTTGGCCAGTGATTGATTAATCAAAGAAAGTGCAGATTTACATTCTAACACAAAATATACCATGAAAAATTATTTATCGACAGTATGTAGCAGATCACAATCATGAAACTATGTTGTTAGTAACCACACTGATGTAGAACTCAGTATGTTTAATTGAACTGCTCAATATAAGTTAAGTGGTCTCGAGCCATGAAAACAACCGTGTCCAAAACATAGCAACAGGTGTTGACTTGAAAAAATGAACTAGTTACAATACACCCTCTTCACATATGCATTGCTTTTGTGTAACATTTAAACAAAAGCCAAATTGATGGACCCAAAAGGAAATAAAGTTGAAGAAGGGATGGAAGTATATTGTGGCTAAATTGTCCATTCAACACAACTCAAAGCATGTAAATGTATAACATTTCTAAATTCGATCTCGCCATTTTAAGACATAAAGTCAAACCTTTCTTCCAACAAAGTGAAATGGAATAAAAAGGAAAATGAAATAATAAAGAAGATAAAAGTTTTCCAGTAAACCATCCGAAAAAAATTTGTAAGGGTCTTTCATTTTTGTTATACGGTCATTATTACTTAAGTCACATAAATCGAAAATCGAAGATCGAAATTTTTTCCCAATGACAGGACTGCTACGATTACGGTGAAACGAACGACCAAAATGTTTTATACAGTCCACAACAAAACAGGTAAAATTTACCGAAAATTGAAAACAATAAATTATCTGATCGATTACGGCGATTCTTTGTAAAGTTCTGTGGCTTGCACTGGTTTTTTTAATGGCTTTGTGGCACACTTTTTTCAGCGTCCTGTACATGCAACAGGTGGTTTGGCACGCGCCGCATTCACTGGACTTCTTTGTGACCTTATTGTCTCTTTGTTTGCATTCAGCTTTTGAGTTCAAAGATCCTCTGAAAAGACAAGTTTTGAAATCCTCCGATACAACACAAAGCTTGAGTAAAGTATCCCCTAGAAGCACAGCAACAAACGTTTTGGCGATTGACAAAAAGCACCTCCAAAAACTAGACGTAGGAAAATGTCTCTAACAAAAAATGAATATTTAATTTTCATTCAACAACTGAAACAATGAAATCTATGAAAATCGGAAACGACGAAGTGGTCTTTATGGCGGTACAGTTTAAGAAAGAGTCCACCAAAAAAATTGTGGTGGTCCTTGTAAGAGCTCGGTCAAAGTAATTCGAGTATACATTCCCTTGACAGCGATTTATCGCGCTTTCCGAATGGAAGTCCTTTTTTCCAATTTCAGCTCTCATTCCAGTATTCAACATAATAGCCGAAATATGTTAGATTTCGGAAAAAGAAAAGCGACATATCGAAGAAAAACAAACGTTTTTGGGTCGCGAGGGCCGCGAATCCGATGAGATCATTTCACATGTGACGTAAAGGAAGTGAAGTCGTTAGGTAATGAATATTTTAATTCGCAATTTTTGAGATTTTAGAAAAGTATCCGAGTAAGCCGTAGAAGACCTTTCATGGGCATAAACGAAACTGAAAGTTGATAAAATCGAAGGGGTCTGTTTTAACAGCTCTAGCACGGGTGAAAGACAATACAACAGAAATAGCGTATACAAAAGATCTGCATTCACGCACGAAACAAAAGGCGAGTCACACAGGTTGAATTTGTAGAGAAAAAATTTAATACTTACGATCAAGACCTCCGACATATTTCATGGTGATCTCACAGTGACCCCAAACAGCTGATACTATTGGATACACAGTCTTTCCTTTGATGCCGCGAAAAGCTACTCCTAAATAGCGTCCATCGTTAGTTTCAAAAGCCATAGTCCCCTCATCCATGTCCAATATTACCCGAAACTTATCGGGTACCACAAAACTGTGATCGCTGTCAGATAATACTGGGTACTTGACAGAAGAAACGTTCTTTTCGTCGTGGTAAAGCTTGTTTCTAACAATGTCCCAACCCCAGCTTTCGTCGTTGCTCCCTACGAGAGAGTGGTAACCAGTACAATGAAGAAGTGCTTTCGAAGTAGCTACCCCTACGACGGCATGTGTCCCACGCTGTCGTGTCGACCACTGGATTTCCCAGACGTGAAATCCGCGACTGTAGCCTTTCTTTCCTCGTATACAGTCCGTACTTTGTGCTACGGGATGCCTGTGAAACGTATGTGGATCGTCGTCTTTGACGAAAATGTTCACTGATCTATCGTTTGGGTTCCAAGCATGTTCTAACAAAGCCTCTTCCGGTAAAGGAGGCCGATCAAGTAAAATGTCTAATTTCTCTGGTCTTGCTAAATCTCTTGCCCGATCTTCCTCTTGTAAGACATTGAGCGATTTAAAGACTCCTTGTCTATTGTCATTGTGATCGTTTCTTTTTACGGCCGAAATTCTTGATCCCATGTCGAGAAAGGGATAGTGGAACAGAGACGTGTAACTGTTCGGTAAAGAATCCAACGCGAAGACTCACTTCACCCTCTAAATTGTCCAGGTTCTTTCTTTCGAGACGTTTACAGGATTTCAATTCTTATCATCCAAACTTCGTTCTAGTTGAGTTCTTAATCGTCTGTTCGACCGAACGAAGCGGTTTTTTGTGACGAGACTTGTTACAAAAGGACGATCGACTGAATCAAAACACGCGTGAAGAAACGTGCGCGCTTGCCCAAACGTTCACGTATCAAGTTTTCTCGGCGAAGAAGTGGTTTCCCTTTCTCAAAACAGGAGTAAAACAGCAGTTGAACTCCTCAAGTTCACTGTTTCGACTTACCAACTTGCTCTGGTAAAGTAGCGAATATGTTCTTCACAGGTCCTTTTCACAGGAGTGATGAATGCCCTTTGTTGTGTTCTGAAAATTTTTCCTTTCAATGTTATTTATATCTTCGAACAGCCAATGAAAACAAGTGCGCATGCACAGTAGCATGTCAAGCGTGAAAAGTCTGACACGTTTATAGCACGCGCTTTGTCATTTCACTTCCGGTTGCGTGAAAAATCGACCAACCGGAAACACGCATTATTATTGCATTTCACTTCTTTCGGTGATTTTCATAAGTAAAAGTATTTCAGTTTTTTACAAGAAAGTGAAACTGTCAATTTATTGATAGAATCATTCGAAAATGAAAACTAACGTGGCTTTAAAACGTTTATTTTTCAGCCGAAACCGATGCGAATTCCATACAAGTGTTATCAGCAGCGAAGTTGGTATTGCAATCAATATTTAATACTTCAGTAGCAGGGAGGGCATTGAATCTAAGCGAAACAGGTGATTTTCACGCGAGTTTAGCGGAGCATAAGAACAACATGTGTTCTTAATGTGAAACTTTTCAGTCCTAATTACATATTTCAACAACAGTAAATTAATTTAAAAGTCTCTACTAAGGTAGATTTGTATTCGTGTCTTGGAAATTGCTGCGTGTCAGCGTTTTTCACTTTGAAGGTTTGGTAATCCAAGGTTTTGTTACGGAATGATATGAACAAGACAACAGCTAAATTTCCTGTGAATGCATGAATGAACTACTAAGCAGAAAACCTCTTTGCAGTTACCTCAGCTTTCATTAATTGAAAACTTTGTTTTTCGTAGTATTGGGGAAGATTTGATTCTGTCTTTGAACCAGTATATACAGTACTAAAATTATGAAGGCGGAATTTGCAGACGTTACTTTAATGATAACTGCAGGCGCCATGCAAACAAACTTTCTGTCACAGCCGGTTTATCAATCGCGTTCAGATCGCGAGTGTACGTCGCGCGCGCCTTACGTGGCCTTGCTTAATGCCATGACGTCATTGGGCGTAAGCGGGTGACGTGATGAAATTTCCCTTTCGACTAAAGCGTTAACTCTTCAGCAGTGTTTTCAATTACGTCGAAGTTAAATTAACTTAATGCAGTGAAACGAAGTAAACGAACGTAGATTTGTCCGCAATGTTAAGTGAAGTATTCCAAGAGGAGAAAAAAGAGGTTTTAGTCATTATTTGTGAAAAGAACTTCTTGGAGACGTGACGTTTCGTGAATTAGGTCATGTTTACTTGGTCGAGCAGGTCACGGTTTTTTGACGGTTTCCATGGTGTTCAAGAAATTGCTCGTGAGTTCGGTGTCAAGAGCTAGCGAAGCCGACTTCGTCAATAATATTCCGATTCCTTGGTTGTTTATTTAAGTCCTTGTGATTACAGACCGATTAGACAGCACTTTGAGACAATAATATTCGTGACTCTCAGAATTGCGTGTTGAGATTCACTCGGCTGACCACGGGTCACAAAACAATCTCAGCACGATAAAGATTGCTGGCAAATATCAAACCTTATTGTAATACAGACTCAATCACTGCGGGTTATTAGAAACCGCAATTTTATTGCTGGGTTCCAGTTTTGCTTTCAAAAAGTTTTAAAAATGCCGAAGCGGTGGTTTAGAGACATGGAATTTTGCGTGTTGTCGTGAGATTCCCGCGGCTACATTATCATTAAACTAATCTGATAATCTGTAGTTACAACAAAAAGTAACTGACGATTACTTCAAAATGAAGGACATGAAGAGGACGGAAAAGTCGTTTGCATCTGTTTGGGTGCGAGTCTGTGATGATTATCGCAGTATTTTTAGAACAAATTAATGCAAGGATTACCTGTCTTATTTTTTGTCTATTTTTCGACCACGCAAAGGTGTTTTATACAACACTGTATGGCACTATTTTGGGGACTCTTTAGAAATCACGAATTTGTCTTTCTAACAAATGACACAAACGTCAGACGTCCCTGCCCACATCTGCCAGTCACACGACTACCACAGGTGGAATCGATATTCATTTACAGGCAAAAAAAGGTAACCTATGACTGATACGTGACGATTCGACAGTTTCAACCTTACTTGATTATCATTAACCTGTGTGCGTGACAAGACAGTGAAAGGGTCTCCCACCATCCCACGCGACGCATAATGGGTCGGGGCAGGTGGTCTGTCAGGGTAATGTTATGCCTGTTGAGAGTTCGAGTGTTGAACTGGTTTTGTTTATGTGACTCAGAAAAGGTGATGGACTTTTAAAAGACAAAATCTTGTACCATTCTCTCAGACCATTAGGCAAAAAAAAATTGTTTAAGCCCCTGATTGGCAAAATAGTTTTATTTTTCCATGGGTTTTATCTTGCCATACTTCAGGCAGAACATAAGCGCAAGATGAAAACAGAATGTCCCATGTATGAAAAGAAAAAGAGCAGTCTCGAAAACTAAATGTTGTGTGCAAGGAGAGATTCGTGATGTCTTTCAGTTAATTCATCCATTCATTCATCAGTTTATCCTGTGAACATTTTGTGTGGAAGGCATGCAGCAAAATAGCACTCACACCTCTTTCATACGCCAACTTTCTGACGGAATGACAGGCGATCGCTCATTCAAAATAAAGACAAATATTTACGTCAACAACACTAGATATCTCTGCCAAAACATGTCTTTTTTTTTCAGTTTTAGGCTGCTATCTAGACCTTTAGGTTACCGTGACAAGTGCTTTGAAACGGGAAAAAATTCACTAAGGACAAGTGGCAATGGCATAGTCGATGGCATACCACGATAAAGCTTTACATAACAATTTTCAACCCTAAAGGCTGATTTTCACTAGCGACGGAGTCGGAGTCATAATCAGCTATAACCAGAAGTGTGGAGCGTTATGATCCAGTGAAAATCAAAGCGACGGTAATGACTCCGTCGCTTATAATCTAGTGAAAACTAGTTTGTGGGGTCGCAAGCACTATTTTGATATCAAACTGTAATCCGAGAGGGTGAGAACAAGCATTGTGATTGGTTGGTTCTTCCGCTTCTGCTTCTGACTCCGACAATCTAGTCATAACCGGAATCGAACGAAAAAGGATCGAAACGTTCTGGTTCTTCCGACTCCGATTCCGTCGAGCTGATGACTCCGCTTACGGCCCCAATGTTTAATTTTCACTGGGTCATAAACGCTCTTACTACTTCGACTCCGTCGCTAGTGAAAACCAGCCGGCTTAGACAATCAAAGCGGCATACAGGGCCAGAATTCCCAGAATTACTCTTTCTGATTGCTTTGAAATGTTAAACGTCTACGCTTTCGAGAAAGTTTTCAAAGCTCTCTAAAAATGTTCACAAATTAAAATTCATGGCAACCCAACGAATACAAACAAAATAAGTACAGCAAATGCTTGAAACATTCATGGAGTGTGGGATAGCAGTGCAGGACAAGAAGGCTGGCTGATAGCGACTTTTCCTGAATCCCGATTGGCTGTATTTTCTTAGTATAACATAACATAACGTATTAATTCAAGATGGGGAAACTAAAGATAAAATAGATGTAAACTATGTACAATATAAATCCTTTAAGAGCTATTTACAAGAGGTATTAAAATTAGATAACTAATGATCAATAATAACAATAAACAAGGCAGACAGTTAATGGATATTACCGTGGTGCAAAAGAGAACACACGAAATACTGGGTAATAAAGAAGAATAAAACAGAGAAAAGAGGAGAATATGGGACAATGGATACAGAAGCATTCAGGAGAATAGCTGAGATATCTGCAAAAAAATTAAAAAATATACTAAAATAATGATACATGAAGTACTAAATTCTGCTGGATATTGGCACGGCAGGCTCTGGGAACAAAAGACTGCAGTCTTTAGTATAGTCCGGTTAGGCATTTTGCGAAAGCTTATTAAGTTCAAACCTGTGATCATGAGCGAGAAGAAGCTAGGATATATCCCAAACTATGTGCGGTTTGTTATGGGTGGATCTGCAGGGTGAGTAGTGAGCTCCTCAGATTCATGATGCCCGTTTACACCGGCCGGACTGCGCGAGGCATACGAATGGCTGTGCGCTGTAATTATTGTAACTTGTTTTCATGTGATATTATACGTGGCGTGTTTTTTTTTAAGCCGAAACTTTGGCGTTTAATTGCGTTTTTATGAAAGTTAGGAATCGAAAAGTTTGAATTTTTTGTGTATGCCGGCTACATGTCGTAGCAATGAGCATTGGGAGTATCCCATCAGTGTGTTCAAACCCCGTTTAAGTCCTAAATTTTTTTCAGGCTTCTTTTCGCAATTGCATAAATTGCGTTCACAACTGCGAGGATCATTCTTCATTTGATTTCATTTCCGCAGTTCATATATGATTCATTTCATATATCATTCACACTCATTTCTTTCACGGGATCATATGAACCCACAATTGACCTGCTCCCAACGTCAGCGGCTTCATAGCTCAGTTGGTTAGAGCATCGCACCGGTAATCGCGAGGTCACGGGTTTCAAACCCCGTTGAAGTCCTGAATTTTTTTCAGGCTTCTTTTTGCAATTACATAAATTGCGTTTACAACTGCGAGGATCATTCTTCATTTGAGTGTCTCATTTGGTAACTAGCAAAAAACACTGGCTTTTTGAGGGAAGTGAGGTAGGGTCTAATTGTGTCACCCAGCCTGTGTAAAATTAAATTATCTGTGTAGGCTGTAGCTATGTCCATCTAATGTATACTATCAAAATTCAACAAGGATAAGCTTGTTATTCTCATTATAATGAGAAATTTCAAGAAAACAACATTAGCAATACTATATCAATGTACTGGCGTGGAAGGATCACAACTATACTGATATGATCAGAAAATGCATTTTCTCATGGTTGTTCCACCTGTATTCCTTACAGTTCAGTTTGGAGAGTTTGTATGCGTTAACAAACAGTGATAATGTTACTTGTGTACTATATAGAAAGCTATGAGAAAACTAAGAATCACCTGTTGCAAATGTACCAAGTAAACATGTATGTGTTCACAAATGTCAAGAAGACAGCTGTCTATGCAGAAACATGCTAATGTTTTGAGGAATCGAATAAGAAAAACTTACATAGGTAGAAGACAAAAGTAACGCTCATAAACAAAGAGAGCTCAGTAAGTCTGAAATAATGCTGCATAAAGGTAATAAGATGAACCAAAGCACTAGCATGGACCTCAAGCTCTGTAGGAAATTTAAGTCTGTCCTCTGTGGAACTCTTTTGAATGTGCCTATTCTTAATCTGCCAAAGACTGGGCAGATGTCTCAGGAAAATATTGGAAAACTGACTGATAATTATAGTTAAACAATCAAACTTGCTTTGGCATTTATTAACAATCTTGAAAAGGCTTTCATTCAAAAGATCGCTGCCACTGTGCACTTCAGTGAGATGTTTGCCAGTTGCTGAATATTTGTGTTCAGCAACGTATTGGAAAAGGTGTTGGGTTGTGTAACCAACATAATCTGCATCACACAGATCACATGAGAAATGGTAAGCAATGCAGTGCTGATTAACAATAGACGGCTTGGCTTCCTTAGGCCTAAATTGTTTCTCTAACTTTCTACTGACAAAGACATTTCGACGTTAACGTAACGTCATTACCAAGTCATAAAATGATGAAATTTTAGGGCGTATAAATACTAAACGAACAATAAGTGATTAAGAAATGTAGCAGAAATAAATAACTTTAACTAGACAAAAAGTTTAGCAGGTATGGAGTCTGTTTGCACGTTAAGATTAGGTCTGAGTTTCTTAACAAAAAGCACTTCAAACACTAAACAATCAAAGTTGCTTTGGCTTTTCTTAACAATCTTGAAAGTCTTTCATCCAAAAGAGATAATTTGAATGAAAGCCTTTTCAAGATTGTTAAGAAATGCCAAAGCAAGTTTGATTGTTTAGTGTTTGAAATGCTTTTTATAATTTTAGTTACTTTAATAGGGTAATTCTATGTTACTCTGTTTTCAGTATGGGTGCAACTGTGTTTGTTCAGCCTCTGGATTTGGTCAAAAACAGGATGCAGATGAGTGGTAAGTATTTCAATAGCTTTATTAGCTTAGATTAGGTAACATAAACAACAAAACAAGCTCCAAACTGAAAGAGTTTCTTAAACTTACATGTAGTACAGCTGTACCGTCTGCAATTTTGAGAGCAACACATTGATTAGTTTTTGAGAAATGAGTGTTTAAAATGTCAAGATTGTACTAGAATGTATGGCTGTTTTGAGGATTCAAACAAATGTACCAATATTTATACCAAGAGTGAGATGCACGTTTGGTTTATGGTGTCCATATTTGTTTGCACCGGTAGTTTCTCAATGCTATTGAGGTAAATGTAAACATCAACAAAGATTCTCCTACACCCTGTAGATTTTGTAGTGCAAAGGCCTGTCACCAAAATTCCAGATGTGTTTACTATGAATGTTGTCATAAATTACAGATGGCCTATTTCTTGAACAACCTAATTACCACCTGGGTTTGTACGAATTACCAGTATTGGTAAAACATATATTGTGGGTGCTAACACAATAATCTTCAACAGAGACTGAATTATTCTATAATTTTATTATTCCTGAAAGCTACATGTATATTTTATAACTTTTATAAATTACTTGTTATGATTATTTTTGTATTTTTTCAGATCATATGTAGGTAGTTTGTTTGCTGTAAAATTATACTACAGCTGTATCAAAAAAAAAATTGTCAGTTGAGAAAATACTTATTAGGGACAGTAAGTTTCCAGGACTTCTTGGCCCTAGGGCTTAATGTTATTTTGTGAATTATTCTACTTCCTTTTTTGATGGGAAGGATACAATTAGGTATTTTAGTCAATTTCCTTCAAAATAATGAATCAAGAGTCGGGTTTCATTAGAAGCCGGCAACCGGCGAAAATCGGCACCTATTTTATCCGAATTTACCTCTTCTGTCGCCTACTTTGTCTGTGTTTTCACTCAAATTATTATAAAAACATCATCAGGTTGCCACCTACTTTAGTTAGCTCAGATGGCTATTTCAAAAGTTATTGAAACCCCTGAAGAGTACAACCTGAAACAGAATTTATAGTTTGTGATATGTCCATTTCACTTCCCAAATCATCAGTTTTGCTCTTTCAAAGAAAAACTAGAGGCCATATTGACCTTCACTAGGCCTGCCAATAGGCAATTGCAATTCCAGTTTGGTACTTCACTGATTCACCTACATGGTTGTGATATTATAACAAAGTTAGCATAACAAAATCTGAATTCCTTTCCGTATTTTATTACCCGGGCTGCCCGCGTCTCGCGCGGCGCCTGAGTCTAAAATTACCGACGGTTCTTCTTTTTTGTCGTCGAGTATTATCCACAAAGCTCACTTCCGGCGTTTCTGCGCAAGCGCTAACTATTTTTAACAGAGTGATGCCTGTTGTCACGTATCGGAAAATGTCGATTCACCTTGTGTCTTTTGAAGTCTGAACAAACAATGTGTTAAGAGAAGTGTCTATGCAAATGTTTGCAAGTTCAACGGCAAGAAGAAAGCTTTTAACATGAGTAAACTTAACTCCAGATGGACTGCCGTGTTTCCTCGTGTCTGCTTCAGTAGACTGCGAGTAGTCTCTAATTTTGGCGATGGATTGTGGGGCAGGCAAAAGACACGTGCGCGCGTGAAGTTGCGAGGAGATGTGACGCGAGGGGAGCGCCAAAAATTAGAGACTACAGACAAAGGGAGTTTGACCTTTCACGGCCCAGTGATTCGAAGTGTAAATCTCATATCAACAGCAAGAATGATGCCTGTTGTCATGTATCGGAAAACGTCGATTCACCTTGTGTCTTTGAAGTCTGAACAACTAATATGTTAAGAGAAGTGTCTATATGAATGTTTGCAAGTTCAACAGCGAGAAGAAAGCTTTTAACATGACCAAAATTTAACTCCAGATGGACTGCTGTGTTCCCCGTATCCGCTCCATTGAGATGTACATTTTGTTGAATAACTCAAGTACGAGATATCACACACCCCTGAGACTTTGACAGGTAGTTTATTTACTATTTTCCCACAATATCTTAATTTCTGGACTTTAATTTTTGAATGATAAGCGATTAGTTTTTACAAATGTACTAGCATCACTTGAAACTGTCCAGAAACGTTCCTTTCTTGTGTTTCAAATGACCCTGGATTGACGTATTTGTAAACAGTTTCACTCTGCTAATTAATTTTCTACTCACATTTCACCGAGACTCCATTAACGTTTATGCGAAAAAATCCTACATTGTTCGATAAGCGTTTCCTTTCTCAAACAATTATCCATCGAAGCGAAAACAAGTGTGCTTAGTTTTATTTTGGAATTAATACACTATTTTTATCACCTTGCATAACGATAAACCTCTGTGGCCTAAAGGTCATTGTTCCTGCCTGTGACGCAGCTAACCCAGGTTCGATGTCTTTTAGTGGTATATATCACGGGGTTTTTTTTTCTGTTTCTCTTTTTCTTGTTCTTTTAGAAATATTTTTTACAAGTGTTATAATTATTGTTCTCAATGGTTGAGCTGTATTTTAGAGGAATAGGTATATGTTGATAGGGGTCTAAAGAAATAGACTCCAACACAAGCTAAACACAATGCGTCCGATGTAAGAAAGACAGACTTCCTCTGTTCTTTTGTTTAGCGCTAAGTTAGGGATACAATACTGTTTTTTTGCAAGCCTGAGTTTAGGCTAATTGTAGCCTCTTGTTTCCTTTATTTCCTTTTATTTTCACTATGGCATCATGTTGATCATGTACAGATACTGTGGTTCCACTGCCTTCTCTAATATGTCACAGTTTTCAAGTGCATTCAACATTGCTTGTGTTATGGAAGTCTAGAAAATGATGACCCAAAAAATGATGGCATAGAAAACTGCCTACATAGAAAATAATCCTAGGAGTTGTGTTTCCTCATATGTCTGCCAGCTTGCATTTAAAAATAGTGAAGGATTTTTTTGCATAAACATTACTGGAATCTTGGTGAAATGTGAGGAGAAAAATATTCAGCAGAGTGAAACTGTTAGCAAATGCGCCATTGGAAAGATAGACAGACCATAAGCAAGAGAATAAAGTTTCTGCGGTCAGTTTCACGTCACTCAAGTATAAACTAAAATTGCTTATCAATATCATTGAAAAAATAATGTCAAGAAACTGAGATAATTATTGTAGGAAAATAGTATTAATAAACTAACTGTCAAAGTCTGATATCCCATACTTGAGTTATTCAGCAAAATGTACCACGCAAAATTACAGAGTTTAGTATGGAGCGGCCAGGGGCACAAACATGGTGGCTGGATTGAAAACATCTACAGTTTAGTTTGGCTATGTTAAAACCTTCTGTCTTGCTGTTGAACCTGCAAACATTAGTGTAGACACTTTTAGTTGTTCAGACCTCATAAACACAAGGTGAATTGATGCTTTCATTTATGTGACATAATCCAACATGGCAACATTCTTGTTGTTGTGTTATTTTTTCTTTGCGCTTGAGCAGAAATACCATAAGTGAGCTTTTGCGGATGAAACACAATGACTGAGAAGAACAGACAACATTTTTAGACTCTGGCCTTCCACTGGAAGGCCAAGTAAAAAGAGATATGATTGAAGGCGCATAAAGTCTGTGGAACAGGTTTCTTGACAGTACATAATATTACACTCTGTTCATATTATTCATTGAACTGTACATTTTTTCAGCTGTTTAGAGGTACTGTCAGTAAGTGCTTATGAGATACCGTTTAAAGAATCTGTTTTTCCCCATTATAAATATTATATTTCAGCAGGGCAGTAACTACTTTCTGAACTGTATATATACAGTTCAGAAAGTAGTTTTACTGCCCTGCTACCCTACTACTATTTAAAGAATCTGTTTTTCCCCATTATAAATATTATAATGGGGAAAAACAGATTCTTTAAATAGTAGTAGGGTAGCAGGGCAGTAAAACTACTTTCTGAACTGTATATATACAGTTCAGAAAGTAGTTACTGCCCTGCTGATTTCAAAAGCAACAGGGTTTGTTACATGTACTTTGGAAACATCACTGTATTTTGCATAACATTGATAATATTTTCTTAAAATGTAAGAACAGGCTGTCATTAGTTGAAACAGCTTCCATGGTTGTTATGGTGAAAATCATGAAAAATTATGAATCCCTACAGTCACAGTTTCTTTACTATTATAGCTTGTTCGAGTAAGTGTATCAAACTAATACTTTCTAACAATAACAACATTCCTAACAAAGTTAATTCCTAAGATGGAAATTAACATGCACATACATGTACAAACACTGTACAGCCATGATCTGAATTCAACAAACAATAGGTATCAAAATAGAAACTTCTAACATTGAAAAGTTACTCATTTTTTTGTGTGGGCTACCTGTGGTAGCTCACACTACAGTCATCGAATTTCTCCGTCCATTCAGCATCCATCCGTAACACATCATATATGACATCCCTTGGGAATAAGGAAACCAATCAGACAAAAAAATTGCATCATCCTTACGGTAGAATCCAGGTCCCAAGTGCATATTTTCTTGTTTTGTTTTTGTTTTTGTTTGTAAGCAACATGTCTTAAGTAAGTAAAATTTATGAACTTCCTCAACTTATTCCAGCATTCAGAAAAAAAAAATCTCAAATCTCAGTGGAATAAAAGACAGCAGTGTTTATTTTGCAGCAAAGTTATGTTGTCTCCTACCAAGTGGATTGTTGAATTATGTTCCTGTCTTCGTAACCGTTTAGTTTGCATTGCGGGCCTGGTCGCGTTCCTGTGTTTGAATGGCTGTCTGTTCTTTACAAAATGAAAATCTGCAGTTTGCGAAATGAATTCTCTACTGTCTTTGCGGAATGAAATTCTGTAGTTTACGAAATTCAAAGCACACAAACAAACAATTGCACGCCAAATGTTTACATTTAAAACCGCAAAGCAAAAACATACACTAATTTGCATATGGTAACAGAACATGCATTTTGTCTGCCAAAGTTTTTCGAAATTTATATTGTGCTTGAAGTGCAGCAGCCTGGAACGAAGGTGAAATAAATGAGCTATAATAATTTTTAGGTGGCTGTTGAAGATCCAAAATCTTTTGACCTTGAAAATCATCAGAGGTGCACAAAATTCGTTTTGACCACAAAAATTGTCAGTGTGACAGCCGGTTCTAAAGGCTGTGTGTAGATAACTCCACCCATGAGAATGGGTTAGAATTTTCTCATGCTGTGAGAACTGCTGAATATTTTTTGGCGACTGGCAAATGGCTAAAGTTTTTTTAACAATAGGTTCATGTGCCAGTGTACGTTCATCGAGATATGAAGCACGTGGGAAGTTTGGAGAGCACAAAAGATGCGTAAGAGTTACTCGAGGCATAGCCAAGAGCAACTCTAGCTTCTTGAGTGCTCTCCAAACTTCCCAAGCGTTTCATATCTCAATGAACACACAGCTGACGCATGAACCAATTGTTTTATAACATTTTCAATGTGGTACCAGTAGTTTAATATTGTGTAAAGAGAAATTCCCTCTGATACGTCATCAGCATGCACAATAGGAATATGAAGCACGCTCACGCAATTGAATTTGACTACACGAATTCACCAGCTATGTTAGAATTCTTTTTTGTTTGAAAGAGGACATCCTAGCCATGGGAATGCATGCAACTTTTTTTTGTTGTTTCAGCTCACTTCAAGGCTCAGCAGACCTGCACCTTTCTTTACTTATTATTTCTTTCTTTATTTCCTTGTTATTTATTTATTTATTTATTTATTTATGAAAGACCTGTTCGAATGAACAAAACTAACACTCAAAACAATGCTATGTTGTCTGCATTCAGCACATACTCTTTGTATGACAGGACTTGACATTGGGACATAAATAAATTGCATGCACAGCAAGGATGCACAGTAACAATTAGCATAATTGTCCTTAATAGGTTGTATTTTACCAGGGCATTCATCAGAGAGTGAGTATTAATTTTGTAAGATTATTTTAAGACGTAATAACTTGTGATAGTAAGTCCATTTGAGTCTGTAGGTGGCAAGAGAGCTTTTGAAACAAAACAAAAACAAGCAAACAAACAAGAAAAACATAGGGAAGATTATTAAATAATTGAAGGGTTTTTCAGAAACCCATGTAGCACCACTTGCCCTTAAAATCCAAATCTCTTTGGTGTCAGAAATGAAGTTCTCCACAGGTTTACCTAAAATATGAAATCTGGAAGCTAGAAACTGGAGTTCAGAAATCAGATAGAGGACAATATCGATGGGTCCCAGTCGGAAAAGTAGGAGTCCCATGTAGTCATTATTGTCTTAAATTCCAGGATCTCAAGGAATGTAATCTTTCTGAGCACATACGTGTAATTTATGGGACACAATAATATGGTATATAGGCACCCCCAAAAATTAGCGTATCTTTTATTCAATCATTTTTCTGTTACGAAATTCTGAAAAGGAACATTATAAGAACTTGAGCAAGAGAAAATTAGTAAGGGACAGAGAGGGAAAGTAGAGGCGTTGGCCGGGATATGAAAATTTCACTAAGGTTAGTTTTTTGTGCCCTTCAAAACAGAAGTCGGTTTCCCTGAATGGCCGCAGCTATTGATCACCATGTCATAAGTCATCAGTGCTTGACAACATGCCATTGTGTAATGGCGACCATTAAATATTCAGTATGCCTTTCTCAAGTGGAATTTTCAGGCATCTACATGTAGATTTCAGACAGTCAATATTGAAAATACCGGTCACCACAGTGAAAGCGTACCAAGTACAAACTATCAAGAAATTGCCACAAATGTTTCAAATAATTCCATATTGTAAAGTAAAGAGGGAAAGTGAAAGCTTTGTGATGATCAGCTGTCAAGCGAAAACAAGGCCTCAAAAGATAACACCTGTGTCTTTTTACCCTGGTGGAAAAGCGGCGAGAAGAAGTCCTCAAATCATGGTTAAAGCATTGAAAAACATGCTTATCAAGCGATGCAAAAAATCCGAAGAGCTGTACTGAACATCAATAATTTCTTGAATAAGCAATCACTGTGATTTGTAATGTTTTGCAACATACTGTTGACTAAGGCACTCTGCTACAAAATTGCAACGCATGGGGCGCATTTCCTCTACATGTAGCTTGATAGTGAGGTCATCCAGCTCTTTTTTGGTGAACATGTTCACAGTACCCCCCCCCCCCCCCTATTCTTAATTCCCACCATGATTTGTCGCTTTTCCTTTCCTGCCTTCTTTCTTCAATGTCAAGTTGTGCAATGTCAATGCAGCACTCAGATCAGTATTTTTACCTACCGTGGGACATGTGTCTTTCACTTACTACTAGGGTTTTGTTTCTGTTTTTGTTCCTCTAATACCACTTGGAAGTGTCAAGGTTTCCTCACTGTAATCGCTGTCTCTTCCATTGCTCGAAGCGAGATCTAGAGAATGTCTAAGGGGCCATTCAATTTTTTATCCGAAACCCCCCCCCCCCCCACCATTGAGGGTCTTGTCTGTAACCCCCCTTCAGATTTCATTGGAAGGGAACTCTCTACCTCCCCTCCCCCTCCACCAGCACTAAGCAATTTTTATTTCAAAATGCAAATGGTTGAAAGACTGTTTTCCTGTTAATGAAAAGTTACGTTGAATAACCTCGACTTAAAATGTGAATTTGCAGTTAAGTTTATTATTTACATCGATGCATAACTTTATAAGATTGTTCTCTACAACACTTATTTGTATTTCTTTGCATTAGACAACAGATAAGTGTTGTACTAACTGAGCAAAGATTCTAATAAAATTTCCAATCAGATAATGCTGGGTTTGAAAACAGCTTGTGTGTGATACTACAAATGTAAAGAGGAGCATTCTCAAACTACAGCAAATGAGCCTTAAAATTGGCAAGAATTCTTTCCTCAGGAAAAAAGTTAACCTGCGGTCTGAGTGAGGTGTTCTCTTTTTCTTTTGTACCAGGGAGGGAGAAAATCGTATGCGCCTGATACAATTTATGTACGAGTCGTCTGCACTTTGTCCAGAATCTGGACGTTTTTCTGATTGCTCAAAGAACAAGAGAGTCTTTTGAGCCAGGTGTTCCGATTGGTTACAATACATGATTTACAGATGTGACTTCCGGTTTGCAAACTCAACTCAAATAAGCCGTTATATCGGCTGCCAAGGCAAATTTTATGCGGCTATAACTTACTCTCTTCAAGAGTTTATTCACAAATCCTTGGTGGAAGAGCAGATGGAATGCATCTCAAGGATCGTTTGCTTAAAAGAACATTTTAGCTGTATTTTTTGGCAAGAGCATCATTTGAAACAATTATTGTTTCAAAAGTGATGAAAAATGCAGTGTTCTACTCATCCCAAAACAGCTGCAGTTGTGGTGAGTCCCTTGGAATATATATGCAACCAAGAAGTCAGATTGTGTGGCTGCAATTGAGGGGTCAGTTGACGTCCACAGAGAAATCAGAAAGCCAAATCGTGGAAGTACATGTACTGTACTGAAGTAAGCTTACTGAATCATTTTAATATTCATGGTGCACTTCTTGCAAGACGTGCTGCGTGCAGAATCAAAGTTCATAAATTCCCACACTTTTGATCGCTTTACAGTAAGATAAAGGATTCTGATGTTCCACCAGCAGATTTTTTAGGGAATTCTTTGTTTCTTGTCATTTTATACAGAGAAACCGCACCAACGGTTAAGCATCATTAAAAAAATAGCAGTGCTGTTCCTTGCCATGGAAAACCGCATGGATTTCTGGTAAAATCTGATTGGCTGACATTCGTATGACACAAGATAACATCACTGTTGACAGGTAAACAACCGAGGGGTGGCAGGCAACTCATACAGTAATTTATTGTACCAGGCATACCTTTTTCTCCCTCCCTGGTACAAAAGAAAAAGAGAGCGCCTGATCGCGGGTTAGAAAATGTAAGAGTGGCATAAAGAAAATGGTAATTATTACAAAGTAGCGCTACCTGAACAACAATTTAAATTTAAATCTCTGATCAGATAACAATGAGTTGCAAACAGCTTGCATGACATGTTTGACTCTCAGCTTACAAGAATAACAACTGACAAACTTTTTGCATTCCTTTCTCTTGAAAAGGAAAAAGCTTCAGCAGTAGCCACATGTAGTCTTTAACTGCCTATTTTTTATAGCACTCTGTGTTTCAAATGATGTATTTGCAAACAGTTTTACTCTACTGAATGTTTTTTCTGCTCAGATTTCATCAAGATTCTAGTACTTAACATTTATGAAAAAAATCCTCCATTATTTAGTGGACCTATGAGGAAAAACAAACTCCTAGGATCAAGGCCACTATAAATCATTCATTATTTTTATGGATCATTGCTTTCTACATGTAGGTAGTTGGTTTTCTATATTGTCATTTTTAGTCGTGGATACGCGAAGCGTAGGAACGAGTATTGTTAGGGGGCAGATTATGCAAATTTGTCACTCACTCAGATGTAAACAAATCGATATGTCAACAGCATACCAATAGATATCAATTTTCCAAAGTATTGCCGGAACACCTCTATCAGCTTTCCAAAGTAATGTCTGAGGAGCAACAGTCGAACCGATGAACGGAATGAAAAAAGTAAAGTAAAGTAACTTTATTTCAGCTCGGATCAGAAGAAGTAAACAGCAAAAGGAACGTCCGATCAAACAGCTGAACGGCGAAAGAAATTATAATCAATATTCCGTCATAAGCGCAGCTTCTCCTTCATTCATCCAATTCACGATCTATGGAAAAAATATATGAGCCGTTCAACCCAAGATAATTTTTCGAAGTGTGTACAGGAATTGACGACGAAAACTTTTGACACCAATATAGCTGCATTCATGAAGCCATTTTCAGCGTTGGAAATGATATTCTAACGAAAACAATACATTCTAAAATTAAATTATTTTTAGGTGGCGCCATCGCGTCTAGCCACGATGTAAACACAAGTTTGCTTTGAGAAATACTCTTCTTTTTAACTAAATGTGCAATTTTTTCAGTAAAAGTTTTGAATGAAACTTGATTATTTTTATATCCAAAAGCATGGCGTCGATGGTTGTTTGTGAAAACGATGGCAAATGTTGCATTTCTGACCGGCAGTAAAAAGCATAATTTGCATATGTCAAATTTCGGTTGCGTTCACGTTCGTTCAACAGCTTTGTGTAACAATTTTCTCGAAATACTGCAGTGTTTGGCTGGCGAAATCGTCCTTTCGCCTGATATTTATCCGACCATACGGATAAGACAGAAACCTTTCAAAAGGAGCACAGTTTTTTAACTCCCACGATATCTCCCTGCCTCGATAATTCATTCAAATGCAAATATGTAAATATGAACCCCGGGGTTAAATTGTGTTAAGCTCATGAACAATGAAATTGATGCTCAAAAGAGCTGGACGTTTCGGAATGCATTAAAAAGTTGTTGAAACACTTTCGAGAAAGAGTTTTCACCCGTTTAAACTAGTTAAAACGCCGTTTCTCGAGTCACCTTGGCTTAATCCCCCTTAACTCAAATAAGGTCACATATCCACGACTTCTTCACAGTTGTACTTTGATTGGGTTAATTGTCATTTTCTGGACAACCATAACACAAGTAATGTTGAATACACTTGAAAAATCTGCTGTCTTAGAGAAGGCAGTTCAACTATCTGTACATGGTCATCGTGATGCCATAGTGAAAATAAAATATGGAAAGGAATTCAGATCTCATTAAGCTAGCTTTGTCATCATATTACAACCATGTAGGTGAATCGGTGAAGTAGCAAGTTGCAATAATTATTTCTGAGTGAAGGCAATGACTGGACAAATCCTAAGGTTGCCAGTCATGTTATTAAAGTCTATAGAGAACATTATTTTGAGCTACATATTAGCCATTATTCACATTCCTGAAAAAAAAAAAAGATCATACAATATGTTTTTTTCACAAATTCCCAGAACATGAATGTCCATAAGTCACAACCACAAATTAGTGTGTCTATGCTGTTTGATAGCGGCATGAAAGGAATGTCAAGAACTGTTGCTTCTTCAGCTGTAATCACCTGGCCAGATATTGTCTTACACTTAAGTGTACAACTGCAGACTAGCGGTAACAGTTGTCATTGGCACAGGAGATCGATAATATTATTAATGACAATCATGAATTTAGTACATTTGAAAGTTCAAAATATTGTTAGTAGTAGCAATTGAAAATGTAAAGTGGTAAGTATTCCATGCACTTAGTGAATCGAGGCATCTGCTACAAGTATACAAGCACAAATGACCAACATTGTAACCAATGACTACCTTACAATAACTTACTGGTAGTTCAAGCCCTGAATTCATTGAATTAATGAAAGAAAATGTTCAGGCCTTCCAAGAAGCACTTTTCTTGCTTTCCTTTGGCTCTTGCTCACTCCATGAGTCTGACTGGTATACATGAACTGTGCAAGGGTAACAAACGAGAAATACATGGCAGAAAAGGCAGGGTTTCCTTTGACTGACAGGCCTGCTGGCCTAACTGGCTCACTGGCTCCCACCAGATTAGCGGAACTGTACAAAAGCGAACATCCCTTGAGGAAGCACTTTGTGGGAAGCACCCATTGGTGAGGGTGTTCTCCGGCCCGAGATAGTTACCTGGTTGATCCTGCCAGTAGTCATAATTATGTTTGTCTCAAAGATTAAATCATGCATGTCTAAGTATAAGCACAACTACTGTGAAACTATGAACAGCTCATCAAATAAGTTATCATGGTAGGTAGGTAATACTGTATTTAAAATGTTCAAATCAAAAAAGAAACATGCTAGCCCCAACAACACTTGGCTGGTTTCCATGGAGGGCAAACTAATACTAATATTACTATAATTACTTTAGCTATTGCTACTACTACTATTACAGAAAGACGAAAGACAGATAAAAGTTAACAACTATAAAAATAGCCACTCGAAGGAGTGGATGTGGTTTCAGCCTCTAATTTAGCAATGGCTGAAATACAGCTTTGATAATATTTAAGAAAAAGTTGGCAGTCTTTGGTGATTTTTGCATAATACACATTAGTACATAAATTATTATACATATTACATTGCACAATACATATTATATTTTTAATGCCAAAGAAAGGTACTGGCTATGTAACCATGCACATTGTACATATCTGGAAATATATATTTCAACTGCTTAGTCAAAGGTGATTTCCAGGTTGTAATGCATAGTCTTAGCATAGTGGAGGCCTCCCTCAATGAAATTTGATTTATTTAATATTAAGACGAAATCCGTTTGTGCAAACACAGGCAAAATTTCATCATCAGTTTTATTTCACCAGTACTTTGAAGTGTTTCATACACTACTTCAACATTCGTTTTCGACATTTGGTGTTGCTAGAAATGATTTTTTTGAGAAGATATTTAAAACAGTCGTACAGAAGTTTACAATATGATGAAAACAATCTTGGTACAAGGTTTTTGTCCACTTGTTACTCGAACTTTTTGTGGATTCCGTCTTAATTTACCAGTATTATAAACAGCCTGGTCAAAAAAATATGCCAGCAGCTGGCGATTTTGTCATCTGCAACAAAATACAGTGTATCTGCCTCTGACTTCACACTAAAGTTCATTGATAAAAACAACATGATACCTGTACTAATTTAAATTGCAAACAAAAAAATAGATACAAATGGTAGTGAATGGAGTTGAAAAAAGACTCTTCAGTAGTAATATTTAAAAGCTTATCTGATAGGTGCTGTATTTATCCTCAAAATGCACTGGATGCAACCATTTGGGCTGCATATGTCACTTGACTGTCACAGTAGCCAGAAAAACATTTTGATTCAGGGATCGCTATTTCATTTGAATACTTGCAGAAACCATCAAAAAACCTGGTAAAGCTTACAGAAGAAGACAACTGACACATTGTCCGAGAGTTCTGCCTCATTACGGGTGAAAAATTGCACAAAATCGTTGTAAACAGAGTGATGACTTACCTCCAAAAACATCCAATGCTATTTAAAGAGATCCAAAGACCTGATTAAGCACATGGCAAACGTAGTGTCAACATTTCAATCAATATAAGTACGAAATCAAGCGAGGATAGTGGAAAACTACGACTTTCATCGAAGAAATATCGAGTGCTGTTTTCCCAGGCCCAATGGGAATGAAGAAAAACACCTCAAAGTCCCCTCAAATAGTTATCGAGTGCCATTCTAAAACACATTGGATGTTTCAGCCTTCCATTGGCTTTCCTTTGGCTTCCCGAATTACGGACTTACACTACATGCTGACAATGTAGATATCAGCTTCTATGAAGCTGAAACCACAAAAATGTACATACTGGCGAGTCACAACTAAGCAAGTTTTGTTTCATTTGAGAGCTGGTTCCAAAGCATAGCACCACCAAATTTAAAACTTTTTTAGAAACTCCCTTTTCGGTTTAGGAAGTGTCAGATCAGTAGCCCTGTTATGTAGATGGTAATTAACCTGATCAACATTCCTTCTAACAAAAGAGTTCCAAAGCCCGGGGGCTGTGTAATCATTTAATACATGTATTTTGACCTTTAAAATTGACTTAACATCATTATCTATCATCAAGAGTTTCCCAAGCAAAAGAGTCAATTAAGTCTACAGAGCGAATATCATAATTGACACCTGTGAGAACTCTAGCAGCATGTGACTGGAATCTTTGCAGCTTATCTTTCAATTATTTGCTGCAGGTGTCCCACAGAGGAGAGCAGTATTCAAAATATGGCTGAACTAAGCCCTTTATAGACAGTTTCCAGAGTAGCTACGGGAGCAAAATTCTTGATGCACTGTATGGCTCATATACCAGTGTTTTCAAAAGCAGCCAGCGCCCGACACAAGTCCCTGGCTACGTAGAGCAGTAGCGCCGGGTACCTTTGGTATTCCAAAGTATGAGTTGATGTAGAAGATGAAGGGATCAAAATTTCAGCCCAAATTAAAATAGCGATACCTATGGATTAAAGTTAAAGATAAAACATTTTGTTCTTTCTGACTTTTCACGTTCAAGCATCACAGATTACTGTGGACTGGAAACCAGCTGTGGAAACCATTTGCATTTTCCAGCGAAAAACTTTATTTGATCCTGCTATTTGACAACTTGTTTCTTTCTCCACATCGTGTTTGAAACTGCTAACAAACCCCCCTACAGGAGGGGCAAACCCCCTCCCCCATGCAGCTTTGCTGCACGGCGCCACTGTGCCACTGCGCCACTGTGCCACTGCTCTGGCTACTCTGCATTTTCCCCCTTGTACTTTTCCCCATTTTGAAAACCCTGGTATACCTGTGCTAACCTTCTTCAAATGATATCAACATGATCCAGTCCCAGCTAAGTTACCCTTGGCACTTAAGGTTGCTCACTTATCTTGGTGTTTGTGCGAGTTGAAAAGCGGGCAATGTCTATAATATGCCCAGGAATGCCCTACCAGGAGGCTATTGATCTAGTGAACATTGTCCCTACTGTAGATTTCATCATGGGGCTATGCACTAATACACTTTCGACACCGTCTGAATAGTTTAATACCATTTAGTGGTCTGTCGCGTTGTGCCCTAAGGTGCAGCAGGTGCTTCACTGTACCTAAATGCATGACAGATCGTTTTAGGAATAGTAAAAGACGGATGCATTTGAAGTTTATTCTTGAAAAACCACTTTCGGACTTGAGCAAGATCAGAATTAAGCTTTGCGATAAGTTTGTTAGCATCATGAGAAGAAGCGGGGATATCGTCCGCGTATATGCATGGAGTGGTTAATGTTAGACTGAGAATGAATCTATGAAAGTCATATTTGAACTGGGGATTGAAGAATGCCTGTATCTCAGAGGTCGTAGCTTTGAATCCCATACAAGCCTGAATTTTTTTCAGGCTTTATTTTCACTACTGCTTTAAGTAGTGTTCATAACTGCAATGATCATTCTCATATTCATTAATGTTAAACTGTCAGTAAATTGTTAATGTATAAATAGGAACAAAAGTGGACCTCAAATTGACCCCTGGGGAACTCCGCAGGAGATTATTTTCATAGATGACAGCTGACCATTGATAATGCATTGCTGTTCCCTGTTCGTTAGGTATGAGTTAAACCAGTTCAGCTCCATACCAAAGATACCAAAGTGTTCATTCATTTTGTTTATCAAGATGTCATGATTAATGGAGTCAAAAGTTTTTTTAACAAGGATAACCACAGTAATTCTAAAGGTAATACATACAGGTTTTACCGGTACATGTTTTATAATTAAGCTTATTTCTGGTTTATATTCTTGTAAACTTTAAGGGTCTAAAATGGGTTTTGCATCAGGTTTCTATTTCCAGTAAAATGCTAAGCATTAAGTAATGTACATGTAGTTTCAAGTTTTATTTATTTAAAGCAGACACTTAGTTTCAGATATTAGCGACCACTTTTCGCAGTTTAGTATTTTAAACTCTGCTGCAGAACGACCCATAGTTAGAATTCAAAAAGTGCACGATTTTTCCCATTTGATTCCTTTATCTCGGATCTTTCGCAAGTGGACTGGCATGAGATCTCTACTAGAGGTGGTGGTGATATCAATAGTGTTTTCTCCTCGTTTTATACTAAATTAAACAAGGTTTTGAATAAGCATGCACCTATGAAAACATTATCTAAAAGGAAAGCAAAGCAGCTTTTGAAACCTTGCATTACAAGGGGAATCAGAACATCAATCAAAATTAAAAATAAACTTTATATGAGTGGCGACCAAAGCAAGTATAAACATTATCGAAATGCAATATCCAAGTTAACTTGTTTAAGTAAAAAGAAGTGTTTTTACGAATATTTTAATCACAATGTATCCAATATGAGAAAGACATGGGAAGGGATAAATTATTTACTAAACCGCAAAAAGAAAACGACTATAACAATTCATAATCTAAAACAGTGAGGGAGTAACACCACCACCAATGATAAATTTATGATTTCAAATATTTTAAACATTTTACGAGCATCGGACCTAAAAAAAACTTCCAAACTCAGATAAACATTTAACTGATTTTCTTGATAAAAATAACTCACCAGCTTCGTCTTTCTTCTTTCAACCTATAACACCAAACGAAATTAAGCTAGAGATACTCTCTATACCCAACAACAAGTCTCACGGATTTTATTCCTGTCCAACGCACATACTGAAGTGCGCAAGTGATATCATTAAGGACATTTTAGCTGACATTTTTAACAAGTCTCTTGAACTCGGAACATACCCATCTAAATTAAAAATGGCAAAAGTTATACCAATCTATAAAAGTGACGATGATACAGATCCTAACAATAGGATCGACCAATTTCATTATTATCATGTTTCAATCGAATTTTTGAAAAATTAACGTACAAAAGGATGAATATATATAGAAAAAGAGAACATCTTGTGCACATCGCAGTATGGTTTCAGACAAGGACACTCAACAGAACATGCTATTCTGGACATTGTTAATAAAATCCAGTCAAATATGGATAAAGGTCTTATCTCCTGTGGCGTTTTCATAGACCTCCAAAAGGCTTTTGATACTGTTGATCATACTACCTTACTTCAAAAATTGGATTTTTATGGTTTTAGAGGAATAATTAGAAATCGGTTTTCTTCTTATTTAGGACAAAGGACCCAAGTGACAGCTGTCGATTCTCTAACTTCTGATACATCAAATATTGTATGTGGAGTTCCCCAGGGTTCTGTATTAGGCCCTTTGTTGTTCCTTCTATATGTTAATGAAAATTTACTCCTCATCACAAAAATTTAAATTCTATCTTTTTGCTGACGATATAAACATACTCTTTTCCCATAAAAATCTTAAATCTTTAGAGAAAATAATGAATGACGAATTTAGTAAGATTTTAGTATTTATAAGATTTTATAAGATTTTAGTATTTTATTTATTTACGATTTTAGTAAGGTATGTAAATGGTTAATATCTAATAAATTAAGTCTTAATATCAAAAAATCAAATTTTATTATCTTTTGTCCCTATCAAAAGAAACTTGCCTTCATGCCTAAAATTAATATTTTTGACAACCAAACAAAGAAGTCCATTCCATTAGAATGCAAAGATTATGTTAAGTATTTAGGCAATCTAATTGACTATTGACTTTCTTGGAACAATCAAATTGATGTAATTCTATTAAAAATCAGTAAGACAATTGGACTATTATCAAAACTGCAGCATTTTGTCCCTTCCCACACACTCATTTCTATATATCACTCTTTAGTTGCACCCTATCTTCGCTATGGCTTGATTGCGTGGGGACGAGCTAGCAACTCCCAGTTAAACAAACTTCTTGTTGCGTGCCTTTAGGTTTATATACTTTGCTAACTTTCAAGATCATGCAATTCCGTTGTTTCTCGATGCAAAGATTTTACCACTGAACTTTCTTTACTATCAACTAGTTTGGAAACAATGCATGATACAAGTAATCATCTTTTACCCCAAAACATTCAGGACTTCTCGTGTTCATTCATACAATACTAGATCCTCAACGTCCCATAATTTTTATATAAAAAAAATCAAATCTAGAGATTCAAAAATATGCATTCTCGAGAATTGGTGTGAAATTGTGGAATGTGATACCAACTAATATTTGTAATTTGCCTAAAGATAAATTTAAAAAGAGAATTTGCGCATTCTTATTTGAAATTTTACAGTCTGAAGACTCGTATTACAGTCTAGACAAAATCATATGCAAGGTAAACAAATACAGTTCTTATCTATAACATGCTGTTTCAATGCCTGTGGATGGTAATGCAATAATGCCACAAGATGGTGGCACGTCCCTTAGTCTTCGTTTCTTGCTTTAATCAGCTCTTTATTTGGATTTTTTTTATTCTCTCTTGTTTTTTTTGTTTCTCAACGTTGCTCTCATTTTAATTTCAACTTTTCTTATCAACATATTCCTTAAGCAGTCTTTCATCTTTCCTTATCTCCTGGCCTGCCTAGATTAGCTATGCTACCTGCAGGTCAGGTAATTCTGTATTTAACTAATAGCAAATCAATAAAAATCAACTGTCTAGTTATTACTAGGCTGGCTTGCACATAGCGAAGAGCTAATCACAGCAAGCTAATGTAGTTTAAATTTTGTAATATGAATCAGTCACTCTATTTATTATAGGTGTTGGGGGTGCTGCAAAAACCCACCAGAGCAGTATACATGCAATTGTTTCCATTTTGCGACAAGAGGGACTTCTTGGTGTCTATAACGGGTTAGTTTTTTGTTGTTGAAAGACATTGTTAGGCTTGAACCCTAAAGGGGCTATGTCACGGTTATTTTACGGTCTTTGGGGCAAAATTCAGGTTTATTTAAGACTAAGAACATTTTTTAACCACAGATTGGTTGAAGATCTCCAACAGATAGACAAAACGTTTTTTTCAAAAACCTAACACTTTTCTTCAAATTGCAACCTGTTTCCATCCTGACCATCCGTAGGCAAGGAGCATTATTTTTTATTTGATTGCACTAGTAGAGTAGTTTTGAACAAAACTGGAGCATTATTTTGAGTTTCCATCAGTACAAACATCACCTGTGGCTTATTAAATTCATACCAAAACCTCGTGACATGGCCCCTTTAATTAAATGTTGACTTTGAAATAGATTTATGTAAGAAAATTTACATTATTTTGTGGCCAATTGTGACTTTTTTCAAAAAAGTTATCCATTCAGCTTTGTTATTAAGTCATGTTAGTAGTGTCCCTCCATGTTATAAAGCTTTAACATATCACTGCTTGTTTCTTTAGATTATCTGCAGGTCTGCTGCGACAAGCAACTTATACCACAACAAGGCTAGGAGTTTACACTTCACTGATGGAAAAATTCAAAAGGTAATTTAGTTCAATCTCATGGCCAATCAGTTTATTTCCTTGAACTTCATGCTTGTACTGTGCTCTTGGCAAGGATCATTGTCATACTGCTTCCAATTTTTCATTTGACTGTATAGGATGGACCCTGAATTTACATTCCTTTTTGTCCTGTTCATTATCATAATATTAACAAAGCACTGCAGTCTGAAACACCACACAACAAAATGAAAACAATGCAGTAAATTTTCTTGTAATTATAGCTATTATTTTTTATTACTTTTTATCAGTAGATGAAAACCAAAAGTAATGAAGAACAACATGTATGTTCAATTGTCACAATGTGATTTGATTCCTAGGCACTGCATTGAAAATTTGCGTTCACAGTTGAACCTCCTTGCATGACCTCCTCTCTTCAGCATTTCATAGTTTTCCTTTTGTGTGATCAGACAAGCTTCTCTTTTGGTTACAACTCAAGCAGTTTAAGACCTAGGTCAGGGGCATTTATTAGAGAAAACGTTTTTTTTTTTTTTTAATATAACAGCCCAGAGGAATGACACTGAAACAAAATTCGGCACATGGGAAGTTCTTATCAACCTTGACATTTTCATGTGCAATAAACGTTATCATAGATCACATGATGTGTCACGTGACCATTTCTTTGAAACCTCCTCTCTTCAGCATTGCATAGTTTTCCTTTTGTGTGATCAGACAAGCTTCTCTTTAATGGTTACAACTCAAGCAGTTTAAGGCCTTGGTCAGGGGCATTTATTAGAGAAAACATTTTTTTGTAATATAACAGCCCAGAGGAATGACACTGAAACGAAATTCGGCACATGGGAAGTTCTTATCAACCTTGACATTTTCATGTGCAATAAACGTTATCATAGATCACATGATGTGTCACGTGACCATTTCTTTGAAATTGTCACTTATTTGAGGAGTACAGTAGGTGGCAGTTGTAGGATGTACAGTAATATGGAATAAAAATGCTTTTCTTATGCGTGTTAATTATTTTCAGCGTCTCACAGTTGGAGTGACCGTCTGTCATTCTCAACAAAAAAGTTGTGAGGGCATTTTTCGTTCCAGAATTCAACCTTTAGCTGTTGATAATTTAAAGACTAAAACTTGTGAACAATCACTCCAAACGTAGAAAGGTAGATAAATGTTTGGTTTATATTAAAAATGCTGATTTGTTTCTCTGTAAAGTTTAACTTAAAATCCACCACCACATCGCCGATTTAAGAATTTTACAAATTTTGATCATGTGACTGATCACATGATCAGATTTATATGTTGAGGAAAACAGGGACAACAAGATTTATCTTCAGGGAAAGTTTCATCCAATTCTAGGCAATCTAGAGAAGAAATTGGCAATCAACCATATTTCTGAACATAAAAATTATTTCTAAACCCAGGCCTAAACTGCTTGAGAAAGGTCACCTCATTTTTTATATGCAGTAAGAATTATTATAGTGACGGCAGTTGTTTGTGTGTGTCTCCAGATTTTAGTGACAAGTAGTCTGGTGATACATTTTAAATTCAAGACTGTGCTCTAAGAAATATTTTTGGGAGCCCTTGAAACTCTGAACCTTTTAAATCGAGGGTGCCCAGCATTTTACATTTTGTGCAAAAACTGAGATTTTCTTGTTGCCCAAAGGCAAAAGTAAGTTGCCAGGAGCCACTGGGCACTGCTGGAGCACAGCCCTGAAATTATTATTTTTTTAATAATGTGGTTATCAGGCCAACAATAGCAGTTATTAATTAATTAATTATTTCTTTATCCCTTTAAACCCTAAGAGTGCCAATATGCCACATGATGCCCCAATTTTGTGAATATTTGTAAATTTTTCTGCATTTGTGCAAACAAATTTGACTTGTTCATATAGATCTCCTACAGTAAATGAAATCATAAAATTCTGAGGTGCTCACTCCTATCTATGATATGGCTCACCACCCCTACAATTTGTAATTTCTTTTTCCAAAAAATAAATGTGTCATCTATCAATCTGTGCACCAAGAGCTTCAAAATAACCCATGGTTTAGGGGTATGCCTAATATACCAGAGCAATAGGGACTTATTCAAAGTAGTTCACATTTCATCATAGCTTTCAGATGGTGTGTCACACGTGTATCTAAAGTTAGTTTTCGCTGATTTTAACGTCAAAGAGAAACCACGAAAATGCCTTTTTTGCCTTTGTTTTTTAAAGAAATCATCGTCGAAAAACCAAACTTCAACCATCATAACAAAATTCAGTCCTTGTTCTAGCTTAGAAATGACTTTTTTTGTTCATATTCTTCTCCCGAGCATAGATACAGCCTTTTGTTCCAGTGCATTCGGGCCTTTCCGCCATTTTCAACATCTCGACCGCATTGCATGCTGGGAAATAACGAGAATTTTTGACAGCGCCTGTTCCTTACCCTAATTCTTTCACATATAAACTAAGTCTACAGCCACTCCGACCTACCGCCAAAAATTCGTGCTTGTGGTCATCTTCAGTGCTCACAAATTCCAAAATATGCGGTGGTAGGTCGAGAAATTCATCAATAGTCGAGTCCCAAAGGTCGTTGTGGCTATCCCTCGAGACGAGGATGATGGTCTTCAAATCAATTACTCTGCTTGTGGACTCTAAGATGACTTATGAGACCAATTTTGGCCAATTCGTACCAAAGGTACAAAGTGTCCGACCGGCCAAATTCCCAGTTCGTTGAGTAACAAGCCAAATTCGACAACAAAGTACATCACCTTCCTCGATTCTTTGAGAAAGTGGACTCTTAGCTACCGTCATGCTTAATGATGCTCATCAGGCAGCCACTAAAAATGAAAAATGGCTGTAAACTTAGCAAAAATCGGAAGCAAACTGAACTTGGGTCATTCTTGTAGCTGCACGGATGGAAAATAGCTACATCAGAATGATGTTTTCAGAAACCTTGAGCCTCCAGTGCCTTAGGACAGCACCACTTTTCCATGGTTGTTCAAATATTGAGTCACGAAATGCTATGGATGGTTTATAGGGGGAAAATTACTCCGAAAACGTAAAAACAGCTGGGCGCCAATGGGTTAAAGTCAAGTGGGAATAGTGTTTTAAGTATGACCTGTAGCTTTAAGGTCAAAGTCGAGATTCAGACAAGAGGAGCCTTGGGGATCTTAACCCTTTGACTACCAATTTATTGCATTTTTTTAGTAAATTTTTAGTGATAATTAGTCTGGAGGACTAATCTTCTCCATTGAAGAAGTTGCGATGGAAATAACAGCGGGCTTGTGTCACTGTGGGCTCACTCTAAAGGTGTGATGTCACGCACATTAGCAGCTGTTGTTCGTTTACCGAGTCAACAAGCTTGATTGTGGTTAATTTGCCACTTTATGAGGTTTTTTCGAGCCATTTTCGTCCACAAAGGCCCCCAGGCTGGCATCCTTAAGCTGGAATGTGGGTAAAGGCAAGCCTTTGAAAGAAGCCAGAGGTGAGAGATGGTTTCTTGCTGAATGAGACGCTAAATCTGCTTCATAGCCAATATGGCGGTGGATGGCCGAAGCTGTCTCTCTGCTAACTTTGTGGAAGGATTCCAGGGCCTACCAAGGCAATTTGGGCTAGTTTTGACTGGTAAAAAGTTCAATCGACATCATATTTTCCTGGTAGTACTGGGTGGCCCGACACTTACAAAAAAACTTGGAAATAGGAAATGGAAGGGTTCCGTGTTCCTGGAATAGTTGACTTTCCCAGAATTCTTTTGGGGCGTGAACAAGACAACTTGAGATACGCGAGATTGGCTCCAATAAAATGGCTAAAGCGTGGCTTGTGGAAGAAGTGAGAGGAAAATTTCCCTCCAGATGCCAAGGTCTGGCTTTAAGGTTTGCTGTAAATGTAGAATTTTGATTTTTGTGCATTGTTTTTTATTAAAAAGTTGACCACGAAAATGTGTAATTTTTGGTGTTGTTCTTTGGTCAAAAGACTAGCATTTTGGGCTTTGCTGCCAAAAAAACTGTGCCATGCAGCGGAATTCGGGTATTGTTGTCGGTTTTTTGGATTTGATAATTGCAAAAAGCATCATTTAGTGCTATTTACACATTGTTATGTCTTTGTGACAAAATTTAAACAAGAAATAAATCATAAAAGCAAAAGCGGTATATTTTACGCAAATATGTGTATTTGGTAGTCAAAGGGTTAATACAACTCAGTCTTCAAGAAATTTTGCTAAACATTTCTATACACTGTACTTTTCTATGGATCAAACATTACAGTTGCATTTAATTGTAACATGTCACAAATGAACAATCTGTGCTGTACAGTGTAAATATCTTGAACTCACTCTGCTTTATCTTCTATTTAGTCCTGATGGCACTCCACCAACATTTGTTATGAAATGTGCTTTAGGTTAGTACATTTATCAGTTTTATTGAATTTTACAGCAACACTAAGAAAACTGCAAGCAGTACAGTAATTAATTTTATGTCACATGGTTTGATCTCCTGTCTTTATAAATATTGGTCATGGTACAATGAAAATTCCATGGTGTTCATGGTAGTGTTCATGGTTTTCATTGTTACACTATAAATTTATTCATTTTGTGCTTCAGTTTATTTAAGTTGCATGTTGTACTTAGAATGTACAGCTGCATGTATCATGTCAATGTGTAACTTGTAGCAAAGGCACCTTTGTCTCAGGCTTTACAAGTCTTTGCCTTTTTATTTCATTGGGCCAGAGACTTTGCTCCACTCAGTCTTTCTCTCTCAAAGGGCTACCCACAAATAAGCATGAAAACCTAATAAAGTGTTCCAAGGGCAGGTGGGAACTTGTTATGGACTTGCATCCCATCCAGACACTCCTTGTGACTTCATGCTGAGTGTCCTGTGATCAATTATCATCTTGCTAGGGGCAGTAGTGATGGGAGTAGTGATACTGCTTGTCTTTCATGCTGGGTATCACCTATTTCAGATTATTATCCCTTCCAACAAAAAAAGAAAGAGTATTAAATACTCTCAGTCACTTGATGCTGGGTCTCCTGTTATGAACTAGCATTCCATCCAGGGTGGGTAGTAATGCTTCCTTTCTCCAAAGCTTTAATGACAAACTTAAAGATTATGTGCTTACATCTGAAGCCCGAGAATGCCTTTCTGTTTAGCTGTAGTTGTACCGTGTCACTGTTTTGTGTTGTTTGGTTTGTTTTGTTTGTTTACTTTCTACCTCAAACTTGTTAATTAATCTAATTATAGTAATTTTTTATCTCTTTAATTTTCACAAAGTAGTCTATCATGTCTGCCTGACATTTAAAATTAAATAATAATTATTATAATATCTTGCATTAGATTCTAGATTAGGTGTGCGAACACTATTAACCCTGTGGGTTTTCACACGCTAACCTCCACATTACTGTAAAAATGTATCTGTTCATTAATTTGTGTTACTGTATGTGTGGAAGTAAAGAAACCTTTGAAACCTTTGTTTTTTCTTGTTGCCAAAACTGGTTAAAGCACCATCAGTTGTGGACTCCTACATTTATATTGACTTTTTTTTTCTACAAGTGTAGTGCAATTTATTTTGTTCTTGTGAGAGTTCAGTAATGACACAAGTTACAGGATTCTGCAGTCATGTTTTTGTTGTTGTTGTTGTTGTTGTTGTTGTTGGAAAATAATACAAAAAATGATTTAGTGGTAATGTCTTACTGTTCAGTGAAGTGTGGTAGGCTCCTTCTGTGAATGTTAATGTAATTGGAATGTCATTTTCTTTTAAATGTTTTGTTTTTCTCCACAGGGATGACTGCAGGAGCAATAGGTTCATTTATAGGTACACCAGCAGAGATTTCACTCATAAGAATGACATCAGATGGAAGGTAACTAGATTGACAAAACCAAAATGGGTGGTACTGATAAACACCCAATGCAAAATGGCTGCCTTTAAATTATTCTTTTGTTCGTATTCAAAATAACCTCACTAACCTCGTTTTTGAGATCAAAATTCTAAAGAATTTTTTATCCCAAATGAGGTTAGTGAGGCTATTTTGAATATGAACAAAAGAATAATTTAAAGGCAGCCATTTTTGCATTGGGTCAATGCTTAATAATGTCATGGGCTTCAAATTAAATAATAACCCCTACTTAACAGGATACATCACATGAAAGTTTTGGACTATCCTTGTAAATAATTAATGTACTTGTACTAGAGTTTGGAGAAGGTTTCTTCTCAAGTCAAGCTAGGGAATCTTTTTTCCTTTAATTTGTGGACTTTGTAGCCTAGCTTGTTTTGCCCATGTGCAGGGAATCAAATCAGTTTATGTTGGCTAGAGCACACATTGTAGCTTTGTGCTGTTCTGTCAAACCATATATTCATCACTCACAGGTTTATTATGAACCAACAAAATGATGAGCTCCCAGTTGGCTTGTTAGCTCAGTTGGTATCTAGCACTGCACCGGTATTGAGGTCATGGGTGTTCAGATATATGAATTTCATACATGTCTATTCTAGTCATGTTACTATTAATTGAAGTTTTGTTCCTGATGCAGACTTCGTGAATTTGAAATTTCTCAAAACAATCAAACTTGCCCTCACTGTTGTTCAACTTCTTTGATCAGTTTAAGATAATTTCCTAGAAAATGACATACTATCCAGATTTTTTCAAACTTGGCACAATTGATAGTCATGCGTAGGAGATCGAAAAAATGAAATAAAAAGGTGGGGACACTTGTTTTCGCCCTGCATGTCAGTCGCTTTTAAGTGTTTTTACAACAAACAAAAAAATTACCAGTATACTGTAGCAAAAACTCTGAATAGTAGTGAAACCTAGAGCCTATAAATTACCATATTTCTCTGGCCTATAATCTTTCAGTATAATGATTTCAAATTGCTAGATCTTGAAAATAATGTAAGGACATTGGATGCCATGCAATTTTAAAGAATCACCTTAAATTGTACTGTTGCACAGGAAAATGGCCATTACTATACTCTGCATGGCAGATGTAAATGGTGAGGGGCAAATGGAGTGAGAAAATGAGAGAAAAAATGGGGAGTGGGGGAGGGTCTAGGGAGGAAAGGGGAAAACAAATGCCTGCACCTTTCCACCCAACAATAATTGTCAATGCAACCACCAGTCAAAAATAAGCACTCGCTATTCTGCATAACTGACTTCCAGTGTGCAAATTTATCACCTGTGAAGATATGAAAAACTAGTCTTTGGCGACAAAATAGAGTTTGGAGATGTGAAGCAAACAAAGACTGTAGATTTTGCAGAATGATCTTTATGTCTGAGAGTGTCCTTTGAAAATTTATTTTCACTGTCCACCAGAAAAGAAAGTCCAGATTCAGTTTTAGCAGAATGTTTAAAATCAATTTTGGGTTTCTTTTAGTGTAAATCAAAAGAAGAAACCATAAGACTGACCATTGTATTGTCAAAGTGAAGAACTCATCACAAATCATTGTTTTGGCGTACTTCAGGTTTTATATTGGAAGGAAAAGTTTGATCGCCTCTGACAATCTGCAGTAGAGTAAATTGCATATGTGATTGTGAAATTTAACTGAAATTTCTTTTTCATTTACTGATTCTCTGTATTCCCAAATTATTTCACAAAACATTTGAAAACCATGCTCAATTAATGGGGTCAACAAATGTGCTTCAAAATAACTCACATCTTCACAAATATTGGTTACCCAAATTATTATATAAGTCATGTATTCTATACCCCCCTCCCCCATTAGAGTAGTTAAGAACAAATAGGCTTGTATATGTTCAAGTTCACACTGCAACCAGTTGGATAATCAGACATGGTTTGATGCTACTCTGGTGTGAAGATTGATGAATGTAACTTAAAAAGTTACAATTCACGACTCAATGTTTTGACACTCCTTATTAGTGTCTTCATCAGGGGTGATCTAATGTTGCAAAAAGGATCCTTTTATACACTCACTAAGTAACGACCTTTCCTTTTGATGAGGTGTAAATAGGTGTCAGGTAAAAGGCCACCAACATCACAGTTCAAAGGAGCATGGGTGCAGTTGATGTGCCAAACTTCCAAACAAAGCCATTGATGGTACCACCAGGTAGTGGTGATAACTTTGGAATTATCCCATGCAATTGTATGGTTGGTCTGGCAAGCATGTTCTCACAAAGTGGATTCTTAGGTTTAGCAACAATATGGCCTAACGTCTGAAGAGGCGTTATCTATGCTGGAACGGACTGCTTTGGAAAAAGGCCTCAAGGAAGGCATTTCTTGACTCAACGTTGATCAAAAGCATTTGATAAGAGCTGAAGTTAGTAGCATACTTAGGCATGCCAAACCACCTCCTAAAAACATCAGCAAAGATGTTTCCAAGGTGCTCCTAGCTCTTAGGAAAATGTTTCCAAGGTGCTCCTAGCTCTTAGGAAAGATCTGGATAGGCTCGTTTTATCTGCTGACAAGGGAACTGTGTTGTAGTTATGGATAAACAACAATACCATGAAAAGGCCTCCTCCCTGCAGTGACAGTTTGTGTCCACGTTTTTATTGCTTGCCTAAAATTCACAAGACTGGAATTCCTTTGAGACCTATTGTCTCCTTTGTTAATTCTCCGACATATGCGGTTTCGAGTTATCTTGCTAAAATCTTGTCATTTGTTGTTGGGAATACTGATTACACTGTAAAAAATCCCTGTGATTTTGCAGATTTTATTACAGGTAAAACTCTTAGCGCAGAAGACCAGTTGGTACCTTTCAACATTGTTTCCCTCTTCACCAAAATTCCAGTTGATCTTTCCTTTAAAGTTGCTGAAAAAAGATCAGAGAAGACACTTCATTGGGACAAAGAACTTCTTTGCCCATGGACGATCTTATAGATCTGCTGTCTTTTTGTCTTAACACCACTCAGTTTACATACAGTGACACCTACTATCAACAGGTTTTTGTTTCGGCTGTGGGTTCTCCCGTTTCTGCTGTCATTGTCAACATGGTAATGGAAGACGTGGTGCAAAGGTCTTTGGCTTCTTCAGCAGTCGAGCCTTTGTTTTGGAAATTAATAATGTCGACGATGTCATTTCTGGGGTATCCAGAAATGAAGCAGAATGCCTTCTTTCACATTTAAATTTAGTTGAGCCGTCTATCCAATTCTATTGAACATGAGATTGACAGGCGTTTGTCTTTTCTCAATTTTAATGCCTATAGAATGGACCAGGGAAACTTAGAGATGAGTGTTTATCGTAAACCCATGCATACCGGCAAATACCTCGCATTTGACTCCCACCACCCTATCTGCCATAAAAAATCTGTAACAAGAACATTGCTCACAAGGGGTGACTGTTTGCCATCTTCCTGTGATTCTAAGGCCAAGGAGCAGCAGTATGTTTTTGACATGTTAAAGGTCAATGGCTACCCAAACACTTTTCTCCATAACTGTTTAAAACCAGTTACTCATTCTCTTAACTCCTCTGTGGACGAGGATTCAGCTAGACTGGTTTTGCCCATACATCCGGGGGCTACTGAACCCATCAAGAGAGTTTTGTTTAGCCATAACGTTAAAGCTGTCCAAAAACCTTTTCAGATGTTAGGTCATACTTTTGCTAAACCTAAGGATCCTGTGTTGAAGGAACAACGAATGGATGCAGTTTACTCTATTCCATGCAATGACTGTGATCATGAGCATATCGGACAGACCAAACCAACTTGACCAATGGCAGAACATCAAATTGAGCACCGAAGTGGTGTTCAGTCCTTTCCGCTCACTTTCACATTCTCATTTGACGTTGCGTTGTCTTTGATAAATCTGCCTATTTCTTTTTTCAAAGCCTTTAATCTGTAGACCTATCATTTATTTTGAGTTTAGATGATCAAGCATAGAGGGCTTAAGTGATGAAACTTGTGGCTGCCACAAAGGACAGGACACTCAGTTTATGAACATTATTTTTTCCCAACATGGGACCCAAGGGACCCAGAGGTCATGGGTTGGGAAGATCTCATAAAGTATGACCACAAATATCCAGCTACCAGTATTATATCTTTTACCATAGTGGTCATGTCACTCAGGATTTCTTGTATTACCACAGGCTTCCAGTTGAACAACAGCGCAAATATACAAGTGTATTCAATGCTTTGTACAGAATAACTAAAGAAGAAGGAATTACTACTCTCTGGAGGGTGAGAAATCCTTGTTTCTATTTTCTGTTGTAAAGGTCATCATTGGTTTGGAAAAAGAGGAACTTCCATGTGATGATTTTTGTAATAAAGGGAACAGTTAGTCAAAGGTATGAGACTGAAAAGTGGTCATACAAAGACTTATTCATGAACTGTATTCATTTGTAAACATAAAATGTAATGGATGTTTAATACTCGTGACTTGGAGCTTTGGGTAATGCTTCCTGACAGGGGAATCAAAACCATATACCGGTACATGTGAAAATTCATGCTGCTTGTCACAGCCCCAACGGAGGTAAATTTTGAGTGTACCATTTGCAGTTTTTTTACATATTTGTTTGTGATCATAAAAAATAAATGACATTAGCTACACTGATTCAGTTCTGAAATTACCGTATTCAGTGATTTGGAATCAGCTTCAATGTAAAGTGCTGTAATTTGTCCTTTTTCTAGTGGCCTCTTTTTGGTAAAATTTTATCCTGTTGCACTTGTTTCCACAAATGACTAATATTTAATTCAACTAATGCAATTCATGAGTTGGCCCATAGGAACCCTTTGATTCAGAGGTTTGGTAGCATTTTATTTGGATTGGGCTTGAAAGTCTCTCACACCTTCACAAGGAATGACAGCAGTGCGATTTTCTTTTCCTCCAGGGATGTGGGCCAACAGTAACTCGAGCCATTGTTGTTAATGCTGCACAGCTGGCAACCTACTCTCAAGCCAAACAAACTCTCCTTTCCACAGGTGATACATTTAAAGGAAACAAATGTGTGATTTACAAGTTCCCTTGGTTAACCAAGTTTACTTATTAATAGACAAATTTGACTTAATCTTTAAAGAGATCTGTAAATTTTCATGTTTTAATGGATTACAATCATATAACGATGCATTTATAAAGGCCACCATCATATCAGAAGGATAAAATTATATGATATCATGACTTCTTTTACACTGCTGACTGAAGTAACTCAAAGTACTGTCTTTATGGAAGCACATATTAATCATGATATTGGGAGAACCTGATTTTCAGTCGATGCAACATGGCATAATAAAATTATTTAACGAAATTATGTACATTTTTACTCAGGCTGTAAGGCACAAATTTCCTCAAGTGACTTGCCTGCATGGGAATCTTACCACAAAACTGGCTGCCATCTTTGAAAAATGTTTTCAAAGGTCATGTTTGTTTCTGTTTCAATTTTTTTTACAAAAGATGCTTCAGTGAGTTACTTCGAAGGTTTCTCTGACCATATGTTGACTCCTAAAATAATTGTTTCATAAGCATTTTCTTTCTCAAACAGTGAGCCGAAATATCCAGGATTGGTGCAAACATTGCATTAAGTCATTCGAAATAAATAGCGTGTTTTCACCTTAAATGTATGCCATGTATGTGAAATGGATATAGCTGTTACATTGCCTTTCATGTTTGTCGAGTCCGTCATAATCTTTAATCTTTTCCTTTTTTCTTGTTACTCGGGCTGTAAGGCACTAAGTTTAGGAATGGGCTCTGTTTGTTTGTTTGTTTGTTTTTTCGTCTTCATATCACAAATTTCCCAGGGCACATGTTCAGCATGCACCACTGCACAGAAGGGTTAAACAGAAGGTTGGTCATCTTCAGGTGTCACGCACGACTTGAGTAATCCAAAACACACCACTGCACGGAAGGTCACCACCATGTTGGAAAGATGTTTTCAAAGCTCACCTTTGTTTCTGTTTCATGTTTTTCTGCAAAACATGCTTTGATGAGTCATTTTGGAGGTTTCTCTGACCATATCTTGAATCCTAAACCGTTCGATAAGCATTTTCTTTCTCAAACACTGAACTGAAAAATAGGTTTTAAGGATGTGCTTAGAAAAAATGGCTCTATTTTCACCTCTTTGGCTATACTGGGTGTGCATGGTCTAGTGGTCATTGTCACCACCTCTGATGTGGATAAGCCAGGTTCAACTCATAGTAGTGGCCTCTTCTGCAGTTTTTGCTTTTCTATTTCTGCCTTAGTTTATTTTATTTTTAACAAGTGTTATTATTGTTATCAGTGCTTGAGCTGTAAAGCAACAACAATTTTTAAGGGATGTATGCTAATAGGGTTCTATAGATATTTACAACAAACAAACAGACTCGAACATCAAACACAATGCATCCGATTTAAGAAGGACAGACTTCTCTCTTTTCTTTACTTTAGTGCTAAATCATGGATACACTGCAGGCCCGAGATTAGGCTAATTATAGCCTCTTGTTTTAGCTAAAAGTTGTTTACTGTGACTCACTGATGAATACGTACAGTGTAGCCATGAAAAATTGTGACCAAAAAGAAAGGTCAAAAGTCTGTAAAATCTGGAAATCTTCCGAAAATGAAGAAGTGGATTATAGGTGCTGACCTTTATTCACTATTTTGATGCATTCTGTTTGTAGGTTATTTCAAGGATAATCTACTGTGTCATTTTGGTGCAAGTATGATAAGTGGTTTAGCCACTACGCTGGCATCCATGCCTGTTGACATTGCAAAAACTAGGTATGTCCAGTTTAAAATCTCTGGCAGTTTTGTTTTTGTGAATGGTTTGATCTCAGGAGTCAAGTCATAACTTGTAGCCCTAAGAAGGACTGTTTGAGATGACATCAACTTTCAACAGCCTGAAGGAAAGTCATCATTACAGTCAAGTTTTGTCAAGTTTCACAGTTAAGTTTCTCACTGGCTATACCACTTGAGTTGTGGGTCTTAGTGGTAGGGGACAGTGGCATGTGGTTGGAGCAGTAGTTAAAGTAGTAAAGTTCTTTGTGGGTTTGTGTTGCCTGTCCTGTGGTCATGTAGTTTCCCATCAGGTGAGAAGTAGTAACACTCGGACGTTTTTTTTCACATTAGCGGGAAACATATGTGAGTGAAATATGTTTCCTTCAAATGTGTTTGTATGTTCATTTGTCATATGAGGTCTCTGTGTCAAATGCATTCTTGACATTTCATGCAGTTTTACAAAAATATGAAAATCATAAATCATTTTTCATTCATGATCAGATGAAAGATTTTTCGGTCATCAGTCAGTTTTACTGGGTGTCCTGAGATAGACTACCTTCTCATCTAGTGGGAGTAGTAATTCCGGAAGTCACTTCATGCTGGGTATTCAGTGATTCACTAGCAACCTCATCCAGTGGGAATAGTAAATATTAAAACTGAAACTCTGGACCTTAATAGTGGTCTTTGTATCACAGACTTCTTCTCTTTTCCTGAACAAACTGACTCGCCAGTAGACGCAAGTTGACCATTTGGGTCTATTTGCGACTCTGTTTGCCCAAACTTGCGTGCACTTGCATTGACTTGCGATGACTTGTGCTCACTTTGGTCGAAATCAAATTTGCAACCAAGTCGATGCAAGTTTTTAACCGTTTGGCCACTCAACCCAAGTCAACGCAGGTTTGGTGACGTCCATTCGTTGCCATAGTAACCAGTTAGACAATGAAGTATAATTGCGTGATGGCTACATTTTGGCCGCGTGGGACTAAGCCCGTAGCCTTGAAATGCTTTTTTTTTCGGCTTGCGTGTAGTTACGAGGAAACTTGCGAGTCCGTTTGGTCACCCAACATAAGTCTGTACGCAAGTTCAGTTTGCGGCTACTTGCGACTACTTACGAGTCCGTTTGGCCAGCGGGGCTTAAAGCTGATTTTCTTCCCTGTTTCTCAGGATTCAGAATATGAAAGTTATTGATGGAAAACCTGAATATCGCGGTGCTGTGGTAAGAGTATATTTTACACTTAATAACTACCCAGTTTTTTTTTAATATATGTTAGTTCTGACTTTCCTTGCCTGTGGCTTAAAGTTTGTATGTGTCTTTCTACCTGGTTACTTCTGCCTTAATGTTTGAAATATAGACAAAAGGAATGTATTCCTTCTGGTCTTGTTGGTGACCATGGCGTAGGTATTCAACGCGTGTTTAACTTAGGCCCAGGTCGCACCTGCGGACACGTTTGGCAACATTGGTCGATTAGACAAATGCGACGTGCGCAACTTGTCCAAGAAGATAACATATCAAAGAAACTGTAGTACTGTGATTGGTCCGCTCCGCCGTTTTGAGATTGGTTTGATATAATCATCGCAAAACTGTACTAGTGCGACCTACTTGTCGTGAGAAGGACAAATTTTTCCAAACTGATCTAACTTTCAAAGACGCCGTAGTCCCTGCCCTGGAGCTGGACAAACAACATTGTCACGCATCGAGTGACTCGAGATAACAAAGCTTTGTGTTAAAAACCCGGACATTAACAAATTTGCATCTTGTTGTAAGCTTGGTTCTGGATTATTACTCAAATTTACCGCACCTGCCAGAACTGAGCATAAACTAGAAAGGCTAGCTGACGCTTTAAAATTTAACATTGATCTTCGCAAAATTTGAATTAAACTCACAGAATTAAAAACCGATGTATTATAATAGTTTTATGCATTAATATTACAACTCATTATTATTGGCATTACTATCGTGAGATAAATTGGGGGGCGGGGAGCATTTACCAAAAAAAGCTCCACAAGAAAAACGGAAAATACAATTCCAGCAAGGATTGGTATTCTTCTTTTTCCCGCTTTTGCTGATAGATTTGCTACATGTACAGTTGTTGTTTTTACTGTTTTGAAAACTATCAATAGACCATTTTACAGTTCTTTGCTCAATACCCTGGCCTTTGATTGAATGCGAGGCTAGGGGTGACCTTGTTTTGATACAAACCTACCTGCTTTTCTTATGGAAATTACGCTGATTAAACACTAGTTAGCATAAGAAAAACATGATTTACATAAGAAAAGTAGGTAGGTTTGTATCAAAACAAGGTCACCCCCAGCCTCGCTTTCACCGGCAACTGTAAAATGGTTTATTGAGCGACAAATCCATATAAATAATTATTGTGTTGTAAATGAGAAATAACAAGATGACACAAACACGTGCATGCAAAGCTACTGTTTTCTTGGCGATGTTTATGACAACATATCCTAACAATTTTCTTCGAAAATGTTGCAACATTTCAAATCTTGTCTGCAAGTGCGATCTGGGCCTTAGCCCAGGGTTGCTGTTGATTTTAATTCCAGTTGAATTACTTATTGTTGGATATTATGTTTGCCCTTCAATTTTAACGTCCGGCGAGAGACGGAACCCTCGGGTAGCTTTCAAATGGTTCACTGCTTTGGAACTGACACTTTTGAGTATTTTGAATGACACTGATGTTTGTGATTTTCTTTCCCTAGTTTATAGGAATACAATTTACTGAGTTTGTAAAACCATCTTATTTAAATGAAGTTGTGGTGAAGGGCTTGCATTCTGAGTATATTTTTATTTTATACGCATAGTTAATCACGTTTGCTTATTGCATGGTCTGTGTATGTTGTTGGCTTGCAACCTTAACGTAACTTTTTAAATGAAGCAGCAAAAAATAATTAATGAAATTTGTAAATAGTGTCGACTAATCCTTTGTACAAACGTAGAGACCGGTACCTTGAGAATCTAAGTAACAAACTATAACTTGAGTATTGAAAAAAATCTCTTAAAAAAGTAAGCGGGGCATGGTAAACTCTTCGTAAAAAAATAACTTGTCTTTGTAAAGTCGCCTTTTTAAAAAAGAGCAAAAACTTAAATGGGCCAACTTTTTGATCTTCCGAACTACAAAAGGAAGAAATAGATTACTGTTATTCGTGTTTACTACGAATGTTCAGCGAAAAACAACGACGTAAACGGCTTGCTGAAAACTGTCCCTCATGCCTTTCATTACTAAGCATACTGAATTACTGAATTAATCTGTTACTCTCAACAAGACCTTGACGTTAGTAAAATTGGATCCAAATATCACGTACAAATCATGCTATTATTGTTTATACTGCTACCTGAGAAATTTATGTAACGCCATCTTTTTATTCTGTCCAGCTGTTTCGAAATTCTTGCTTTTGGCACAGCTAGTCCAAATATTTAGCCAAGTCGATGTACATTTTTTTCTTTGAGTTCTTGAATCTCTTGAAATTGAAAATCTGGAAACTTTGCGCCTTTTTTAACTCGCGCAGAGACGTGATTTCGTGATTTTGGTTACCACAGAAACCGTAATTTTCACATGTCAGTATTTTCAAATTAAGTTGAAATATCTCTGCTCTTAGCCAATCAAATTGCAGAAATTTCTCAGGCAGTAGAATAGAAACGTGAAGAGAATACTTTTAATACAGTTTTCAATGGTTTGGTGACAGAAAAGTAATAATTGCATATTTTTAATTTGATCTCGTTGTTGCTTTGATCACTTGATAGTAAAAACCAAACAGCATTAGATCAGCATTACTGTAGCTGCGTAAACGAAAATCGATCAGAGGTAAAGGCGCATTATAGAATCTCTGTACAAAATACACGGAAAACTGAAACATTTCTGGTAAAATAAAGCTAACGGGACATTTTAAATCTCTCTTAAAAGTACAAAGGGATGTTGTAAAACGGCCGCTGTGAAAAAATGTTGACGGGCAATTGCATAAGGATACCTATAAGATTGGGTACAATCGTTATCTGTTATGTGAGGCTCAGTCGGGGGAGGGGTATTCGTTGAGGGAGTAGTTTTTGTCACCGCGTTGTTGTTTTGGCGTCTTGATTGCACTGCCTTGATGACGGAGGGACTACTGTTGTTTGCTTAATACCCTGTCCCTGCTTGTGTTTTCAGGATGTGTTCCTCGGCGTCCTTCGACAGGAAGGGGTCTTTGCACTATGGAAAGGTTTCACACCTTGCTATTTTCGTATTGGACCTCACACTATTCTCATGTTCATATTTATTGAACAGCTTCAACAACTGGCAAGAAACTATTATGGGGTGTTGACTGCTTTATAAATTACACAGACACGCAAGCCTACTCGTTGCTAAGATTTTTTTGTAGCTTGTGTTGATTGTGACTTTGAAGAGTTCACTTGCTACTGAGACTGTTTGTGGGATCATGGGACATCTACAGTCACCCTTCCATTCCATCGACACAATATTGAATTTTGCTATTAATTCCAGTTGGGCGCTCCCGCAGTTAATTGCAATAGTGATACACTGCACTTGGTTACGGTTAATTTCAAGTCTGGCATTAATTTATGCAACCATCTTAAAAAAACAACTTTTGTGTGGACAAAAATTTCATAAATTATAAATTTCATAATGATACCAATTACTTAACGCAGTAAGTTATTTTAAAACGTGTAATCCGGACTAACGGTTATCGATCTATTCAGTTCATTTCAAAATTGTGAATAGGTTTAATCTGTAACGAGGTTTAGCCCTCACTGATGTACTAGTGGTGGTAAAAAATATAAACCGCAATAAATTTTGTTTCATTTTCATAGGTATAATGCACCCCCTTCATTTTATGGTTCTTGACAATCAGTTTAAAAATTCCAGTCATTCCATTGTCATGGCAACCTTTCACTTGTTCTTGTTAGTGTTGATAACAACAACTAACGACAATTTTATTTGCGTATTGCAAAACCTTGCTTTCAAACTCAGAAGAAAAGAAAGACTACGAATAGGGTAAAATAAACATGTGAATAAATAAATAATAACTGCGAGGATCATTTCTTTATTTCAATAAATGAATTATTACCTGAAAACGTTGTTAAATTAAAACAGTTTAAGTGCAGTTTGCGCGATGAGTATTAGATTCCGAGTGCGCAGGTGAGGGTGCCTCACTCGAGTTCTGCTTCATTGTCGTGGACGCTGTAAAGCTTATTGCTGTTTAGTAGACAAGGGAAGGCAATAACCCAAGCGTTACAACACGCTGCAGGGCAAGTTCGTTCGGTCAACACAGAGAGAGGCAAGACTTGTCTGGGTTTGATAAGGGTGACAAGGGAAAAGGAAAGGATAACTTAAGTACTTAGAAGAGCTGTATGAGCGGGCGCGTCATGAAAACGACGCTAAACGAGGTTCAGAGAGACGGCAGGGACGCTATCAGCTCCATTACACGCAAGTCAATCGGAGGAGCTGATTAGTGGGTGGTCTGCTGGTTGGGCTGGAAAACATAGCACCGATAAAGTCACTGAAAATGGAAACTCCCCTGGCTATTATAACTTAAATGGTGACCCCAGCCTTTTAGCAGAATCTGTCCATGGCAGTGTTGGAACGTAATGATAGCTGCTGACTGGTCTAAAATTGTTATTCTTATGATCCCCCAAAAGGTGAATTTAATCAGCGTAATAATTTGCGCACGGTATCACCCTTATTTTAATCCTATTAATACATGAAGATGAGAATGATCATCGCAGTTATGAACACTTCTGAAGTAGAAGTGAAAATAAGGCCTGAAAAAAAAATTCAGGCTTGTACGGGAGTCTAACCCATGACCTCTGCGAACCGGTGCAGCGCTCTACCGACTGAGCTAACAAGCCAAATGGGAGCTGGTCATTTTGTTGGTTCGTAATCTACCCGTGAGTGATGAATATGTGAAAGTCATAGATTTGAACTGCGACCCTCCTAACCCGAAACCAATCACAACTGGGCAATTCACCTATTCAGGGAGTATCGCTGTGAAAGGCTGCATTATTACTAATGTGAAGGAATTTTCACATTCGTCATGTCTCCTCCACAGTTAACTTTCCGTGGTCTTGGAAACCGTGTTCCACTTTACTTGACATTGTTGTTCATCTCAGTCTGGTCAGATGGCGCTCACAGCGGGAACCTTTTTTGTTGTAAAGTGTGGCCTGAATATGTTTGTACAAATAAAGCTGAAGTTTTGACAAAAGTGAACCTTGCGTCATAAACTTAACGATAAAATTTTCATAATGTACATTCTATAATGATAATGATGTAAAGTTCTGTATCATGGTTGCTGCTTGCTAAAGATACAAATTTCAGTTAAGATATAAATATCTAACTTAAATTGTCGGCTCAACTTTAATTCCCTTGCCCCGGGTTACATGTAAGACTCATCTACAGACCGTGCAATGAGTATTGTGCTTGCGCAGCCAGTTCTTCACCATTCCTTTATTGCCATTACCATGATGAAGATGCTGACGACAGCGACTGCGATGACGACGATGACGGTGACGTTGATGACCAACTGACGCCAGGCTATATCTAAGAACTTGAACCTTGAAGAGTTACGATCCTAAAAAAAGACGACTGTTGCGGACTGAATGACACTGGTATATGGAATAGACATAAAGCAGTGCAAAGCACCCTTTTATCACGTTAGACGTCTCATGGTTATACTCTGTTTGTGATTCTGTTTCCAGGATGTGTTCCTCAAGTTGATCCGACAGGAGGGTGTGTTCGCGTTGTGGAAAGGCTTTACGCCTTATTACTTCCGTTTAGGACCGCACACTGTTCTTACGTTCATTTTCCTTGAACAGCTTCAGCGACTAGCCAGACAATACTACGGGGTCTCTTCCACGCTTTGAAACCCCATCTATTGTCATCTATCGTGCAAAACATTTTTTTTCTGGAGAGGGTGTTTATTTGTTTGTTTAAGAGAGATAGAGAGAAAAAAAACTGCTGGCCAACTATTAGTCGGTCTTAATACAAAGCCGGTTTGTTGACTTTGAATTCTTTAATAGAAAAGATTCTACTTGATTTGATCCATACAAATTCGAGTCAGTTGCTCTCCTATGATCCGACTGTAAAGTTAGTTGTGAAGTTTTCGCTTGCGACGAGTTATCACTGGTCATTTTGAAAAGAAAAAAAAACATCAAAGGGGTGTTCTTTCTAATACCGCAGAAAATTAATTGCCAGTTACTGAAGTCGTGACAATATACGCAATCTCAGTCATATGTAGACAGAAAAGACCTTATTGCGTGTTACTAACGCTGTTAGACTAACGCATTCCCACAAATGGGTAGTTTCGCCTCCCAATCTCTCGCATATAAAAGGGTTCAATACATTCTTTTTGTATAACAAGCCATGAAGGTAATGAATGAAATTTAGTTTTGCACATTGTGGGCGGTTATTCTTATTTTAGTGTTATTTTCAGTGTTGTTCTGACAATCTGAAAACTTCATTATTAAGGGAAAGTAACAAAAACGCGCACGAATAAAAACGTCCAGAACTGTGTTGTCCTCCTTTCCTCTGCATTTCCTACTTGTGTCAGTTTTTGTTGAATGTTCGTTGTGCGTTTTAGGTAACAAGTCATTCTGAATCTGAATCACATCGTGAGCTTGATAATTGTGTCGAGACACTGTCGATGTGCAGTCCAAATCCGCCGTCTGTCAAGGGTGAGTGTTGTCGCTATAAACTTGCTCAACGTTACACTGCATTCAAAAGCCACATTTCATCGTTCAAACGGCGTTTGTAGAACACTGTCTCACTATTCATAGATAGATACCTACGTAGCCAATCAGATCACAGTCTCCACGAGAGAATGCTGGTAGAGTTATTCCATTTGATGTGCGTGCTCTCAAAATACTTATATATTTTATGTACTATAAATGGTTATATACTAGTTGTGCCGCGGCAATGCTTTCGAGTGGTATACAATGGAATTTCCCACGAGTCTTTAGGCGAGTGTTTATTCAAAGACAATACAAGTGACAAGTGGGATATTCCGTGGTACATGATGAGAAAGCTTTGCGTAACTATTTGATACCACGCCATAGAAAATACATAGGCCTTCACAATCAATGGAGTGCATGATGCAAAGGTTCGGTGGAATGTCTACGAATAAACAACGGCTTTCCTGGCTATATTTTCTATGGCATGGTAGAAAATGACTGTTTTGAGACCATACCCTCTAGCTGAAAACGCCGGCAAAATCCCAAGCACCACGGCCACTACATTACTGCCAAAATGCAATAAACTAAAGAGGGCGGTGAATTTTGCTTTCATATAGTTTGAATTTAGTTGCAAGGAATGCGCAAATCACTTCTGAAATCGACAATCCCTGCCAATTTGTTGCTATTCACTCTGCCGCCATTTTTCAAGTCAACTAACGTTACGGGAATACAGTGACATTTTGGCCGCGCCCGGCATTAAACATTTTGAAGTCAAAATAGCGCTATTCCGAACGCGAGAGAATTCTGTCAGGGATCTTTTTAAGGTATTGGGTAAGAATCGTTTTTTATACATGTAAACTACGTAAGGAAAAGGAAACAATTTGTATCTGGTACGATCTTGACCTATTTAGCCTAAATACAGAATCAACGAGGTAATGAACCGCAACAAAAGAAAGTCTAAACCCATTGTTTGTCATAAACGACTGAATGGGATTGGTGTGACGCTAGCCTCCTTCGCAGACGTCTTTGGGCTCGTCACGAGTTCCTTGCCCACGAACGACGTTCACCAATTCCTTTTTCTTTGAACCGGTCATTTCGTCAGACATTGAACTAGAAATCTCGCACCTACCATCAACAAGGCTTATGGGCTATATTCGTGCCCTATTCGCGTTCTGAAATGTGCAAAGAGCATACTCTCTTCACCCTTAGCTGAGCTCATCAACCTCTCTGTTCAAGCTGGAAAATATCCTTCCAAGTTAAAACATGCAAAAATTATCCCAGTATACAAAGGCGACGATGAGACAGACCCCATCAACTACCGTCCTATTTCGCTTCTCTCCATCTTTAATAGAATTTTTGAAAAAATTATGTATTATCGATTGAAATCATACATCGAAGATAATGAACTTTTATATAAAGCCCAGTATGGCTTTAGAGAAAAATTTTCCACTCAGCATGCAATTTTGGACATAGTGAATACGATACAAACAAATATGGACAAGAAAATGTTTACATGTGGCATTTTTCTCGACTTGAAGAAAGCGTTTGATACTGTCAATCACACTATTTTACTTGATAAATTGCACCATTATGGGATCAGAGGTATTGCACAAGAGTGGTTCTCGTCGTATTTGGCTAACCGAACACAACGCATATTGACAATGACTATATTTCATCCAAGAAGAACTCGGTAACTGGAGTTCCACAAGGGTCTGTTTTAGGCCCCCTACTTTTCTTGATTTATATTAATGATATTTATCTTTGTAGCAATAAACTTGGCTTTTATCTGTTTGCTGATGACACAAACCTGTTATATGCTGACAAGGACTTGAAATCCCTGGAAACCGTAGTTAATAATGAGCTAAAAAATGTTTGACTGGCTTAATGCTAATAAACTAACCATTAACGCGAAGAAATCAAATTTTGTCATCTTTAGGCCAGCACAAAAAAGAATAATCATCAACCATGTATCACAATTCCGGAAAATAACAACAATGGATTCGCGGTTTTTGAATGTTAAATTCTTAGGAGTGCTAATTGACAAGAACTTAACCTGGAGGCCTCACATTGATCATATTGCTTCGAAGATTAGCAAAATAGTCGGCATAATTGCTAGGCTGAGACACCATGTACCTTTAAACACCCTTCTTCAAATTAACCGTTCGCTGATATTTCCCTACACGCTTTACGGTATACCTGTTTGGGGTCAGGCAGCACAGTGTGATCTAAAAAAGATTCTTACCCTGCAAAAGCGTGCCCTACGTCTGATTTTCTTTTCCGATAAAAGATCTCATGCCATCCCTCTTTTTATTGCTTCGAACATCCTACCTGTTAATATACTCTACTTTGAAACGGTTTCCACCATAATGCATGATGTTTCTACTAGTTCTAGACCTAGGAACATTCGTGAACTTTTTATTCATTCATCTGACGTTCATGCATATAATACGCGTTTCTCTTCCGCAGATAATTTTTATGTACAAAAATCTAGATTGCATGTGAAACTCAAGTCTTTCTCTGCGTTTGGTACAAGGTTATGGAATTGTCTACACCCCGTCTGGCGTAAGCTCACGAAAAGAGTATTTAAAAGAAAAATTCATAAGTTGCTTTTAACTGTACTTGGGATTGAGGACTATTATGTTGACGCCCATTCTCTAATATTGAAACTCAACACCAGTAATTATTGTGCTTTATAGCTTTATACTTCGCTTACAGACGTATACCACAATTCTTCCTTCTCTACTTTCCAGTCTGCTTTGCTTGTACTATTTCTTTCTTTTCTTTAACTTGTAACTACATGAAAATTGTCTCTGCCAGTTAGCGTAATGTAGTAAATCAGTTAGCGTAATGTAGTAATCTAATGCATATCTTATAGTAATATTGTAATAGTTTAGTGACTTTTTATTTATTTATTTATTTATTTATTTATTTATTTATTTATTTATTTATTTATTTATTTATTTGGCATTGTCTAAAAGATGGACTGGACTCTGGATTCTGGACTCCACCCATTTTTTTTTTTTTTTTTTTTTAATTTATTTGTTAACGAAAAAAGGTACGCTAACTCGATAAAAATACGGTTGTTGGTTTGTTTGTTTCCCTAGATGCCGAAACATTTTCCTCTGTACATGTGTATTTGTTATCAGTGTTAATGAGGAAGAGAGGAAACTTAACTAAGTTTGCGGTTGAAACCAAAGTCCCATTTCTTTCGCTTTTTTAAAGGGCGACCCAACATTTTTACCTTTTCTTGTAGTTATTCCCACTAATCTCCAACCACATTTGCTTCCAGTCCATAGAAAACACATTGCAAACGAACAACAGTTAAAGTAAGGCCTCCTTTCAGTTCATTATGGCAAGTGGGATATTTATTGATGGTTGTCATTTTCAATGTTTATAATAAAAATAGCAACAACAACAAATGCTTTACTTGAATGGCCATAAAGGATTTACAGTATTGCAAAAGCTACTAGTCTAAATTTAATTACTAATTCAACTAATTGGTGTAAAATATTACAAACATTACAATTCTCATTCATTTATTAATATTAATTTGTTTCTTAATTCAAAGCATTGCGAGATAAATGAAATTAATTGACAGTTAATTAAATAATCAGAAGAATTCATAAGAATAGATATTAAAGTATCTCGTGAAAGTGTCGTGAAGTCAGGTATTTTAGTTTCTATTTTGGAGAAAAAAATGTCTCTGATCTGAGAATAGGCCTTACAATCTAGTAAGAAATGATTTTCATCTTCAATTTTGTTACTCTTACAAAGGGAACAAACCCTTTCATTGCGAGGGATTTTTTCGTATCTACCTGTTTCAATTCTAAGTTGATGACTACTTATTCTAATTTTGACTAGGTCTGACTAATGCTTTTCTCGAAGGATTTTTACTTGTTAAAACTAGGTACGGCGAGGGGCTATAGTCCTCTTTGATTGTACAATAAAAGCTGAGTTTTTGTGATTGTTGAAGGGTCTGGTTCCAGTAAGAGACGTATTTATTTTTCATTTTGCCGATATACCGTTTAACTATGGAATCATTCAATGAATTACAAGAAAAGTCACAGTTTCGATCGTACTAGTCAACCATCTTCATAAAATTAGAGTAAAAGCTATTTTTTCCGCTATATTAAATGAAGGTCAATTGAAATTTGTAAGGCTTGTTTAACTATAAAATCTTCATCTTTATAAATGCTCTATTTCGATAAAGTAAAAACGACAGAAAAAGAAAGCCCAGATTGTAGGTCTGTTTCCGTATCAATGTTATTGCATACGGCTCGATGTCCGGTCTTGAACAGATTTTATCAATCTGATAAGAGTAATCAAGTACAAGGCTCATCTCGCTGTGCTCGTTGTTCACAATCCCAAACATGTCTTTATTGAAATAGCGCATTTATAGACATCACCTATTATTTTGCCGTTTTCTTTTCTCCATTTTTTCCGCCATCACACGTACCTTGATAAAAATGAACTGTGGAGAGCCGGCAATATTTGTTTCAGATAATTTTTTCAATTCAGTATATCAGTGAACAATGACAATTTGTTTTTGTTTTCGTTATTTACGCTATCAAAACGCTACGAAAATAATATCCCAAGGACAACAGGTAGGAAAAAGTAATGAAAGTAATTTGATTTATTATCCTGCCAAGATGTTTAGTTTACACATTCTGCCCTTACGTACAATGCGTGGGACCTTCGGCTAAACAAAAAAGGTATTTTTATTATAAACATTGAAAATGACAACCAACAATAAATATCCCACTTGCCATAATGAACTGAAAGGAGGCCTTACTTTATCTGTAGTTCGTTTGCAATGTGTTTTCTATGGACTGGAAGCAAATGTGGTCGGAGATTAGTGGGAATAACTTTAAAAAAGCGAAAGAAATGGGACTTTGGTTTCAACCGCAAACTTAGTAAAGTTTCCTATTTTCCTAATTAACACTGATAAGGAAAGGGGAAAATGTTTCGGCATCTAGGGAAACAAACAAACCAGCAACCGTATTTTTATCGAGTTAGCGTACCTTTTTTCGTTAAAAGGAAACAAATAAATAAATAAAAAATGGGTGGAATCTGGAGTCCAGAGTCCAGAGTCCAGTCCATGTTTTAGACTATGCCTATTTATTTATTTATTTATTTTTTTTTTTTTTTTAATTCCTTATATATAAATGACTGATCCGCCTAGATTAGCCAGTGCTATTTGCGGATCAGTCACGTTTGTAAATGTGTTGTTGAAATCTTAATTAAAGATCATCATCATCATCATGTTGAAATGTTTTGGTATGATGCCGCTGAACAAAGCATGCTACGAGAATTAAATGAAGGGTTATAAAAAAAGTGAAACTACTTTCTGGTTCATCAAATAATAACGCTCCTGCCTGGACGAGTATTCCCAAATTTCTTTCACTTCCCTGCCGACCAAAAAGTCTTAACGCCAGCAACTTAACAATTTTATTCATCAGATTCTGATGTCTGCAGTGCGCAAGAGAAACTGCTTTTGATGCTGGGGTAGACTAAGTAACGTTTGCTAGAAGTTCAGCATCCCAACATTGAAGCTGACTGATCATTCAGTATTCGCCAAACGCGGTAACCTTGCGGTCATTTGAAAAAATAGGCAAATCCTAGCAGCATAATTTGTACCCAGCTTGCTGAGGTGAATTTCATTCTACCGTTGATACAGACACATCTGTCGCTATTCTTGATATGATCTTCAATCCAGTTGACGAAGGAACTTATTCTCGCAAACACAGAATATGTTTTTCCCGCGGGACATCCGGGTATCCCCCAGCTCACAGCGCCTCGTAAGATAAATTTGCCTGCTTCTTTGCAAACGAGCGGTCCGCCGCTGTCGCCATTACATCCGCTTACGGTGCTGTTTCCGCCGAATCCAGCACAAAGCATAGATTCACTATCAACAGGCTTGAAGAAAGAATTTCCTTTGGAACATGTTGATTGGTTTACGGTGGGCATTTCAACTTCTTGAAGCTTTTCAGCTTTCGGTCCTCCACGTTTATCGACCCCCCAACCTGTGAAATAGGAGAAACGGCAGGTTAATTGATAAACTACCAGTATTACACACTGCTGAGACTAGTTCAACGATGACGATGACGATCATGATGATAGCAATGTTAATGAGAGTGAAGACAATTAACAAGTGAGCCTATTGAGGCCCTTTAAACGTATTTCTAATCAATAGCAAGTGATAAACCTAACTTAAAAAACTACCAATCTCTAAAAAGATTAATTCAATACAGTGAAGCCCGTTTTCAAGTTACCAGGCGATCATTCAGCGCTTTCAAGAAAATGCTATGCTGCAACTACAAAAGAAAACCTATTCCCTGATCCCATAACAATTACTGGAGAAAGAAAACCGGGGACGCGAGAACAAAAGACATTCGACAATCAGCAACGTCTAAGCTCAGAACGGTACTTTTCTGGTAGCAACAACAACTGTTCAGGTATGATGACTATGGTGAGGATTACGACTGGCTCCTTGGTCGGCGGATGGTCGTCCAATCCGGCACTGATTATCAAGTTGCAGTATTAGTTGGTGTTACCTGTAACGTAGCACAGTTTGCCAATAGCAACTCGTTGGTTTTGTTGTGGAAGACAAACAAGTCCCACAGCTTCATTGAGGACCGCTGGCCTGGAAAGTCTAACAATTGCGATGTCGTAGCCGTAACTGATTTCTAATTGAAACCGTTCATGTATACAGCATTGTGAAACGTTAAAATATTGTTCCGTCCCCTCTGCCTTTGCCCGATCATGTTCACCTGACGAAAAAAACGAAGAACGATAGAGCACGAAATAACTAAAACACAAAAAGATGCTTAGACCTAGCTGGACCCTGTGTCAAGCTCCCAGAAGAAAACTCATTGTTTCGTTCAGCAAAATTTTATTTTGGTGAAACATCACCGGTAACAAATCAGAGGCTGATGGGAAAGCAGGGGAGGAGGTTTAGTCCCCCCTCGGGACTAACATTGATAGGGGCATTATTACATTCTTAAGATAGTTTGGCAGCTCGCATGACTAGGGGACTATTTGTCATTCAGGTATATATAGGGGGTTTTTGCAGTTCAAGGTCACTCGACGGCATATCTCGTGTTGCATGACCGTAAATTATCTTTTATCAGGACTGTAGCAGTTACTTTTTCCCGTTGCGAACATTGTAAATTTTAGTTACGCTAGGTAGTAACTGATTCGTTTGATTAAGTTCCTGCTATTTGCCACCACATTTGTTTCCTGTAAAGTCCGTGGTATCAGTAGACTATAGACTAGTTGTAAGAGCTTGTGCCAATAAACGAGATGCCCATTCCTGACTCTTGTCTGCGTTAATGGCGTTTAGTGTGAAAATGATTTGTTGTAGTTTCACTGCAGAGTGATTAGAGAACAAGTGATAAACCCTTGTGTTAGCGATCATTTGTAGGAAAACTATTCAACATTTCCAGTTATAATTTAAGAAATGTATGTAAAACAAAGAGCTACATATCAGATTCGCACTCAGGTTACTCTCGCACCAGTAGGTCATCGCCACTGAAGTGCTTTCTGCTGTAACACTCTAGCCTACGTATAGCCGTACACAGACGAAAACAGTTTCTGTTTTGTAACATAAACATAAGCAAGGGATGCTTGAGAACAACAAACCTAGAACAATCCTGATTGTTCGATCTTTATGAACCGTCAAACAATGGGCTGCAGTGACAATCCACTCCGGATTTATCAAGGAAGCCCCACACTTGTGGTGCCATGTTCCCTCAAGATGATACTGGATCTCGGCTAGCCATGGCCACGAGTTAGGAGGAGCTTCGTTGCCGCCAATAACTCGCGGAAAACGTGCACTCCGACCGCATTCTGAAAACAAAGTGGCTCTGAGGGTCAAAAGCACAATAAGGAATTTGAATACCACCCAAAACCCTTCACCGGAACGTCTGTAAGGCCTTTCTATTAATGTTCTCATTGCACTCCTGACGAATCATCAAAACGGCGCTTTAAACACGACAGATGACCGCGTATCTCAGGTACACATCAGACGCATGGACCACATGAGTCTTTTTTTTCGACAGAACGATTCTCTTTAACGACAGTGGATGTACAAAGCATCTTTTAAAAGCTTCCCTCAAAAATGTAACACGTTCTATTTATTCACCGTCGTACACACTATTTGTGTATTATAAATCGTGTAACTGATGGTGATGGCCGGATCCATACTTGTAGACACATTTTTCAAAGTTCAAAATAGTTGTTGTGTACAGTATTTAACATATAGATTCCACGGCTTCTAATCCGACAATACGGTGACAATCATGAGTTCTTGTTTCCGTGCTAAGGTACTCACATCTTCCGTTGTTTATAGTTAAGAAGTCGCTCAAGTAGAACTTGATAAACTTACAAAAGTGAATTCCTGCATGTTAGGTATTTAATTTGCATGTCAAAATGACACATTTGCATTGGTTTTCTTCGGTAGGTTTGCAATTAAATTCCAAATCAGGACTGCTTAAGAGATTTGTTACTTGAGCAAAAACGAAGACGATATTAAATAAAACAGGTTTGTTGTTTCGAGTGATATACAGCTTGGAGATAAATAGTGAGTGAATAGTGAAAGGGAATATTTATACCTTGGGCAAGACAGCATAGCCTGGACGAGAACAGAGCCGTTGTTATCAGGATCATTGACACAGTGCATCTCCATATAAAGATAAACTCCATCAATGCCATCAGTCAATAACAGTTGTTGCGCTTGTTACGAAGGTAAGAATGCGAATGCTCGAGGATTCAATATTAAGTGCTTGGTTTCAGCACAATGCACTTTACGCACGTGTCAACATCATCTTTTGCGCACAGAGCTTATGTTGCGTGATTTCCTGTGAGCCGAGTGATAGGCTATGACCTCCCCAAGGTTAAGGTTACCGTATACTTTAATCTAAGGGTTGTAGCAGCTCCCGATACCATAAACTCCATATCAAATTAAAACTAATGGAATCAGCTATTTGAATATTTATTGAATTTGTAAGATAATGAATTGCTCTTTCCGTGGTGTCTAAACTTGAAGGTCTAAACCATCGTTTGAAAGCTATAACTAAATGCGATTTTTTGTATTTCGGGAATCTGATATTTTTCTGAAGTCTGGACTGAACCAGAAGCTAAAAAAGCGTGTTGGGGTTTTCCTTTATTCGATTGCGTTTAAACGTTAAATAACATTTTCAAATTTGCTCGAAAAGAAGCGGATCGATCGCACGGTAATGGCTCTCAGCGATCGCATCAATATACTGACAACAAGAGTCAACTTTTATATCCGGTGTAAAAAAATAGGTTATATCCCAATTTCTCGGCGACTATTCACTCGATTTGACTTTTTTTGCTTGAAAGCTGGATCACAGTAAAATGTGTAAAAAGAAAAACAGAACGCGAACGTACATGGTAACAACGGTTTTACAATCAGCATCAAGCCTTCACCTCCACCTCCGGCATGTGTTGGACATTTGCTTGCAGAGTGTCCGTGGTATGGCTGTTGGCACTGAAATACATTAGGCTTAGGATGCCATTGACGTAACGTTTGCAGCCTGCCTGCACCTTTCTTCGTTTAATAGTTGTTCCGTGTTTTTCTTTTCTTTTTTCTTTCTTTCTTGTTTGTTTGTTTCTTTTTGAATGTAAAAAGCTCTGGCTATTAGGTTTATTGCTTCCAGTATTTTTTTTTTAATTAACAAATGGTTAACGGATCGGCGTGCACTATTGAGTTATGGACGCACGCGGGAGGTTGATGTTGATTACAGATCAACACGGCGGCCGGATGCAAACTCAGGCTCTCTGCGAACATTTGTATATTTCTCTGCATTTATGTGTCTTTTGTAAACTACAAGTCCTTATATCTGCAGAAGAGCACTTTTCTAAACGACAGTGATGTGTATTTTGTCTCAAAAGTGAGCTGCAGAACTGAAAACGTCAACAGAGGAATCCGTCCGGAGATAAAGAGATAAGCTCTAATTGCTCTGGCTGGCGATATCGAGTCTAACCCCGGCTACCAGACGTTAGACGACATAAGGAACACTCGTGGACTGAAAATTGCTCACTTAAATATACGAAGTCTTGTACACAAGACCGACTCTTTGCGCCTTGAGGGAATCGACAGTAAAACAGTGGACATTCTAACTCTATCCAAGACATGGTTGGATGGGAATATTTGCGACACAGAAATTAATCTTCCTGGATTCGTGTGCGTTCGTCAGGATCGCACTGGCATTAAAGAGGGATATGGTGGTGTAGCTATCTATGTGAGAGAAGGTTTGGCTTTTCGCCTGCGGAATGATATTAATACTGGCGGTCAGGAATGTCTACGGATTGAGTTGATTAGAGACAAATGCAAGCCAACACTCGTCTGCTGCGCTTATAGAGCACCGGATTCTGACTTTCAGACTTTTATTTCTTCGCTACATGAGAGTATGTCATCTGTGGATCTGGAAAAATCGGATGTGGTAATTCTAGGCGATTTAAACGCAGACATGATGGCGAGTTCTAAATTGCCAAAAAGAGATAAACAAGAACTTCTTAACTTTTCGCGGGCCTACAACTTCACTCAGTTAATAAAAGAACCGACGCGCATAACTGACACCTCGCGGACAATGATCGACTTGGTTTTTGCTAATAATGAACACCGCATTGTCAAATCTAGTGTTGTTCCAGTACCGCTAAGCGACCATTTTCTGGTATTTTGCATAATTAAAGCTGGTATTACAACAAAGGCTAAACCGAGAATACTCGAGTATCGCTCCTATAAGAATTTTAATCCGACTTTATTTAATGATGATCTTAGGAATATTCCCTGGCATATTGTTGAAAACGAGGACAACGTCAACAATGCCTTGTTTACGTGGAATAAAATGTTTTCGGAGGTTGCTGATCAACACGCACCAGTAAAAAGAAGGCGTGTCAAGGGAACACCTCTTCCATGGATGAACAGTCAAATAAGTGATACTATGAAAGAACGTGACTGGGCGCATAGAAAGGCGCGAAAATCGAACTCGGCGCGTCATTGGTCAATGTATGCAAAGCTTAGGAACAAGGTTAATGGCTTAGTACGAACTGCCAAGTCTAAATATTACTGTGATATGATCGAGGAAGCCAAGGGTGACTCAGAAAAGGTGTGGAAAGCAGTAAACGAAGCGTGCAATCGGAACTCATCTTCAGAGAGTATTCAGTGTATTATCTCTGGTGGTGTTCAGCATATAACATCCCAATCCATTGCTTCTTCAATGAATAACTTCTTTGCTTCCATTGGCCGAATTCTAGCTAGTAGAATACAGACTTCCGTCTTGAATTTAAATTCCATTTCAAAACACCCGCTTTTCCAGTTCGAGTTGACTGAATTAGATCAATCATTTGTGCTTGAGCAGCTTTGTCATTGAAAGCAAACAAAGCGATTGGTCAAATCAAATGAAGAATGATCCTCGCAGTTGTGAACGCAATTTATGCAATTGCGAAAAGAAGCCTGAAAAAAATTCAGGACTTCAACGGGGTTTGAACCCGTAACCTCGCGATTACCGGTGCGATGCTCTAACCAACTGAGCTATGAAGCCACTGACGTTGGGAGCAACGTCAGTGGCTTCATAGCTCACTTGGTTAGAGCATCGCACCGGTAATCGCGAGGTCACGGGTTCAAACCCCGTTGAAGTACTGAATTTTTTCAGGCTTCTTTTCGCAATTACATAAATTGCGTTCACAACTGCGAGGATCATTCTTCATTTGATTTAATTTCCGCAGTTCATATATGATTCATTTCATATATCATTCACAAAGCGATTGGTCTTGATAAAATTAACGCGAGACTTCTTAAAATTCTTGAAGTCCTGAATTTTTTTCAGGCTTCTTTTCGCAATTGCATAAATTGCGTTCACAACTGCGAGGATCATTCTTCATTTGATTTCATTTCCGCAGTTCATATATGATTCATTTCATATATCATTCACAAAGCGATTGGTCCTGATAAAATTAGCGCGAGACTTCTTAAAATCTCAGCTCACACAATTGCACCATCTGTTGTTAAACTTTTGAATCTTTCAATTCGCACTAGTCAATTTCCCAAATTGTGGAAATGCGCGAAAATCACGGCATTGTTTAAGTCAGGTGACAGGACTAACGTTTCCAACTACCGCCCCATCTCAATCCTCCCTACACTAAGCAAGATTTTGGAGAGAGCGGTACACTTGCAGTTGTATCAGTACTTGATTACCAATAATTTATTGTCCAACAAGCAGTTTGGTTTCCGGAAGGGTTTCTCAACTACAACAGCTTTGACCTCATTTGCTGATGAAGTGCTCTTAAACATGGAACAAGGAAAGCTTTGCGGGGCCGTGTTCATCGATCTAACCAAGGCATTTGACACGGTAGACCATCAAATAATGTTATGCAAGCTATCCGAGATCGGCCT
>JAEMWC010000028.1:1357500-1367500 GCA_016490735.1 Pachyseris speciosa
TTGTAACGCAATATCACCCATCAGTGCCAAACTTAAAAAAAATCCTCATGAGCAAATGGCATTTTATTGAGAAACAACCGACGCTCAGAGAAATATTTAAGGAACCGCCACTTATATCCTACAAGAGAGGGCGTTCCCTGAAAGACACACTCGTTAGAGCAAAAATATAGCTTCGAGGCTAAAAACACGAGAGTGGGAGTCGCGCAGGCCTATCTAACCCCCCTTTTTTAATCATGATTGTAAATCAATCGTTATTTAAGTGATCATAAGTTTTATAAGTCTGTCTTTTGTTAATTTTCACGAAAATAAATGCCTTAAATTTATCATTTTTTGCAAAATCGCGAAAATTAATGCTCGCGAAATATTTGTGTTCCAAATTCGCGAAGTTAAGTGCCCGCGAAAATTAGTACGAATAAGGTATCTTGTTTTCTAATTGAATTTTTCAAGATTAAAACTTTCTAAAGGGAGCTGAAAAATCGACGTTTCGGGTGGTTTGGCTGCCCTTCATCAGGTTTCTACGATCCAATATGCCTGACAGTATTATCATTATCATCATCATCGTCCTCCTCCTCCTCCTCCTTCTCCTTCTTCTCATCATCATCATCATCATCATCATCATCATCATCATTATTATTATTATTATTATTATTGTTATTATTATTAATGATAAACACGTGGAAAAAAGCTTTCTTTCCAGTTCAAAATGGCCATCTAAAACTGGTTTCCACGCTTGAAGTTGTTCATGTTGATAGTGACCATCTCGATGTCAAAGAACCAGGGACAGATCAGGGGTATGACAAACCATTACTCTTAGGTTTGGAAAAAAAAGATAACTGAAAGACGGAGACGATATCGCTGTCCACTTCAGGACTGACTAAAGAACATCAGCGTAATAATAACAGCATGTTAAAATCAAGGTGAAATTAAAGATTTTTATTTAGATAGAGTGATAGCTCTCTAACGAACACTATACCTCGCGAGACTATGCTACATCGAAGATCTATACGAAGCAAATGACTACCCCAGAGAGAAAGTACATCAGGAGGTTTCAAAAACTTGAAACGCGCCAGATAATACCCAGGAACAAAGGGAAAATAAAGACCATGGAACAGCGACTACTGTATCTCCCACGTTGCAGACGCGTACGAACAATTCAAGTGAATCTCCAGCCTTGGAGGAAACTATCAGAGTTCAGATCCAAATGTCGACACCTACACGACGAAAGGCAAAAACACGTTGTTTACAAAATCCCATTTAATTGCCAAAGTTATGTGTACATTGTGCCCGGCACGTTGTGGAGGCTTGTCACCTGTAAAGGAACATATTAGCAACGTCGTGAAAAAATATCATTTAAAAATGCGTGGTTAAAAGAAAAACACCGTAGAAACCTGACGACGGATTCGGATAGCCAATCAGAGGTCTCCCATTCACGCTAGAGCAGTTCATCTGTGCAATATGGGTGGTTATTTTGTGTCATGTGAAAGGCGTTGTGTTAGTATAGTTGTATGGATCAGTACTATCGGAAGTTCTTCCAAGGTAATAAAAATGGCTTTACCTGATAATTCCATGCCTGATTGTTGAAGGAACTGATAACCTCTTGCTGTTGTCAGTGTTTCTTTATTCAGTGTCGAGTGACAGTATGATATTGATAATATAAATATATGGAGATATCGTAGCTAGACGGATGTTGTTTACTTCATTTCGCCGTATTATGAAAAAAACAGTCAAGGATGATTTTAACTCTCACTGTTGGCACTGTTTTATTCAGCTACATTTCATTTTTTCAATCCTATTTCAGTGCGAGATGCTAAAATGCATTCCTTTGAACAGAATAAGTATCTTAATATGCAGCCCTTGACAAAATAAACCACGGCTCAGTGTTACAAAGGCAGGGAAATTTATTATAAATAGTGTCTTGCAAAGCAACTTATTTCTAGAACGTTCTACAGTTGAATACTCTGTTGTAAAGATTCGCTTGTGCGATGTTCTGCAGTCTAAAATTTAGTTTCTCCGCGTGAGACCGGTTTACAAACAATACATTTATAAGTTAATATTCTCCTCCAATAATGTTAAAGTGTAGAAATCACTCACACGTAATGAAAAGCTCTGCAGCTTTGAAAAATCTTAAAAATGAAATAGACATTGTCAAAAGTTATCAGAGTTCAAATATGCAGTCATAAAAAAAGATGCGCTGTCAATATGACCAGGTGGCTTGAAGTACTCTGGTAAGACCGTCTGGTAAATGTTGAATAGCTCTAAGTATTTTTCAATGTCCATAGGTGTAAACATTTATTTTGTGCAGACAATGTGGAAGTTTAGTTAACTATAGAGTCCGACCTTTCTAAACTAATTAATTTAAAAACCCGTAGAAAAATATTAGATTTATGAATGTATCCATCTACTCTATTTAATTTCGTTTAGTTAAGTATGGGGATCTTCTTTGAAAAGCTCGGTAGAGCTTGCTAAGATCTCCTGCCATTATATATTATTTTGTAGCAGATATGCATATAGATCACTTTATGTAAAAGACTGATATACTGGACAAATGAAAATAAAAAATAAAACAAAATTCACCATTGTACACTCGATGTGCCTAAAGGCCCTGGTAAGGCAAAAGAAGCAACAGTAGTGTTTATTTATTTATTTATTTATTTATTTATTTTTAATTTTTTTTTTTTACATTGCCTGAGCTTTCTGATAACAGATAATTTAAAAATTGGAAAACTCGTTTGCTTTCGTAGCAATTTATTATAAGCTTGGTCAGTTAAACAATTTTTATTGACCGTCTTTTATTGTAAATGATCTGGTTCTCAGTTTGAGGGATTAAACTTCCATCTTGTAGATAATGACTGTTGTAACAAGTCAGTGATAGAGCTGCAATGTATCAAGCAGACAGTCGCCAAAATCCCTCCGAACTCTCCTTCAAACTTTCAACCATAAGACACAAACAACCATTCAGTGCACTCATTTGATTTCATCTTTCGAATATCAATTACTATTGCATAATTAGATCATAGTGATTTATTCACATTTCAGGTATTTTACGTGTGCTAAGCGAGGTGAACCGCAGCACCACAATAAACAATATAGATTTATCCAACCCAGAGAGATTTTTTGTGCATGATACGACTCACGAACCAGCAACAACACGTTAACTCATGCGTGTACAACCAAGAGACAGAAGACGCTTAAATGCTTCGTGACAGAGCACAGTTTGTTGCTAGTCCTGCATTGGGGAGCTGAATTGTTTTGCAAGAGCTCAATGAACTCATGAATTTGAAATAATTTTGGGGTTTTGAAGGAGTGTTGGTGTTACCAGCACGAATTTAGAGCACCGCAGATAAACAAAACATGGAGGGTTTTCTTAGTCTGGGCTCAGATAACAACGATATCAAACAAGAGCTTGGAGAAGTCATGGATGACAGTTCACTTCATCGCTGTAACTCAAACGCAAACAGAGGTGCAAAGGTAGTGATAAACGTTTCTGGTCAGCGATATGAGACGTTCGAGAAAACTCTAGAGATATTTCCTGATACACTTCTTGGAGACGAAGAGAGGAGAAAGGACTTCTATGATCCCGTCAACAAGGAATTATTTTTTGACCGAAATCGTGTCTGCTTCGAGTCCATCTTGGCCTACTATCAAACATCTGGGGTCCTGATACGGCCTCCAGGCATTCCTCGGAAGGTGTTTATTAGCGATATTCGTTTTTTTGATCTCGGAGAACAAGCTTTGCTGAAAGCAGGTGGTGGCTTGGAACCGCGCGTGGCGAAATCTAAGCGGCTTCTACCGAAGAACAAAATACAAAGACAAGTATGGGAGTTATTCGAGCATCCCGATACATCAGGCTTTGCGCGAGGCGTCGCAATTTGGTCTGTGACCATCATCATCTTATCCATAGTCCTGTTCTGCGTGGAAACTTTGCCACAATTTCAAGAACAATCACCTAAGACGACGAATGGGACTTCTGTGCTTATCGATGCCAAAAAGAAAACGGAAAACCCCTTCTTCGTTATAGAAACATTCTGCATAAGCTGGTTCACTTTGGAGTATGTGATTCGCTTTGTATTTAGCCCAAATAAGTGGAGGTTTTTCATCTCAGTTTTGAACATGATCGACCTGATATCAATTATACCTTACTACATAACATTACCGATGGAAGACTCGTCTAATGTTTCCTCGCTTGCCGTGCTTCGTTCCGTAAGGCTTGTTCGAGTGTTTAGAATTTTTAAACTGTCGCGTTACTCGCGAGGACTGCAGATACTGGGGCATACACTGAAGGCAAGCTTACGAGAATTGGGATTATTGTTTTTCTTTTTATGCATGGGAGTAATTCTGTTCTCCAGCGCTGTTTATTATGCTGAGATCAGCAATGAAGAAGAAAATGCATTCTTGAGCATTCCTCATTCGTTCTGGTGGGCAATTATTACAATGACCACTGTGGGATACGGAGATATGACGCCACAGACTTTAGGTATGTACGGCCTTGTTTGTTTGCAAATAGAAAATCGGCAAATCGAAAAACAAACAATGCCAATCTGCAAAAGCTTTGATTTGAATCAGCTTTTTCTAAAGCTCTTATCTACAAACCGCTCAAAGTTTAGAGGAGTTCGATGCAGATATTTACATCCTTTACTAAAACTTAAAGTATGCCTTTTGTTTGCTTTTGAATTCAAATATTTACTTTTTTCACCTCTGTAGCGGCATGGGAAATATTAAGGCCGGTACACACGAGGGAGCTTGCTCCCGCAGCACGCTCCTGCAACGCGCTCCCGGGTAAGTACCCCAACCAGTACACACCAGGGAGCTTGCTCCTGAAACAGACTTGTGGAGCAGATTTGCCCCTGGAGCTTGCTCCCTCATATCAAACCAGTTTGATATGAGGGAGCAAAACTCGGGAGCAAAAGTTTTGTTGCGCAACAAATTTTTTCGCCAGACGAGGGAGCTTTGCTCCGGGAGCATGTTGCAGGAGCGTGCTGCGGGAGCAAGCTCCCTCGTGTGTACCGGCCTTTAAGGCTCGATGTTTATCAGCCTTGAATGAAAAACCGTTCTATTTATGAATGACGCGCTGTTTCAAAACCATTGCCTGTCTGTTGCTGAGTCTCGTTGTGGTGTGTTCAGAAGATAACATATAATAAATAGCAAACTTTAACTGCTCGACCATATTAACTGTCTTTAAAAAGTCAGATTTCATAAATCATTGTTTTTTGCAGTGTATTTGTTGATTTTTTTTACCAATATTATCAGCGGATCAATACAGTTAACTCAGTACTCAGTTGCAAATTTGAGCATTTTACCACAAAACCAGCAGGATAAAAGAAAGCTAAAGCACTGCCAATAGCGATTTTTGTTTTATCTCTAGTTTAATACGACTTGACGAAAACTGTTACGTTGAAACTTTGAACACTTTAATTTTCCCTTATCACGAACTTAGCTGTTTCCTTACGGAATAAAACATATCAATATTTTGGTTCTGAAGGGTGGAGAAAATTTATTGTTTATCCGTACATCTCGTAATCATTTTTGTAATTATGAAAAAAAAAATCTAAATACCTTAGGGGTGAAAAATAATTATTTTCTCAACTTGGCTAACACTTTGTGCGCGTAATTACGCATGTTATGTCGACATTTTACACGTACTTAGTATGGTACCGCTAAGCTGACCACAAAACCAACCACCAGTAGAGCGGATTAACGCTTGTTATGAACTGTTGAGGGATCCACTCCTAAGCTATTTTCAAATCATTTTCCTAGACATTGGAGCACTTGACCTTCCCGATTCTTGCGTTTCATTTATTACTTATCATTTATTACGAATCATTTATTACTTGCCTAACAATCTTATATATCACACCGACAGTCTCTTTGTCAACAGAAATTGAGTAGAAATAGCCAACTAAATATTGCAACTTAGTTTTGTTCATTTGTATACCTTCGGTAATCATACCACAGTAACATTTCTTCTCTTTGGTTACTCCAAACGCCATTTGTCTACTGTTCTCTAAAAGCAGTTAGAAATTGGAAACGTTGTGACGAAAGTTAAAACAGCCCAGAGCAGAACGGACAGCATGATGTCACATTGTTCACTCTTTTTAACCTAATTAAATTATAGCTTTATTTGACAAGTCTCTTGCTTCCTCTTACGATGCTGCCTAAAATGGGAGACAAGAGAAATCGCCCAAAGGGTAGCAGCGTAGCGGATATAAAGGATCCTTCCCCTCCCCGCTTACGCCTCCTCTAGTCCCTCTCCCCCCTTTCACCCATACGTCGAGTTCTAAGGTAGCAGTAAGTTGTTATGAGAGATTCTTCCCGGTATTCTTCATAACAATGGAATCTAGGAGAATGAGAGTTCGTGCTGATATCTGATTCTGCAGGAGAACTGTTTATGATTCAATACCGTGTACAATGATTAAGCAAATTTTCGCGAATGTGAATTTCTGATTTCAGTCAAGTGTATGTTCAGTGTTCAAGGGATGCAATGTTGTCTTGTTTATTTTCTCGTTTCCTGAGTAGTCGATTATGATTAAAAACAACTGAAACGTTGATTTCGTGTGCCAAATTGGCCGGGAAATGGCAGTTACTATAAAACAACAACCATAATATTGCTTTCGGTCAGCGGCCATTTCATTGAAATCCAATGACCTAAATAAATGGAATAAATTCTCGTGGATTATCTTTTTCGAATGAGTTTACTTCCGCGGGATCAAGTTTGTGCGGATCTTGGGAAAAGTTTGCGCATTTCGCTAAAATTTCATGCCACACGGTAGATACTCGTAACAGGTTACTCCTGAATTCACTGTTTTTGAATGTTATCTTTTGCAGGTGGTAAACTCGTTGGATGTTTCTGTGCCATAACAGGAGTGCTAGCTATCGCTCTACCTGTCCCAGTAATCGTTTCTAACTTTGCTTACTACTATTCAAGAGAAAACGGGAGACAAGCAAATACAAATGGAGAGGACGACGACGTCGACGACCACGACCACGACCACGACCACGACCACGACCACGACCACGACCACGACGAAGAGCGTGAGGAACGAGATGAAGAGGAACACAACGAAGAAATGAATAAGCAAGGTTCAGCTCTTACCTACCTCAGAAAGAAATCTCAAAAGAATGAAGGAAAAGTCAAACACCGGAAAAAGAAACGGAAGACAGGATCGGTGAAGTTTTCTGATGCGATGTACAATGCTTTAGATTCAGTTTCCAAAAGGGGCCACCAAAATAGCTTGTCAAATGCTATTAATAACAATAGTCATTCACAGAATAATGATAAGAACCGCAATTCTTCGCTGTTAGAGACAATAGTTTAGGTTAATGTGGATGCCTTCTAATTCGGGAGGAAAGCATGTGACCTTGATGTAAATTGGTCATGCGTTACATGTGGCATGCGGAGGCCATAAAGAGGCGCGCAGTCATCCTGAAGCACTGCCGCCAAGATACCTGGAGCTGACAGTCATCGACGCATTGATTGTTTGAGTTGGAGAACATGGTGGACTGTTCCCCTGTTAAGACTCAACACCATTGTCAGCCACCCCGAACTTTGACCACAGTACATCAAGCTGATTTAAAAGATATTATACACAACGCAACCGAATTATGCAATAAGCGGCTGGAAATAACTGACATTGCTGGCGTCACAGACTACTGGGTCTATATGTAGAACTTCCATAGAATGGAAAAAGGCTATGATTGCTTGATTTAGCATACAAAATACAGAAGATGCTGTTTCCAAATACCCCACGTTTTGTGTTGTTTGTTTTTTTTAAGTTCTGTGTTTTCTTTTGTTGGGAAGAACGATATTCAACTCTGTTTGTGCAGGGATGTTAGCTTTTTGACTGCATTTGTTTTAGTTATTTTTACGCTGTTGTAAGAAACATCTCTGACGTACTGTATGTACATCAGTGATAAAACAACTTGCACTTGTTGTCTTTAGTTAAAGCAAAAAAGCTATAAAACGGATTAGAAACAGGGCATTCTGGGGGGGTGGGGGGTATTCTCTCTTATCCAATTGCAACATTGATCTATTGTTTTGTATAGTACCATAAAGTTTCAAAAACCTCACTATCACAGTAGTGATTTTTCTGAAACAAGTGAAAGTGCGATTCATAAGTTTTGATGTGCAGACTAGAGCCTATCCCTAGGAACCCGTAGTGAAAGTTATGATCCTAAAAGGCCCATTTTCAACCTTTGATCCAATGCGCTCGTTTGTTTTTGCTTTGAACTCTCGCCTCTGAATGGTCATCACGTCGAGTTGTCGCTTGCGCGGATTCTCAAAATACAATGACTATAAATTCAACTTTCATATTTCTTCATTAAAACCGGGAACAATCCGTTGACATGCAAAATTGCGAGGAGACGCAACGCGATGGGAGCGCCGAAAATTAGAGACTACAGACTAAGCCAAGCGCAAAACTCTGATTGGCTCTTTCTTGGAAACCTATCAACAATCTGTCTACAATACACAAGCCACTGTCAACACTCATGATAACATGGACACGGTTAAGGAGGGTTTCACCTGAACATCGTTTTTTCGTCGGCTTAACACGGATTTAACGTTAATATCTCGTTCGCGTTTCAAACAATCAAAAATCCCAAGGCTCTTTTCACGAAGCTGTGCTGTGGGATATTTGGTGATTTTTGGGTATATTTGGAAGGAGAGAATTTTTCTCAAAGGATTAGTTAAATTTAGGGACATAAGGAATATTAAAGATTTAATGAAGGTATAACTGAGTTGGAAAATTAGTAAATGGACACCAAACAGTTTCCCGGCAACCTGGAGTGCCCTTGTGGGGTGTCAACTGCCCGGTGGTAAAGTAGACGACCCAGGTCTTTTTTTGAATTATAGACCAATTTCTTTATTACCAAATTTTCCGAAATTTTTCGAGTTATGTATAACAGGATAATAGAATTTGTTGAAAAATACGAAATATTATATTGTTATCAGTTTGGCTTTCGGAAAAAATTATTCAATTTCCTCCGCAACTGATCGACATGAAACTACTGCAGGGGTGTTTTTAGATATTTCTAAAGCATTTGACACTCTTAACCATCAAATTCTGTTCACCAGGTTGGAACATTATGGTATCCGTGGTGTGGCTCTGCAGTGGATTAAAAGCTATTTTTCTTGCCGCCAACAATTTGTTTGGCGTCCCTCAAGGTTCTATTTTGGGTCCTTTATTTTTTCTACTATATATAAATGATCTTCCCAACGCCTCTAAATTAACTCAGCCTTTACTTTTTGATGACGACACAAGTATTTTTATTCTCACTCTGACCCCATTGAGTTGCAATGTATTTTAAATGATTAATTGTGTAACTATGACATGTGGTTGAAAAGTAATAAGCTCTCTGTCAATGTAAAAAGAAACTTGTTATGTCATCTTTAAGTCGAGACAAAAGAAACTTAACTGTAATCTCTCTTTTTTTGGAAATCATTCTCTGGAACAGACTAACGTAACCAAGTTTCTAGGAATATACGTGGACGAGCACCTCACTTGGAAATACCACATTAGCTATGTCTCTAAACAGATCTCTAAGTCAGTTGGTATAATATTCAGGGCCCGATTCTACCTATCAGAAAAAAACAAATTATCTCTGTACTACGCGTTAATTTATCCCTATATCACCTATTGTAACTCTTCTGCAAAAGCGTGCTGTGCGAGCCATCACCAATTCCGATTATCGAGCACATTCTGCTCCATTGTTTGCTAAATCGGGTATCCTTGATATTTTTCAAGTGAACCCATTTCAAATAGCCAAGTTTATGTTTTACTATCACAATCAATTGTTGCCTCCAATGTTCCTCAACTTGTTTGAGACAAGTAGTGAAATTCATAATTATGGCACCAGGACGGCTGGATGTTACCGCCCTCATTTCTGTCGTACAAACATTAAGCAATTTACAATTCTCTTTCAAGGTCCTATGATTCTCTCCCTACTTCAATTACTTGTTCAGCAAGTTTTCTTACCTTCAAGAAAAAAATGTTAGAGTAACTCT
>JAEMWC010000028.1:1372500-1385000 GCA_016490735.1 Pachyseris speciosa
TCAACAAGGTAATCGGACGCCAATTTTTTAAGAGAAGAGTGTCTTTGTTTTTTTTGGCAACAAGGAGATCACACCCCTTCTTTGTGAGATCGACATTTCACCGCACTGGTAGGCGTCGTTTAAACAGTCTATTAAAGTAAATGCTACATATTCCCAAAAACACAAATAAAATTCCGCAGTGAGTCCGTCAGAACCTGGGGTTTTACTTTTCCAAAATTGTTTAAGAGCGGATAGGTATTCTTCCTCAGTGAGAAGACCTTCACAGGTTTTCTGATGATCACCATCAAGTCTTTTTATGTTGTTGCAATTTAGAAAAGGCGGTGTTGAAGCATTAAATGTATCATCTGATATTTGAGAGGAATATAAGGTCTTATAAAAGTTTTCCATTTCGAACAAGATCTTATTCGGCTCTTCTAAATATCCATTTTCGTTTGTTTTCAGTTTGACTATGTTTCCTTTCGTGAGCCCGCTTTTCTAAGTTCATGAAGTATTTGCTGTTTCTTTCACCATGCTCATACCACCTAGCTGTTTCTTATTATCGCACCTTTTGTTTTATGTTCAGCGATTTTTTGTAATTCAGCTTCTACTAATAAGGGCCCGTTTATATGGTCTCGGGTATCCGAGACAACCCTCCCCCCGAGACAACTTTACCGAGCGTTTATATGAGAATTGCGTGACCGAGACAAAGTTGACCCTACTTATGAAAACGTAAAGCTTGTGGGATGTGGCTGGAGTGACAAGGATACTTCACAAATTAATGTGATCAAGTAAGCTGAAGCCACTCAAAAGGCACTAAGGCCACAAGGTAGCGGGCATTACCCCTTAAATCTACCAAAGCAAAGACTGAGCCCAAGCATTAGCAGCCATGGACAGCTGTTTCGACCTTGTTAGGCCTCATCAGCATGGCATAGCTAATGCTCAGGCTGAAGTACCCAAATATCAATAAAACAAGCAATGAAAACGTAAAGCTTGTGGGATGTGGCTGGAGTGACAAGGATACTTGACAAATTAATGTGATCAAGTAAGCTGAAGCCACTCAAAAGGCACTAAGGCCACAATGTTCATTTTTGCTTCAATACTTCTTTTTATAAAAGGGCCAGTGAGCCATCAGGCAATTCGAAGTTTATAACGTGTCACATAACTTAGCTTCATACTTAGCTCCGAATCAGTTTCTTCCCCGCTCTATCTGATCACTGTGGGTGATGCTGGCTTTTAAAATGTAATTCCTTGAAATAAATTTGCGTTTTATAACTCAAAAATTGGACCGAAATAACTTTTTTTCGCATAGGCGCATATTTAATTTTTGGCCGTCTCGTCCCGGGTAGGCAAGACAAAGTGTTTACATGAGAAAAAGTTGTCCCGCTTGCCAGGGTTACCCTACCTGCCAAGGCGAGACAACTCGCCTACCCGAGTTGTCTCGCCCACCGGAGTTGTCTCGCCCATCTCATGTAAACGGTTTGTAGAACTTTTCAAAGAAATAAGTGGAAAAATAGCTCGCCCAGGGTAACTCGGGGGGAGGGTTGTCTCGGGTACCCGAGACCATATAAACAGGCCCTAAATTTGTATCCTGATGGTTTTGATCAAGACGTTCATTCAGTTGTTTTAGCTTGCAGAGTAAATCTATTTCTTTTTTCTTATTTGCTTTGGCAAGCCGCTTAGAGAAACGAATACAAAAGTCTCTGATCTCCATTTTTATCATTTCCCAATAAAGTCTTTTGTCTTCGATGTAGCGATGTTTTTCTTTGGCATGTGTTAAAAAGTATTTTAAATGTGTCACGAATTCTTCGTTATCCAGGAGGGAGTAATTAAATTTCCAGAACCCTGGGCCAGATGATTTTTGGTTGTTTTTATATTGGATCTCCGCGTAAATAGGACTATGATCCGAATCATAATAAGACTTCACTTCTGTATTACTTGTGCGAGGAATCAGGTGCTTCGAAATAAGCCAATAATCTAATTTACAATCTTATCTTTCCAGAGCTGTTCTGCCAGGTAAATCGCTCATGGGATGGATGGTGGAGTCTCCAAATGTCGACAAGATTTAAATTGTTACTCGTTTCAACTATACTTTGAATGGCATTTGTTCTACTATTGATGTCTTTTCCGCCTTTTTTATCGATATTTTCAAGAGGACAGTTAAAATCTCCGCCCAGTACAATATTTAAGTTAACATAGGGACGATCTTAGGGATAAGATTTTGGTCATTGGGAGCGTAAATATTGGCCAAACAAAAACTCATCGTCTTGTATTGTAAGTTTAACAACAAGAACTCTTCCATTTTAGCAACGGAGTATGTTGGTATTTTCAACATTTACAGTTGGTTTAATGAGAATCATCACACTTCTGCTGTGTTTTGAGCCATGGGAATAGAAAATGTCACCTTCCCCGCATTCCGCGCGCCAGACATTTTCGATTGTCTTATCGCCGTAGGTTTCTTGTAAAAAATTACATCATATTTACCAATGTGGAGCCACCGAAATAACTTTCTACATTTGATCGCCTTGTTTAAGCCTCTAATATTCAGAGAAATACATTTCAGATCCATCTCAGCGTGTAAAATTAAACACAAACACTTGCAAGGCTGCAAACAAACACGCTTCCTCCAGAAGGTGTGCCAAATCAAAATATTACAAAGGAACAACATACACACTTAAACATCCGAAAAAAGACACATAATGATTAAGCCGTTTTGAGACTTGTTGTATAGAGGAGAAATTGTTGTAATACACCAAAATTTCATATTAGTTTGGATATTCTCCCCTACAATTCCCCGCGAATGAGTTAAGATTTAGATTTTGTAAGTTGAATGAAAGCAATAAAACGAAGAAATCACAAACTTTGTTTATGATAAACTAGTTCGAAATTGGCTGTTAACGAAAAGAGTAGCTAAGACGGAGTAAACTGAAATCTGTAAATTCTAACGAAGAGAACAACTAAGGATAAATTTAAATCTTATCTAATTCCTCCTGGCTATAAATTCTAACCGGTTGGTCACCTAATGATAATTTCAAAAAGATTTTACCGTCTATCGTCCAAGCACTGTGCCACTGTTCCAACTTCTTGCGCCTCCAGACATTTGCAAAGAGTTCACGTCGCATTGTTGTCAAGTTTTCGTTAATGTACACAATGTCAGCACCTTGGAAAATATGGCTCATATTTCGATTCTTGAGACTTTTGCGAACTCCATATAGCTCCTTCTTTGTACGATATGATTTGAATCTGACACTAATCGGCCTGGGTTTGCTTCGGTTCTTGCCTGTAAACATTCTGTGGCAAATGTCGATATCGTCACGTCGAATCTTAACATTGAGCGCATTTCCAAGCGTAATAACTTGCTCGGTTAGGTTTTCCTCTGTTTTCTCCGGTATACCGTGTATTTCCAAATTGTGTTTGCGGGTGTATTGCTCGAGATCATCGATATGATTAATCGCTGTCCCCAGATCGACGTATAACTGGTCCCGTTCTTCGTTAGCTTGGTCTAAGATTTTCTTCATGGACTTCACTTCACTCTTGAGATCTTTATTCTCAGTCGTTAGTTCTTCCATTTTACTTATATGGAACTCCAGTGACTTCTGAAGCTCGTTGTAGTGTTCACGAATAACTTTGTTCTCTGCAAGCAGTTTGTTTGTGTTTTCCTGGATGTTGTTTAAGACTTTCCAGATCTCCTCCAGTTCCGCCATGTTAGAGTATGCAACTTTCACGGATTTTACAGGCGGTTTCTCGGTTTCCGGAGAACTGCTATCGCTACTTCTTTCAACGCTTTTACCCGGGAAATAGCATGTTATTTGCCCTTCCCTTCCTTTTTCCTTATCATCCATTCCTTAACCCGACAGCGGGAATGATAAGGCAGACTACGAAAACGTGCTGCCGTCCGCCATTAGGCCCCGCGCCTCGTCAGGCGTTAATTATTCTTGTTAATATCTCACCTTGTTACTATTTATTGCTCATTATTATTATTATTATTATTATTATTATTATTATTATTATTATTATTATTATTATTATTATCTTCTCATGACGCTTACGCTCTGGCAGATGTTATGCCGCATTTCAACCAAAGAAGCAAGCCATAGCCAATGGCCAAAGGTCCTTTGGGTCATTCCTTCTTGTTTAGTTTTCAAGAACCTTTCTCAGAATCCTTGCTGTTCCTAGCAAGGCTGTTTTCTGCAAGAGTCCTATCTTGATAGAATTCCTAGCTTCGCAAGGCATCCATCTAACCTTTTGCTTACTCCTCCAAGTGCGCCAACAACTATCGGTACCACTTCTACGTGTCTTACCCCCCATATATTCTTAATTTCTCTCTTTATCTAAATCTAAATCTAAATCTAAATACCATTATGTCGGCAAAAATCCTAGGGGACATCACGCCAATCCCGATATTTCTCAACTTTTTCTCCTTCCTTCTCATGCACCCTGTGGTCCAATGGTGACGCAAAATCCACAATGATTGCCTTGTTATTTTCTTTTTCTACAACAACAATGTCTGGTTTTCTGGCTGCGATGATATGATCACACTGAATGGTCATGTCCCACAAGATCTTATAACTTTCGTTTTCCACAACCCTTTCTTCTGTCTATATCATACTTACAACAGAGTTTCCAGTGCACCAATCTGGCAATATTGTCATGCCTTCTCTTGTACTCTTTCTGCGACAGTTTGCTACATTCACTAATAATGTGGTTTATTCACCCTTCTCGCCACACAATCTACAAAGTGATCCACTGACTTGTCGATGTTGAGCTTGACATAATTCGTTCTCAGTGCCTGTTCTTGGGCTGCAAAAATAAGTGCTTCAGTTCCGATTTTTAAGTCGCTTTTTCTAGTCCATTCCCAGATTTTGTCTTTGTCAACTGTCTCTGGCATATCACGCAGGAATTGACCGTACATTTTTTTCTCTTTCCATCTATTCAAGGTAGCGTTCTGTCTTTCTTGTTTGTAGTCTCTCTTTTTCTTTGCTGCATCACTGTTCAAGATCCCAACCCCCTTTATTCCTGCCAACAATCACTCGTTTGAATTCTTGAGATACCATGCCAGATCATTTTCCTCGGCCTTCACACACGTTTCGCAGCTAATTACGCCTCTTTCTCCTTTCTGTCGTGATAGATGCAACCTGTCTACATCACATTTGGGGTGTAGAGCCCCATATAGTGACATCGTCTTCCTAGTTTTTCTATCCAGCTCCTTTAGTTCGTCGCTCTTCCATTCTATCACAGCGGCGCTATACCTTAGAATTGCAACAGCCCATGTGTTGACAGCCATGATCTTATTCCTTCCATTCAACTTTGTCTTTAACACCAATTTCAGCCTCCATTTATATGACAATATTTGTCATTATTATTATTATTATTATTATTACTATTATTATTATTATTACTATTATTATTATTATTATTATTATTATTATTATTATTAACAGGTTGTGACGTGGCTAAGCAAATACGTAATGGACGAAAACTCCAGTATAGGGGACGCAATTGTCGACAATCAAGAATCAAGAAACAAAATGAGGAAAATGAGTGATTTAAATGACGCAAGTCCAATTAGATGGGCTGCAGGAGAACAACAGAGAGCTAGAAAGTCAATGTTTAGGGGACACAGTTGTTAATCTGTTAAATTAATGTAAGGTAACTTCAAAATGTACGTAATTCTACCTGCTATCTGATCGTTCTCTTCCGTTCACAATCACAAACAACATCTGTCATATTTTTACAATCAATAAAAAAAAAACAGCATTTTTTGTAATGAGATCAGCTATGGTAGCCCCAGTGTGGGATGGTAGCTCAATTTGAAATACTATCCAGGCCATAATCCATTGATGGTGCAAAGAATGCCATTCCAGTGTCCGCATTGAGTGGTATTTTTTACGCAGAAGTTTGTCATAAATAAATGTCCGCTGTCCGCTTTAGAAAGGTGACCGCCTTAAGTTAGGGCCCGTTTATATGGTCTCGGGTACCCAAGACAACCCTCCTCCCCGAGACAACTTTACCGAGCGTTTATATGAGAATTGCGTGACCGAGACAAAGTTGACCCTACTTAGTTATTCAAAGCACGTCTCAAATTTACAAATCCTCATTTGCCCTTCTTTCTTTGTATTTGGTCGCTCTTTGATTGAATATCGTCAATATTGATTGAAAATTTCCTTCCTACGTTCATTTTTGCTTCGATACTTCTTTTTATAAAAGGGCCAGATTCTAAGTTTATAACGTGTCACATAACTTAGCTTCGTACTTAGCTCCGAATCAGTTTCTTCCCCGCTCTATCTGATCACTGTGGGTAATGCATATAAACAGTCCCTAAGCCTTGGCCAGACGGACTTGGAAGTAGCCGCAAGTTGAAATTGTGTACAGACTTGTGCTGGGTGGCCAAACGGAGTCGCAAGTCAGTTCCCTCGTAAGTCGCAAAAAAAAAAACATTTCAAGACTACATATCCTGTATTTCATTGCCTAATAGGTTGTTATAACAACGAGTGGACGTCACCCAACTTGCGTTGACTTGGGTTTGGTGGCCAAACGGTGAAAAACTTGTGTCGACTTGTGTGCAAATTTGATCTCGAACAAAGTGAGCGCAAGTCAGCGCAAGTTAACGCAAGTTCACGCAAGTCCTACCCAAACGGAGTCGCAAGTAGCCGAGCAAGTAGACCCAAGTTTTCAACTTGCGTCTACTTCGAGTCCGTTTGGCCAAGGCTTTATAGAGAGTTTATTTACAGAGAAACATGAGAAATTCGGTCGGGACCAGTTATCAATGTCCGCCTCAAAGAGGTGTCGGCTTTACAGTGGTAGTTCATTACGCGGAACGAAGATACTCTGTGTTGGCTACATTGAAAGCCGTGTTATTACACCACCGCTGTGCAAACTGCGCCAGCGATCACGAGACGCTATGAAACAGACGGCTTAGTTTTCGTCATATTTTTTAAAGGTCTTAGCTATCATGACGGGGACTAAAGCGCAATCAAATGGAACCAGAGCTTTCAAAATGTCTACCTACCTTTTGGCACTGCGGCCGTGGTCGTTTTCAGCGTCCTGTATTCCAGTGGTTTTAGGCGCGGTTTTGTGTTGGAAAACCACCGGTCATTTTAGCCTTACGTTACTCCTACTATCAATGATCGCGGTTCTTGGAGTCCACGCCGCCGGAAATCTAGTCAATACATACTACGATTATATGAAAGGAGTTGACAGCAAAGTTTCCGACGATCGAACTTTAGTTGACCATCTTTTAACCCCGAAAGAAGTTGTCAACCTAGGGGTGGTGTCGTACAGCCTTGCAAGTCTTGCCCTCGTGTTTTTGGTGGGATTGTCACCAGCAAAGATGGAACATTTGTCGTTCTTGTTCTTCGGAGGTCTCTCTGGCTCGTTTTTATACACAGGAGGCATTGGACTGAAATATTATGGGGTCGGAGACATTGTGATCGTGATTACCTTTGGACCTTTGGCAGTACTGTTTTCGTATCTCATTCAGTGTGGCAGCGTGGCCTTGTTTCCCTTGTTTTATGCCGTTCCTATAGCCTTGAGCACAGAAGCTATTCTCCATGGTAACAATACAAGAGATATGGAGGCAGACAAGCGAGCAGGAGCCGTGACTTTGGCTATTATTCTTGGTCACCAGCTTTCCTATCTATTATATTGTCTCTTGCTACTTGCACCATACGTTATTTGCGCAGTACTTTCTGTAAACTTGTCTGTACGGTTCGTTCTCCCACTATTTACACTTACCATGGCTTTTAAGCTGGAGAGAAGCTTCAGAGATGGAAATTTATCAAATTTACCCAAACAGACTGCAAAACTTAATTTATTTTTTGGCTTACTGTATATTCTTAGTTGCACTATAGCTCCAAGACTACCTCAGTTCAGAACTGGTATTTAGAATTGCTATGGTAGCTTACAGCACTTGGATGACATACAGTTGTTAGCATCGTTAAGGACTTCAGCCTAGCATCTCAAACTCAAACCCAGGCTCTCTCTCTTTTCCTCCCTTGTCATCAAGAGAGTGACACTGGTTTGACCTGATCATGTGACAACCTATAAATCTGGGTGGTAGAAAAATCTGATAGCAGCGAGGGGTGACAAAGTCAAGAAACTGTTCACTTTGGCAAAACAGCTTGACCCACCCTCCCTGCGGTATTGTTGTTTTTACTGGTCACATGATCAGGTCCAACCAAGGTCTTTGTCTCTCAACAACATGGGAGTAAAGTAGAGAGAGCCTGTGTTCGAGGTTAACTAGCATCTGTGGGTTCATGACAGTCAGACAAAAATCAAGGAAATCAGGTTTTTTTAACAAGGTCGAGGAAAATTAAGTTAGGGAATTTTGCATTTGGACCAGAGAAAGGTCGGAGAATTTTACCTCTGGCTTACATGTGTTAAGGTTTCACAACACTCTTGTGTATGAATAACTCCATAAGCCCAATTTCTGAGGTACATCTTTTCTTTTACATGTAAAGCTTTATGTCTTTGAATTTTCAAAGTTGTTTCCACTGGAACTTAGCATGGATATTTGCAGAGGATAATTGCAGGAAAGCAATTTTTTGTCCAAGTTTTCAGCTTTAGAAGCCCCTTAAGTTAAATGATTGTTTTGCGCATACCTGTTGTGGTATGAAATTTACTTTGGTATGAAATTATATCATACCAGTATGAAATTTATTTCCTTTGTCTCCTATGAATAATTAAGGATAGGAGACAAAAGAAATAAATTTCATACTATTTCATACCAAAGTAAATTTCATACCACAACATACCTAGTGGTAAATCATAGCCTCTTTTGTGATGTGACAGAAACAATTTTGCAATTTAAAGATTCGTTGTAAGGTCTAAATCCGCAGTTGTAAAGGAGTAAAATGTGAAAGTTAGACTTGAAAAATTCAAGCTCCTCTTTGGAAGGTTTCTTGGCAATTCTGTCACATCACAATACAATGTACAAAATTTATCTACTTCCTTCATCAAGTTCTCAAATTCTTTATCCACAATGAAAACTTGGTCCAAAAATTGCAGTTTTTCCTGTCCCAAAATCATAAGTACAAGTTGATAATGTATTAAAAAACGTGCACCTGTCATCAAACAAGATGCTCTATGAACATTTGCTCAAGATATCTTGTGATGCAGAAGTGGGACACACGCTTTCTGATTCTTGAAAGCTATCCATTTGAAACTTGAGAATGGTTTGCTTTTGGGTTTGTGCAAGGCCTTTTTGATACATATGAGCAAGGACTGAGGTGGACAAACTCTGCTGGATTAAAATCTTCACAACCTTATAAAGATATGTGCAGGTAAATGTGTTATGGTCTTGCAAAGTGGATTGTATAACCTTGAGCACTGGCTTGGGTCAGGTAGTGAAGGTTTCAGATTACACAAGCTTATGCAAATTTGTGATCTTTCATCTGTAAATATGTAAATGATGTCATGTAATTTATTGTGCATTGGCCAATGGAAACATCACCACATGCTTTCTTACATGTAATTGAGCATTTGCTTCATAGGAAAAAAAGGCTGAAATCTAAGTTACTTAATTTATAGCTTAATATCCCGAGTAAAGAGTGAATCTGGTTAGGGTAATTTGGTGCATACCAGTACATGTGCACTTGCTGTGTTACAGTCCAGGAGGGAAGAAGGTTCCTTTTGCAACCCATAAAATATACCATTTTTGAAACAATGAGCACTCCATCGTTGAAGATTTTATGAGTTTTCAAATGCATAGGAATTTATACCTCAATATTTCAACCCAGTGGGTAATCACTCTGACATGCCGAAGACTGAATTTATTGAATAAGCATGTGAACGCACAATTTGCTTATTAGTATTTTACCTTTTTTTTTCTGTTCAACCTTAAGGTTCCTGTTTAACTTCAGGGGTGTCTCTAATCTAAGGGTTGTAACAGCCCCAATTACAGCCCACTAGAGGTACCATAAACCCAATTTAAAGCTAAAAGAACTGCACTGGCAATAGCGCTAGGGGGCTACTAAAAAAAGTTAATATGGTGAGGCTCTGCCCGAAGTCCGGCCACTTACCCTTACATATACCATTTTTGACAGAAAAGGTACCCCTTTCATATTCCTTCCATTGGAACAGTACAGCCATAAGGTATGTGTGTATGTGTGTTTGAAATATTTTAATGAAGCCCTTTTAAATACTAAATGACAGAATTCCCTACCCTTTCATATACTTCGACTCGTGAAATCCCTACCCTTTTATATACCTGAAGCATGAAAAAGGTACCCCTTTTAAATACCTAAAAGGGCAGAGCCTCCCCTTATAGGCCATCCCCAGGATATTAGTTTGAACCCTTAACCCCCTTACTTTGCAGGCCTAAATATTATCATGGTAATGAACAGTGACTTTAAGCAATGGATACAAACAGTGATAGGTGGGTACATAACAAGGACCCCCTATGTGGACCAAGTCCAAAGTAGAAAAGAGGTACCTCTTATGCTCATGTGGGTATTTACTTCACCTCGTTTTGAAAGTGAGAGTTTTCGTAACTCAGAAATAACCTCTTTTCACTTTATATCCCTTTTTAGCTACCATACTCCTTTTAAGCTTAGTCTTCAAATTTAGGAGGTCATATACAAACACATTTCAACAAAACACTGACCTCCTTACTGACAACCCCTTACTGAGCCCTCTACAATTTACCAGAAAAAGTAAATAACAACAATTATAAAAGACGCATTAAGGCTGAAGCAAGTTCATGGATAAATTCTGGCTTACATAAATTTCCAAGATGGTGGAAGAGACCTATTTTCTAAATCATTTTGTTGCAAGTACTTTAGTTCTCTTCTCTGATAAATGAGAGCAAAACAAATTGAAGCATCAAGTACATTGTCCATTTCCACCAAAAACCACAACAACAATGAAGACAGTGAATTTTAGAGGGAGTCAGTAAGGGGGTCAGTTGACCTGGGATCAGTGTTTTGTCAAAACGTGTCTACAAAAAGTCACGTTATATGATATTCATGTTGTTTTAATTAATCCTGTAAAAGAGACTTCATTTCCCAGTCTGTTAATGGTACATGTTTGAAAGATTTTTTGTGATGGCACATGTTGAACCTAGTGGGATCAAACACCATGTTTAGCAATAATTATTGCACACCATAGATGTTGCTTGATTTATTAATTGACAGGCATGAACTTCTTTTGACTCTGTATTTTTATTCTTAACTTTACTGCTCTTTTGTCATAATTTCTTAATAATGTGATCTAAGGAGAATTTCCCATCGTCATTCTTCAAAAACTATTACATTCACATGCACAAATAGTAAAATAAATAAATAGTAAATTCAAATGTCACTTGCTCTGAAAGTAATGAAGCTTTTTTGTAGTGATTTTTAAATATTGATTTAGTTCTATTTTTAATTCTCAGTTTTTTGAAGCACCTAAAGCAGAACTGGAATTAGGCACTATACAAATATTGATGATGATGGTGATGATGATGATGACATAAAAAAAGATAGGTGCTCAAACAAATATTGATTATTATTATCATTGTTATTATCATCATCAGGAGCCCATCACCAGGAGCGTACAACACCCATACTAAGCCTATGTCGCGGCATTTTTACAGACCGATCTATTTTTAGACTATCTTTTCCAGCAAAAAAGGGGAACGAGGAGAGCAATGACAACAGAGCACCACAAAACAACAGTTTTAATGAGCGAAAACAAAGGCTTTGCACATGCAGATACTTGTGGCACATGCAGCGACTCATGATTGGTCATCGGGGCTCTTGTGGGGACTGATATTGGTGCGAAATTCAATCTAAAAAAAAATGGGTCTGTGAAAACGCTGTGACAGGAATATAGAGCAGTTGAATGCTCCTAGTGATGGGCTCCTCTCATCATCAACTCAACATAAAATAAGGATACCTCACAAATTAATGTGATTGGGTAAGCTGAAGCCACTCTAAAGGCACTAAGGCCACATGGTAGCGGGCATTACCCCTTAAATCTACCAAAACAAAGATTGAGCCCAAGCATTAGCAGCCATGGACAGCTGTTTCGACCTTGTTAGGCCTCATCAGCATGGCATAGCTAATGCTCAGGCTCAGGTACCCACATATCCATAAAACAAGCAGTGAAAACGTAAAGCTTGTGGGATGTGGCTGGAGTGACAAGGATACCTCACAAATTAATGTGATTGGGTAAGCTGAAGCCACTCTAAAGGCACTAAGGCCACGTGATAGCAGGCATTACCCCTTAAATCTACCAAAACAAAGATTGAGCCCAAGCATTAGCAGCCATGGACAGCTGTTTCGGCCTTGTTAGGCCTCATCAGCATGGCATAGCTAATGCTCAGGCTGAAGTACCCACATATCCATAAAACAAGCAGTGAAAACGTAAAGCTTGTAGGATGTGGCTGGAGTGACAAGGATACCTCACAAATTAATGTGATTGGGTAAGCTGAAGCCACTCTAAAGGAACTAAGGCCACATGGTAGCGGGCATTACCCCTTAAATCTACCAAAACAAAGATTGAGCCCAAGCATTAGCAGCCACGGACAGCTGTTTCGGCCTTGT
>JAEMWC010000028.1:1387500-1415000 GCA_016490735.1 Pachyseris speciosa
AAACTTTTCAAAAAAGTCAAATGCCCGGGTGTTTGCCCCGGGGGGGGGGGATGAGCACTTTTGGAATTGACTGATACATAACGTTGATATCTCGTTCGCGTTTCAATCCATTAAAACTCCCTAAGCTCATCTCACGAAGCTATGCTGTGGGATATTTTGTGATTTTTTTTTTTTTTTGGGGGGGGGGGGGGGATTTTTGGGTATATTTGGGAAGAGATAATTTTTCTGAAAGGATTAGTTAAATTGAGGGAAATAGGAAAGATTTAGATTTAAAATTAGAATCCCATCGCGCAGAATGGTGCGACATATCCGGGATCTGGCGCTCAATTCGAAAGCTAATTAATTAGGAAGACGTACGCAAACAATAGAGAAAATCGGCCAAAAACTGGTGAGGACCGCTTGGAAAATCGTCCTTCAAGGGATAATTATTCAGTTTACAATTTAGAATTGGTATGGCTTTTGTAGTTGAGAAGTTAAAAAAGAAAATGCGACTATTTTTATGTTGGTGGCTCATTGAGAAGCAATATTTTTTCTGGCTACAAAAGTACTGTGCTTTATGGGCACTTTGGTTGTATTGCCTGGACACTTTCAGGTGGAAAATCTTGATAAAAAAGGGTGAGCAATTGCGAAGTTTTGCAGAATTCTGACTGGTGGAAGTATTATTTTTTCTAGCTTTGTTGAAACAAATTTTACAGCCATGAACTTACATGCAAATTCGTTCTTTCGAATCTCCATGGGTATTTAGTTGGCCAGTTTTAAACTTCCCGCGAGAGAATTAAGTTTTCAATCACTAATCAGCCGTGAAATTTTACTTGAACAAGATTTTCCTTTACCGTTCACTTGAAATCCTCGGTTAACTTTAAATCGTGGTTTGATCGGCTTTCAAACAGCTTAGAGTCAACTTAGCCTGCGCAGCTGGCGGTTTTGTTGGGGAGTGCGACCGAGCGAGCGGCGAAACTCCATTCTCCTCGCGGATTCGGCGTTCGCTCATGGCGGGACGCCCCCCAACAAAACAGCCAGCTACGCAGCCACAAACAACTCGGCCTTGGCATGCCTTTTTCAAAACTCCAAAATATTCGCAAGCCCGAAAAGCTGTAGCGGCAGGGTATTCTGTAGTGATTCATTAGGCTTTTACGCTAAAATTAGCAACCTTATTCTGTGTAAACGTCGGATAACGTTTAGACCATTGGAATTCCTTTGGGACAAATTAAAAGATGTCGCTGCGTACGAACTTGTGCGATGGATTTCCACTGTCGCGTAATTTTCAGGTGCGCAAGGACGTAAATTTGAACTGGCTTTACGTGCGTAAATAAATTGTGGCGATGTGTGAAAAGCCGCGCGTAAACGTAAAAGGTGAACCTCGCTCAACTTTTTAGTTCGATTCGCGGCCCACCTTTAACTAGAGCGCCTTTGTTATCTACATTCGAGTCTTGGGATCTCAGTTCACGCATCCAAGCAGTAAAAACGTAAAGCTTGTGGGATGTGGCTGTAGTGACAAGGATACCTCACAAAGTAATGTGATCTTAAGCTGAAGCCACTCTAAAGGGCACTAAGGCCACATCGTAGCGGGCATTACCCCTTAAATCTACCAAAGCAAAGATTGAGCCAAGCATTAGCAGCCAAGGACAGCTGTTTCGGTCTTGTTAGGCCTCGTCAACATGGAATAGCTAATGCTCAGGCTCAAGTACCCACATATCAATATAACAAGCAGTAAAAACGTAAAGCTTGTGGGATGTGGTTGGAGTGACAAGGATACCTCACAAATTAATGTGATCTGGTAAGCTGAAGCCACTCTAAAGGTGGATTTCCACTGTCGCGTAATTTTTACGTTCACACGGACGTAAACTTGAACTGGCTTTACGTGCGTAAATAAAATAGAGACGATGTGCGAAAGATCGCGCGTAAACGTAAAAGTTGAACCTCGTTCAACTTTTACGTTTACGCGCGTCCTTTCACTCATCGTTTCTATTTTATTTACGCACGTAAAGCCAATTCAAGTTTACGTCCCTGCGCACGTAAATATTACACGACAGTGGAAATCCACCTTAAAGGGCACCAAGGCCACATGGTAGCGGGCATTACCTTTGCTCAATCTTGAAGCAACTTGGGTATTCCCAAAGCTGAATCTATCTACCAATCACAACAACAACAACGACACCTTTATTCGTCTTGTACTTAATTACATACATATATAAATAGAGAAAAGATAATATTTGTTTGTACTTAATTAAGCTTGGAGCTGAAATAATCCTAAGATTTTCTAGCCAGTTCTCCAGATTTTAAAGTTGTAAAGAATTGAGATAGAATCTATTTTCAAAGAAGCAGTTTTAAAAGTACAATGTAATAAGAGAGAAAGAGTATATGCTTAAGTTATGTTTAACTATGCTGTTCTGACAGTAAATAAGGTTTCAATCACAGCCGACCTATTTCTGGATATGCAAATTATTATGCCGCCCGCTGAAAAACTGGGCGCTGTAAGTATATGTCGCGAAAGACAATAGCATTCTTAAAGTTAGAATTCACGGAAGACGGACACCAAACAGTTCCCCAGCAACCTGTAGTGCCCTGGCCCTTCTGGGTTGTCAACTGCCTCGTGGTGTCTCGAAACATTTTTTCCCTATTTCAATCCCTTCTTTAAACACCCATTCTCAGCTAACAGTAATCATTGATGTCGTGGAGCTTTTAACTTTTTTCTGTCAAATCAAATCAAATCAAATCAAAACTTTATTTATCTACGGAGTCCATTTCACTAAATAGTGCTCTCCCATGGAGCCGTGTATTAAAAATACGATAACTATTAATTTAACGATGACCATTAAGTTAAAAATAGTAAAATAAGAAGGTATAGTTAAACTTCTAATTTATCTACTACTCAAATTTAGACGAGTTAAAAATATATTACAGTAAGTCCTAAAAGTTACTTAATACTTACTTAATAAATTAATTTAATTAATTAATTAATTAATTAATTAAAGCATAAAAATTGTTCAAACTTGTGGCCTATTAATTTAAAAATAGTAAAATAAGAATATATAGTTAAAAGTCTTATTTATCTACTACTCAAAATTAGACAAGTTAAAATATATTACAGTAAATCCTAAAAATAACTTAATACTTAATTAATTAAAGCATAAAAATTGTTTAAACTAGTGGCCTGCTTAGCTTCGCTAGGTAGACTGTTCCATGTTACGGCACCCCTGTAGCGAAAACTCTTTTTAAGGGCTTCTGTGTTCGGTCTAGGGATGAACAGATTTAGTTCAGAGTCACGTAGATTGTATCTATGGATAGTACTGGTATTCACGAATCTTTCGGATATGTACTCTGGCTATTGTTTGTTCACTGTTTTGAACATCAGACTTTTCATTTGTTTGGTTCGTCTGTCAGCAAGGCTCGTCCAGTTAAGGTCAGAAAGAATCTGAGAGGATCTTACATCCCAGTCAGCTCCAGATATTATGCGAACAGCTCTGTTTTGTAATTTTTCGAGTTTTTTACTTAAGCCAGCACCAATGCCACCCCAGACAGCACTACAATAATCTAGATGTGGCAAAATGAGAGATTTGTAGATTGCTATGAGTACTGGTTGGGGGCCTAGTGGCTTAAAACTTCTTAGTGCTGCAAGACTTCTCGCAACCTTTCTGTTAACCTCAGAAATATGGGAACCCCAAGATAGTGTTTCATCCACTTGTAATCCAAGACATTTATAACAGTCAACTCTTTCTATTGGGTGGCCATCAAGATAAATGTCTGGGTCACTAGGGAGTAGCGAAATTTTATGTCGAGTCCCAGTAAACAGACATTTAGTCTTGACAACGTTAAGACTTGGGCGATTAGGATCAAGCCATTGTTTAAGATTGCCTAAGTCACGTGTCAGGGATGAGAACAACTCTTCATGGTCCTTTGATGCATAAGTAAAGTTAGTGTCATCAGCATACATTTTTACATCTGATAAAAGGTTACAGTTAGGCAAGTCGTTGATATATAATAAGAATAATAAGGGTCCGAGTATTGAACCCTGAAGGACCCCACAACGTATGTAATTAATTTCAGATTAGACGTTGTCCAAAACAGTAACCTGTGTTTAGAGTAGTACCTCTGAGACCATACAACTCTAATTTCGCTAGACGAATATCATGGTCAGTGGTATCAAATGCCTTTTTTAGATAAAGAAACAGGACTGTATTTGTTAATCCATTGTCAGTGTTGAGATACCAATTATCCGTCATATCGATAACAGCTGTTAAGGTGGAGTGTAGCGGTCTAAACCCAGATTGAAATTTAGAGAGTAAATTGTTTTCATCCAAGTATTTATATACCTGATTAAAAATCGCTTTTTCAAAAAGTTTTGCAATTACTGAAAGAACAGATATGGGCCTATAATTAGGAGGGTCTACCTTTGAGTCAGCCTTGAAGATTGGAGTTACCCTGGCATTTTTCCAGTCACTGGGAATAATACCAGTAGAAATGACTGAGTTAAAGACGTGTGTCAAGGATACCGCTGTAAAAGGAAAAGATGCCTTGAGAAGGCGAGCTGGAATACCATCAAGGCTAGCTGGAATACCATCACGCCTTGGGCTACATAACATTAAAAGAACTTGTTTTTGTATGCCTGGATATACGAAGAAAATATGTGACAAAATTTCGTGGCATTAACTTGTTGTGGTAATTTTTAGCGAATTTTGTGTAGTGGCAAGTTGCTAAAAATTAGCTGTCGCACGGTTCAAAATTAATCTTAAAATGAGTTTTATTACATTAAAAGCGCAGGTAATTTTAGATAGATAGATTGGGACAAAAGAGTTCTTGAAGCGATTTGTGTTCGTACAAGGCGTGGCGTAGGTCATGGGACGTCTTAGGTTATACCTAAAATTCCTCTTTTGGGGTTACAGTGTTGACAGCTTGTGCCCTGGACATGACGTAATGGAATTAAAAAGCTTTTGGCATAGTGCCACGCGTAGACTGCGAGCAGCCCCTCTTTCTTTCCTTCGTCGATCTTGTGAGCAAACGCGAAGCCCGAGCGAGCGGAAATTGGGGCGAGCGGAAGTCAAGTCGAGCGAGCTTGCGCTGACCTCCACTCACCCCAATTTCCGCTCGCCCGCGCTTCGCGCTCGCCCACAGGATCGACGAAGGAAAGAAAGGGCGACTGCTCGCAGTCTATGCCACGCGCCTGGCGTGAAATGTTGTAAGACCGAACCTGGCTAAACATTCAGAATACGAAACTTGCGGGCAGATGATAGAGAGGATTCTCTTTTCGACTCTTTCGATATCCTCACTGAGATATTGCGGAAGCGCATGGTGAAAAATAGGCGCTTAGTACTCGAAGACTGGTTTGATAGCGGTGCAATAAAAGTTGATGATATCACTGAATGGAACATTAGTGCGCTTTAGGAGTACAATAAAGTAAATGCGCTTGTTGGCATTCTTTATACACTCGAGGATGTGATCGTTCCATTTCAAGTTTGCACAGAGACTGTAACGCCTAAGATTTTAACGCTATTACATACAGGCAGATCTTTGCCATTGATTATAAAGGGTGAGAAATTATGAGTGTTCCTCTTAAAATCCACTATCATTTCTTTACATTTGTCAGCGTTCAGTTCCATCTTATTCTCTTGTGACCACGCCTCGACGGTTGAGATCGCACTTTGAACATCGCCGCTAGAACCTCTAGGTATAGTTTGAGAGATAGTCGTGTCATCCACGTGCTTCCAAGTGAGCGCGTCGACCTTGAGGTCGTTGATCATCAATAAGAACAACCAGGTACCGAGTTTGGTTCCCTGGGGCACACCGGCGGGGAAAGGACCCCACTCCTACAGACAGTCCGCTGATAGTTTGACTCACTGTTTTCGGTCTGTCAGGAAGTCCAATACCCAACCAGCGATGCTTCGTGGAATATTTAGGCCTAGAACCTTTGTGGCCGGCAAGTTCTGATCAGTGAGATCGAATGCCTTGCGATAATCAAATAGTACAACCCTAACGGCCGCGCCCGTGCCGTCGGGGACTTGTGACCAATGGTGTATCATGGATATCAGGGCATACAGGGTGGAGGACCTTGGGATGCCACCGTATTGATAAGAGTCGATTATCTGCAACATCGCGGGGCCGACGTGTGTGGAAACCACGAAATCCTCAGCAAGCTTGGAGATGGCGGGCGTCAGCGAAATAGGTCTTAGATGTTTGCTGAGATCTTCAACAGGTTTCAGCTTAGGAAAGGGGACAACGTCCGCGAGCTTCCATGAAATGGGGAGTCTTTGTTCTCTGAAACTGCCGTTTAGTCTGGAGGTGATGAGCTGCACCAGAATCCCTGCATATTCTCTCAGGAGCCAATTTCCAATGCCGTCTGGTCCAGCCGCTTTGCATGGATTCAGTTTCGTTAGAGCGGATAGAACTGCTGGTTCGGTGATACTAAGCGCAGCTGAGTCGTCTTCGTTGGTACTGATTACGTTCAGTGGCTCGTAGCGTTCCATCGGTTCCAAGAACGCAGCGTTAACAGCGTTAGCGATATCAGCGTCGCTTGAGTTCTCAAAGCTGTCCACGACGCGTAGGTTTGAGAGAAGACACTCAGGCGAAGAGGCTGGTGTCATGCCAGCGATCCGTTTAATAGCGTTCCACCACTGTGAGGGCTTAGTGTGCTTTAAATTGCCTATTTTGAACGCAAGTACTTTCTGCAGAGTGATTTGCGCTCGCGGTTTACCTTATTGCGGCAGAACCGATACCGCTCTTTGTCGTCTTGGTGGAAAGCTAGCTGGCGTAGTTTGATGAGGTTCTTGAAATAGTCGGTAATCCACGGCGCGTCGTTGGAGTGAGCTCTAATACTCTTTATCGGCATGATGTGCTCCAGGCCGATTCTGATGAGGTCCGTAATGAGCGCCAATTTGGCCCCCGCAGTTTGGAGTGTTATCAACCGCTGACCAGTCGGTAGAAGCAAGGAAACGCCCGAGCTCCGATCAGCGACTTGCGCTGGTGTCGCGCTTAGAGATGGTTTTCCTGCTTGGACCCTCTTTAGGGGCTCGTGTTTTGGGGCGTACGATGACAACGTTATGGTCGGAAAGACCAAACGGCAGCAAAGTTTATTGTTATCTTGGCATGCGAAGATGGCTGCCACGCTCTTTAAAGCTCTTGCAATATTATGTCTTTTTCTTAATGTGTTCGTGTCTGTTGGGGGTGAAACCTTCATGGGCGACGAATTTTGCATTCCGTATGCATTATTCCCGGCATTTGCGTGTAAAGAGGGCTGTCGTTAGATGGGACAGTCGTAATTTGCATAACTCTTTATCTCCCTACGGGGCATAGATTTCTTGTGTGCGGAATTTATCACCCGCCTAAACACAGTTATACGAAGAACGATCTAATGAACTATCTTGTTAACTTTACAGATAATGTACTTGACGCTCACCCACAAACCGTCATTGTTCTGGGCGGAGATTTCAATCATATGGACATGGATGGATTACAACAATTGTCTAATAATAATAATATAAGGCTTTATTATTTGATTTTGGCTAAACAGAATTACATCAAATTTACAATAATTTTCAATGTACAATATTACAATTAGAAACATTAAAAAGATTAATAGTAAACATTATAATTAAATAAATAGGATAAAATAAAATAAAAATAAAAATATAGACTATACTTTATATGATTTGTTTCCTAACAGTCTTGCCCCACGCTGTATGAAGGAGTTCATGTTCCTATTCGTTCGTGGAATGGGAACTCGCACCCGTTGAGCCCTAAGGGAATACGATTGGGGTCTTGAAATTAGAAATTTACAGCAAGGATGAAGACCTTCCGAATCTAAGATTTCCTTAAAAGCGTGTGCTGTGTGACTGTCCCTTCTTACATCCAGGGGCTCCACAGTCTCTCTGGCTAGACCTAAGGGTGCGTTTCTTTGGGAAAATCCAAATCCGGATTCTTGAATCCAAAAATGGATTTTGCGTTTCTTTACTATAATCCGAAAACGGATTATGAATCTAAAGAATCCACCCTCCGAGTGGATACATTAGATCAAATCTAAATCCGGATTTTAGGATTCATGATCCGTGCGTTTCTTTGGGGAACAGATACAAAAAGTAGTATTTTGGCAAGCGGTCGTCTTGTGGAAATCCGCCATATTCTCGCTATTTTATCAGCTCGGTCATGGCAAACGATCAAGGTGAGTTTATCGTGAAATTGAACCGAAATTATCCGCCCTGCTTGTATTTTCAAAAATTTTATGCATGTTGGGGTTGTCACGGCTAATGAAAAATAATCCATTTTCGGATTTTTCGTTTCTTTGGTGGTAAAGAATCCGCATGATCTCGGATCAAAAATCCAATCTTGGATTCTCCCAAAGAAACGCACCCTAAGATGTCTAAAGAGCGATTTTGAATACGCTGTAGATCCTCAGCCAGATAGTTTGTCTGACTGGAATGTACTGGTTGATTTCCCGACGCGTGGCGATTCACACTTGGATAACTGTTTAACGAACCGGCCCGATTTGTTTGCAAGGAGTCACCCTTTTTATGTGTCAACAAAATCGGATCATCGAGGTGTGATTTTGCTCGCAGGATCTAAACTTCGCCCTGCGCGTCGTAAAGTTCACATCCGGGACAGACGTCTACATAGGAAACAGGATTTGTACATGGCTTTGGTAGAGGAGGACTGGCGAGAGGTACTTGAAACCAAGAAAGTAAACGAGGCGGTGAACAAACTGGAGACAACTATACGGGGACACTTGGATAGTATATGCCAGTGAGGGTGGTCACTATGTCATCACGTGACCCTGCCTGGATGACCCCTCTGGTTAAAGCCATGTTGAGGTCGAAATCGAGGGTGTTCGATGGAGCTCGGCTGAAAGAGTTGAATAAGAGGATTTCGGAAGTGATCAGTGAGAACAGAAAGCAGTATAAACAGGGTGTTGTCGGCTCGAAGCAACGGTGGAAAGGTGTTGATCTGGTATCGCAGCGAAGGAATGCAGCCCTTATTACCTTAGATCGTGAGCCACTTGACCAGTTACGCGAGTACTTCGGCAATCTATGCAGCGACAATAACTACATTCAACCAGTTGATGTTCACATTGATCCAGATGTCGAGGCTCCAACAATCCCTGTGCCGGGACTTGTCTGGAACACTCTGTCTAATCTGAACAAAACGGCAACCGGCCCGGACGAAATTCCTTTTTGGTTTTTAAAAGAACACGCGGAACTACTACCCCGGTTATCTCTTATGTGTGGAATCGTTCCCTGTCAACTCATTCCTGGCCTGAATCTTGGAAAAGAGCGAACATCAGTCCATTACCTAAGGTTGATGTACCTAAGGAGAACGGTGATTTCCGTGGAATCAGTGTAACACCGGTAATTGCTAGAGCTCTTGAAAGTGCTGTATACAACATACATGTCAGACGCGTCATGGAGGATCACCTGAGCAGTAGCCAATTCGCGTACAGAGAGGGTGGGAATTGCACATCTGCGCTCCTAGCTATTCAGCACCAGATTTGCAAATACCTAGATGACAATAACTGTAAAGCTGTGCGACTTTTTACCATGGACTTTTCTCCAAGGCATTTGACTCGGTGAAACACAATCTCTTGTCCACCAAGCTTAAACAATTACATGTATCTTCATATCTTGTTAATTGGTATCACAGTTTTTTATCCGGTAGACAGCAACGCATTTTGTCTGGTAACTATCACTGTAGGTGGAAAGCCGTCAATAAGGGTACTACACAATGTAGTGTTAGTGGCCCCCACCCCTTTAATATTTTTCTTAACGATCTTGAAATTACATATGATGGCTTCCTGTGTTATTCAGATATGCTGATGATTCGATAATTGTTACACGGGTACTAGCCCTGTGGCCTTAGTAAATTGGTCGCGAGATAACTGTATGTCATGTAATCCTAGTAAATGCAAAGAGCTTGTAATTAGAAAGAAATCGAACAAGGACAATTATAATCCAGTCAATTGCATTCCACAACATAATGAATTGTGCTTACTCGGAGTCACACTTCAGAGTGATTGTAAGTTTAGTTCTCATGTTAAGGTCAAACTAGTTAAGGCTAACAAGTGCCTGCACACATTAAGAACTTTGAGAAAGGAACAATATGACCAGAATGAAATAGATCTCCTTTTTAGGTCAATTGTATTACCTAATGTAACTTATGGCCTTTCAGTGTATGGTGCGTATGAACGTGATCTAAACACAGTACATAACTTTTTAAACAGATGTTACAAGCGGCGTTACATTTCAGTTCCATTGAATGTCAAGGATATCATGCATACGCAGGACAAGAAATTATTTAGTAAAGCTAGGGCTCTAAGCCACCATCCGTTAAATGAAATTCTGCCGAGGCCTAAACCCCAGCAATATAATTTACGTCGCAAGGTTTGCCTCCGCCCAAAGATTAACACTGAAAATTTCATGAACACATTTGTAAATAGACTCATTTTTTAACACAACCTGTTATAATTGCATAATTGAATTTTAGCCATAATATATTAGTAACCTAATGTCTATCAAGTCGTGTTCTGCTTATTCCCTTAGATCAAATTCTTCATTATATTTGGACCGTCCCAAGGGGTGCATGCTATTTACATTAGGAGCTCGTTCTTTTTTTGCTGTCGCCCCAACACTGTGGAACAGCCTTCCAGCAAATATTAGGGAAATAACATCACTCGGCATTTTTAAGAAAAAACTTAAGACATATCTTTTTTATTAAGCTTACAACAAGTAATTCTTAGCAATGGCATGTTAGCAAATTTTAGAGTTTTATATAGTTTTATATTGGGTTAGGGTTTCCTTCATTTACAGTTTTATGTAGTTACATATATTTTTTTTTTCTTCGGGGGGGGGTGGTCAATCGTGTATATTTTAGTATTAGGTTTTATGGACATTTCTTATAATTCGTTATGGTTATTGCATATATATATATATATATATATATATATTTAAATTCATGTAAAGCGCTTTTGATCATTTTAATGTTAAAAGGCGCTATACTAGGTAAATAAATTATTATTAGTAGTAGTATTATTATTATTCTTGTAATTTTCATTACACAGTTCTCGTGTATGTAAAATAGGATTTGTATCTTTTATCTTATGGTTTATTTAAGACTTCATATACATACATATTTCATATACATATACAAAGTTTGTACGGCGTTCTTGTCGTACAAATCCGGTAAATTGGATAAAACCAAGTCCAGAATTTGATCACCCCAAGTGGGCTTGTCGACGAATTTTAAGAAAGAGCGGGTTTTCTTTTTTAACGAGCTAATGTGTCTGTGCGAAGTGATGTATGCATGTTTTACATCCCAAGTTACTGTAAGTACTATAATCTAGTAGACACCATAAAGACACTGTTCTGTCAAGTGATAATGAGGTCTTTTTGTAGTAGTATACCTTCAGCAAAGATAAGCCCCGTTAGTGTCTTCCCCTGTCTTCCCTGTCTTCCTGCATACTAATAAGTGTTTTCCTGCATACTAATTTGGAATAGGTTTACTAATGAGCGTCACTCTAGGACAATAAAAACAATAGACCTGCCTAGACTTGCCCGGGCTCTTTTAACCCTGATTGCCTCATGTAGAATCTATTATGTGTTTAAAATAAAAGCGGGGAGAGTTGAAAACACTGACCCCCGCTCCGTGGACTACCCACTGACCCCCAGTCCGTGGACTACCCCACGGAGTACTCCACGGACTACCCTACGGACTACCCCGCGGACTACCCCTCTTATGGTAAAGCAAAAATTACTTTTAGGCTGAAAAAAAGATACAAAAGACGTACTTGGGACAGTCGCCATCTTGGTTACCACCATTTTACTTGGTGGGTTTACCCGAAAGCTGGAATCCTGAATTCGGACTCTGGAATCCGGAATCTGGACTCAACTGGAACCCAGACTAAGACTCGACTCCTGTCACCTACCTCCTCCTGTAAGACATCTATCGTCGTCTTCGGTTCTTTTATTCCTCTTATTAATTTCATGCATTATTTATTTTAGTGCTATTTCAATTCTTTGTGCTCATGATGTTTTTTTAAGAAATTATAGTTTCCATGTTCCGAATATGACCATCAGTTATCAAACATACTGTTGATACTGAATACAGTGGCGAATGCTAAAAATCATGCATTCGGTTGCACATTTTGTGCCGTTAAAAGTAGTTGGTTGAATAGTTGACAACCTGTCATTCGTATATAAGCAGAAACGAATAAATTTACCTTAAAAAACGAAACTGAGTATTCTTACTTGTTTCAATAACGAGCAACCTTTTTGTAAAACAAGCAACTTTTTGAAAACGTCAACCAATTTTCGAGCAAATTTTAACAAAATTTCGAGCACCTTTTTGATCATTTACTGGCACTGAACTTGTGGACGACCGTTCCGGTGGTACTCGATGTCCAAGATTAATCTCCCCACGAAGCTTTGGGCCTGTCATCATCATCCCTTTATGTCAATAATTTAACGATTACTATTTAGAGAAATACACAACCCGCATGTAGCAAAGCTAATCGAGGCGGGTTATGTAACTTACGATCAAATTCGATCAAAACGCTACCACTCGAATACATCTCTCGCTCCTAGCTTGTTCGAAGTACGAGGATCTTTGATCACAAGGCAATCAACTTGCGAATGTTACAGAGAAAATGAAAAGTAAAAATTATAAACATCTTACCTTTATTTACATTATTGTATAGCCAAACAACTTGCCTAGTAGCTGAATTACGTGTCTCATATAAGATGGCGCTAGCCGAGTTACCTACGGTATATACAAAACAGGAGCATTTCGATGTCAACTTAGGATATAGGCGAAACACAGTGATGGTAGTAGAGTTCGATCATTTGCAGAGACATTTGGTTTCAAATATTGTCCTCAATCTGAGCTCTTTCTGATTTTCTAGATTCCAGATTCCGGATTCCGGTTTCCGGATTCAGGATTCCATCTTTTAGGGAAACCCGCCAAGTAAAATGGCGGTAACCAAGATGGCGACTTACGCAAGTACGTCTCTTCAATCTTGTATCTTTTTTTCAGCCTAAAAGTAATTTTTGCTTTACCATAAGAGGGGTAGTCCGCAGAGTAGTCCATAGGGTAGTCCGTGGAGTACTCCGTGGGGTAGTCCACGGAGTGGGGGTCAGTAGGTAGTCCACGGAGCGGGGGTCAGTGTTTTCAACTCTCCCATAAAAGCGCGCTTTCCGTTCAGCATTCTATTCTTGTAAGTCAGTTTGCTCTGAAAAAAGTCTTACTATCACCAATATTTTTTCAGACATCGCTCCAAACATGCAAGTCGAATCAACCACTAATGTTGTAACTTTATACTGTTGAAAGCATTAAAATACAGGTCGGAAATTATTTGTTGTGTGGCATTAAACCTCAGTCAGAAGAACTTAAACTGATCCATCTATTCGAAAAATCGCTTGGTTCTGATTGTTCTTTTATCAAGCAGTAGTTCCGTTCAAACAACTAAAACCGGTGAGGGTAAAAGTGGGAATGAGTTTGCGGAATGGCATGTAGCATGACTTGCGGAATCGCATAATTATGCGGAATGTAATGTATGCAAAATGGCGCGAAAATTTAATTCAACTGAAGGAGTTAATTATTCAACAGCCAAAGGCAAGCCGATCTCTGTCACAACTACTCGCCACCGGGCTTGCTTTCGTGGGTGTCTACAAAACGAAGACCGAAGACCGAAGACCGAAGACTTGGATATCTATTAATTTTACATCAGCTGAAGCTACAATAGAATGAAACGTGCTAAAACGCTTCATTTGACGCTAAAACGTTGAAAACGATGGGGTCTTCGTTTTGTAGTTTTACCCCCCTCAAACTACAAAACGAAGACCCTCGCTAAAACGCTTTATTTGACGCTAAAACATTGAAATCGATGGGGTCTTCCTAGTTTTACCCCCGTCAAACTACAATACGAAGGCCCTTGCTAAAACGCTTAATTTGATGCTAAAACATTGAAATCGACGAGGTCTTCGTTTTGTAGTTTTACCCCCCTCAAACTACAAAACGAATGTTAGAAATTAATTTTTGCACATAATTACGTGTGGCGGGAAAAGATGCCACGTGACCTAGAAGAACACAGCTTGAATTTAGATTGATGTTGGAGTGTAGAGTGTAGCATTGAAAGATTGAAATATCGTGTAGAATCCAGGAAAATTCGTCTGTCTTTTGAGTGAAGCTGTATTGTCGAAAACTGGAAATTGTGAAGAAATCAATTATCCGAGGAAGAGCGAAAATAAACAACCTAAAATGTACAACATGGTCCTTCGAGCCGGATGGAGGAACTGGAAGAACGATTGAACGAATATAAATCGTCGAAAGATTGGATTGAGCCGATGTTTACATGAAAGGGAGTTCATAAGACATCATGAACATCGACAAGGTCAAGAAAATTCGAGATGCACACAAGTCATTTGCGGAGAAAACGATAGAGAACGTGGAGAAGATTTTGACTGATCAAGAAGAAGATTTAACATCGTACAAGGAAAGGTTAACAGCTTTGAAGTCTTTGCTCACAGAAAAATTGGAAACGATCAAAAAGCTGGATGAAACGATACTGGAGGGCACTAAGCCAAAGGGACTGGAGAAAGAGATAGAAGATTCTGGTGAGTTTTGCGAGAATGTTTACAGTATTTTAGCCAAAATTGACTTTAGCTTCGAACACGCCAAACATGTCGGACACACACATACACCGGCAATTCAGGGAAACAGTACTTCCAAAAATACCGAAGGTGCGAAAGTGAAGCTACCTAAACTCGAACTCAAGTCATTCTCGGGAAATTATCAAGAATGGCAGAGTTTCTGGGACACATTTCAGTCAGCTGTCGATGGAAACGCTGGCATTTCGCCTATCGAAAAATTCACTTATCTGAAAAGTTGTGTGACAAGCACCGCTGAATCCGCAATTGCTGGACTGCCTCTGACTGCAGACAAATACAAGGTAGCCATCGACATTCTTAAAGACCGATTTGGTAAACCACAGTTGTTGATTTCAAATTATATGGATGCCTTATTGAAACTTCCGTCTGTTAATTCAGTACATGAAACAAAGAAGCTGCGTGAGTTGTATGATAAGATTGAGATCAACATTCGAGGTTTGAATACGTTAGGCGTTGAATCACAGTCCTTTGGGAATTTATTGGTCCCTATCATCATGGAGAAAATCCCCTCAGAGTTGCGATTGATTGTAAGCCGCAAGTTTGGCAGCGAGGAAACTTGGAATCTTGATGCTTTGTTGAATGCACTAAAAACTGAGTTGGAAACCAGAGAAAGATGTACTGCAATGAAAACCAGTGGTTCAAATGGCAATACCCCGAGGTACGAACAGTACAAGGCAAGAAGCAAACAGCCCTTTTCTACATCTGCACTTTATACAGGCAATCAACAATTTACTCCACATTGTATTTTTTGCAAAAAGAACCACAAGTCCATTAACTGTATGACCATTACTGAACCGAAGACTAGAAGAGCAATCCTGAGACGAAATGGCAGGTGCTTTGTGTGCCTGAAGAGTGGTCATATCTCCACAAATTGTCTGTCAAAGGCAAAATGCTTTAACTGTGATGGTAGACACCATGTGGCTATTTGTGAAAGAACCAATAATGTTCCATCTTCTAGGAATTTGGTTACAGAAGAAGTAACCCCGTACAGATCTGAGCCATCTCAAGATAGGAGTGGAGATGCAGGGACTTCAACAATGCACATCAGCAATAACGGCAACTCTGTGCTGTTGCAAACAGCCCAAGCCTTTGTTTGTAGACCAGATAACCAGGAGTTTGGATTGAATGCACATGTAATATTTGACTCATGTAGCCAGAGATCCTACATTACCAGCAAGGCACGTGAGCAGTTGAACCTACCAACCGTTGGTAAGGAAACCATCCTAATCAAAACATTTGGAGATAATTCAGCCTCTGTGAAGGAATGTGATGTGGTGCAAATGTGTGTCAGAACATTGGATGGAATGAATCTCTATGTCACCTCATATGTTGTACCAGTGATTTGCAGCCCAGTGTCAAACCAACAAATTCAAGACACATTGGAATGCTATCCATACTTGCAGGGTCTACAACTTGCATGTGGAACGAGTGATACTGTCAGTGTTGATGTGCTGATAGGAGCAGATTATTACTGGTCTTTATTCACTGGAAACATTATTAAAAGAGACCCCTATGGACCGGTAGCTCTTGAGACCAAGTTAGGTTGGGTTTTGTCAGGACCAGCTGTATGCCCAACACCCACAAAGTTGTGTACAGTGAGTCTGAGTTCAACACATGTGTTGAAGATAGAGTCCACAGAGATAAGTGATTTGAAGGATGATCTGCAGAAATTCTGGGACTTAGAAACTTTGGGCATAAAGGAGAATGAAGCTTCAGTCTATGACAAGTTTTCAAATGACATCAGATTCACTGGAGAGAGATATCAGGTGAAGTTACCTTTCAAAGATAACCACCCCATGATACCAGACAATTACACAGCTGCATCACGAAGGTTGACGACAGTGATCAAGAAGCTTAAGGATCAACCAGAAATACTGAAACAGTATGATCATGTGATTAAGGAGCAATTGCAGAGTGGTGAACCTGTAGTTGAGTTAGTGCCACAAGATGAAATCCCACAGCCTGGAAATGTTCACTACCTTCCACACAGGGGAGTTGTGAGACTTGACAGAGATACAACTAAGATTAGAGTTGTATATGATGCTTCATCTAAAGTGTTTGGGCCAAGTTTAAATGACTGTTTGCATGTTGGACCTTCCCTGAATCCCTTATTATTTGACATTCTGTTGAGATTTAGAGTTCATGAAGTTGCCATAACTGCAGACATTGAGAAGGCATTTTTGAACATTGAGATTGATCCTGAACACAGAAACTTTGTGAGATTTTTGTGGGTCGATGACGTAAACAAACAGAATCCAGAGGTCATGGTACTTCGTTTTGCACGTGTAGTGTTTGGTGTGAACTCAAGTCCCTTCATTCTTAATGCCACAATCAGACACCATGTGAACACTTGTTTACCAGTTGACAGTGTGCTTTCAAGGGAGCTGTTGAAGTCATTGTATGTTGATGACTATGTGTCTGGGGATTATGATGTGGACAGTGCATTTGCCTTGTGTAAGGATGTAAAACTCTGTCTCAGATCAGGAGGTTTCAACATGAGAAAGTGGAGTAGCAATTCAGAAGGTCTCATGCATTCACTGGAACAAGATGAAGCTTTCAGTGAAGACTTTGCTAAGAGTGGTCGAGATAGTGTTGAGGAAGAAGACGAGAGCTTCTCAAAGTCAGTTTTCAAGCAGAGAGCGGAGAAGGAGCAGAAGGTCCTGGGAATGCTTTGGAACCCCACCCAAGATGAGCTAATTTATGATCTGAACAAGACGTTGGGGGATGTAGATGCTCAACCAGCAACAAGGCGATTGATTCTCAGTACAGCCACAAGAATTTTTGACCCCTTGGGATTGATAGCTCCAGTCATTCTTCCATTCAAGATCATGTTTCAGAAACTTTGCCAGGATGGGAGAGACTGGGATGAGTTTCTTGATGCTGATCTCAATCACCAGTGGTTAGCTACTTTGATGGATCTGAGACAAGCTGGGAGAGTGAGCTTTGAGAGATGTTATGCTGAAGGTTTGAGTGGAGATAAAGTCAAGTCAGTCCAACTTCATTGTTTTGCAGACGCATCAGAAAAGGCTTATGGCGCTGCAGTCTACATGAGAGTGGAGTATGAGTCAAAGGTTCAATGCCAATTAGTATCTTCAAAAACCAGAGTTGCTCCATTGGCCAGGCAAACTATCCCTCGCCTAGAGTTGCTGTCAAACCTTACTGCGTCTAGATTGTTGAAGAGCGTGAGTCAGGCTTTAGAGGGTGTAAGAATTGACAATGTATTTAACTGGACAGATTCTATGATTTCGTTGTGGTGGATCACAAACACCGATAAGGAGTACAAGCAGTTTGTCCAGAATCGAGTGTCTGAGATAAGAAGAAATTCGCCACCTGAACAGTAGAGGTACTGTCCCACTGCAGAAAACCCAGCTGACATAGCGTCGAGGGGAATCAAGGCTACTGAGCTGAAGGAATGCAGCTTGTGGTTACATGGACCCGAATTCCTGACTAAGGATAGTGAACAGTGGCCAGTTCAGCCGGCAAATGTACAAGCCAGAGAGGAGTTATGCGAACTGAAATCATCTAAACCAGCTGTTTCCAGCTTAGTCACCACGTGCATTGAAGGCGAAGAAGGGGAGGAAACGAGTTTAGAAGACGTTGTCAAGCCAGAGAACTTTAGTTCTGTCACCAAGTTGATAAGAGTTACTGCGTTAGTGTTGTTGTTTATTGAGAAATTGAGGAGGGCAAGATCAAGGGAAAAAATGGAAGAAGATTCTGCAAGATTGTACAGACAAGCCGAGAACATGTGGATTAAGCACGTTCAACAAGAGATCCTGAACAGTGACAGGTATTCACAAATGAAGTCATCGCTAGGACTTTATCAAGATGAAGATGGGATATTACGATGTCAAGGAAGAATAGGTCTGTCATCCCTACCGTACGATACAAGATTTCCGATACTGTTACCGAGAGGTCATCATTTCACGAAACTGGTGATTCTCAAGTGTCATGATCAAGTGATGCACAACGGAGTGGCAGAGAGTTCAAGTTCGGTCCAAGTACTGGATTGTGAAGGGCAGACAAACAGTGAAGAACATAATCGGCAAGTGTGTGGTATGCAAGAAACTTGAAGGTCGCCCATATGGAATGCCACCTATCCCTCAACTACCTGGATTTAGATTATCGGACGAGTTTGCATTTTCAAGTATTGGAGTTGACTTTGCAGGCCCAGTTTATGTCAAGGACATTTATCACAAGAGTGGTGACATGAACAAGGCATACATCGTGCTGTATACTTGTGCTTCCAGTCGTGCAGTTCATCTAGACCTCGTTCCCAGATTGACAACCGAAGCGTTTGTGAGAAGTTTTAAACGGTTTATTGCCAGACGAGATGTTCCAAAGCTCCTAGTGTCTGATAATGGATCCACCTTCAAGAGTGAAGAGCTAAAGAAGCTGCTCGCAGAGCACAACATACAATGGAAGTTTAACGTCGCTTTAGCCCCTTGGTGGGGAGGATTTTTTTAACGTCTGGTTAGATCAACAAAACGCTGTTTGAAGAAAACCTTAGGAACCGCACGAGTCAGTTATGAGGAACTACTCTCTGTTGTTGTTGAAATAGAGGGAATACTAAATTCAAGGCCCTTGACGTACGTGGATGATGAATTGCGAGATCCTCTGACGCCGTCGCAACTGATTATTGGTCGCCGACTGTTGAGTACAGAAGAAAAAACTGGTGGACCTCGCTCGGAAACGTCACAGGCGGCAACTGAATTGTCACGACGTGCGAAATATCTGACAACTGTTCTTTCACAGTTTTGGAGACGTTGGCTGAAGGAATACTTGACTGAGTTACGTGTTCATCACAATTGCCACATGAAGAACAGACAGCCAGCCGTAAATGTTGGAGACGTCGTTTGCATTCACAAGGAGAAGACGCCGAGGCAGTTTTGGAGTATGGGAGTTGTCAAATCCCTCTTTACAGGACGAGATGGATTTCACAGAGGAGCTGTGGTGAAAACTCGTAGTAGAGATCGCGTCATCGAGGTCACAAGACCCTTGAAGAAGCTGTATCCTGTAGAAGCTGGATCAGGAGTACGGGAACATCAGAACAGGAACACTGATTTTCCTATAACCTTTGTAGGAAATGCTGAACAAGAACATATTGCTGAACATTAAGGATATCAAGATAGAGACAATGAGCCTTTTTTTTCTGTTAATGTCGTTACGAACTTGAGTCGTCATTCTGTTGATTGACCCTTGTCAATCAAGGAGGGGAGTGTGTTAGAAATTAATTTTTGCACAATTACGTGTGGCGGGAAAAGATGCCACGTGACCTAGAAGAACACAGCTTGAGTTTAGATTGATGTTGGAGTGTAGAGTGTAGCATTGAAAGATTGAAATATCGGTGAAATATTGAAATATCGTGTAGAATCCAGGAAAATTCGTCTGTCTTTTGAGTGAAGCTGTATTGTCGAAAACTGGAAATTGTGAAGAAATCAATTATCCGAGGAAGAGCGAAAATAAACAACCTAAAATGTACAACAACGAAGACCCTCGCTAAAACGCTTCATTTGAGGCTAAAACATTGAAAACGATGGGGTCTTCGTTTTGTAGTTTTACCCCCCTCAAACTACAAAACGAAGACCCTCGCTAAAACATTTAAATCGATGGGGTCTTCGTTTTGTAGTTTTACGCCCCTCAAACTACAAAACGAAGACCCTCGCTAAAACGTTTTATTTCTGATATTAAACGCAAGGGGTGACAGGCCGCACAATCCCTGCCGGCGTGAAATATATCAGGAGCACCCAGCGATACGTTTCGGTAGATATCTGTTCGGTGGACAGTAATTCGCCTTGGGCTTTCGGCGTCGATTAAAGAGTGCACTCGGATTTTCGTAACTAAACCGTGGCCTAAAAGATTCGCAATTGGGAAATCATAGCCCCTGAGGTTTTCGGAAAGGTCGTAATTGCTGTTTTTGGCAGTCAAAAACGTCAGCTAGCATTTTCGGAAAGAAAGTAGTTCCCATAAAAGTTCGTTGAAAGTTCATGTCAGCTAGCATTTTCTCAAAGGAAGATTTTGTTCCCGAAAATTTTCGGGCAGTTAAAATTTCAGCTAGGGAATCCGAAAAGATGAACTTCTTCTAGCTTATGAAAACATCACTTTAAACTTACTTCAAACACCATAAGGTACTTAAAAATTCCTTTTTATAGCTTTTGGTTGATTTGGCTCGTTGGGTGCCCCTGATATATTTTGTAACCTTTTATATTTTGGCTCTAACGAGTAGATCCTTTATGGATTTCCCTTTCTTATATGAAAGGATAGATGGTTGTTTGAATATCTGGCGAAGTAGCGGTTGATTTTGTATGAGGTGCCAGTTTTTGAGTAAAGCTTCTTTTAAATTGGATATTGATGGTTGATATTGTGTTACAAAAGGCCAGATTTCTGTTGTTCTGTTTAAGCGCTGTAGCTCTTCCTGTGAATTTTATTCCTGATAGGATTTTGTCTATTAGATTGCGTGGGTAGCCTCTGTCCAGCAAGTGTTTCTTGTTTGCTTGAAGGGTTTTCATTTGCGTTTCGCGCCAAAAATGGGGAGTGATGGAAGAATGCATGGAAGAAAAGCATCAGTTATTGCTTTCGCAATCGACCCCACGCTGGAATTTCAACCGCAAGTCTCGTTTCGATGCTCATAATTACTTTTGATTGACAACTTTATCCCAGAGGGTCCCAAAGATATACTCTGATTGGTCTAAGCGCAGCGACCCGTTTTTGGGTCGCAAAAATTGGCGCCAATCAAGTAGGAAAAGTCCTTCGTCCCGCGCCATATTAAATAGGACGAAGGACTTTTTCGAAAGTCTATAGACACCCTTGCTTTCGTATAAACATTACACTTAGAACTCTTGAGGTGATTACATTTGCCGCCTTGAGTTTTGCTTTCATAGGATTAGCCTGTTCGCGAATGATTTTTGCAGCATATTTGTGAAGCTATGCACGAAAGAATCGTTCGGCTGCGAGACAAGCGAGCTTTTGCCATCTTGTCAATTTCACACGGTGTAGGTCAAACTCTTTTGGCAGTTTTCAAATGGATTAAATAAAATTTTATTTTTTCAGAGTCGATAGTGAGCGATTTAGGAATGGGGTCTCGCAGAGGCCTATTATGGTTTTCAGAGTTTTACAAGTGTCTCAAATCGGTCGAGCAGCTGTTGTTGTTATGATATGAATAACTGAGCTCTCGAAGACCAAGCGACAAACGAGGAAAATATTATAATCAGTTGCGAACTGACTAATCCTGTAAACGCAAACTCAAGACTAACCACTTCAAGCGGGTTCATTTGTAAAATATTTATATCAAGTCTATCAAAGCACAAGTCCCGTGTAGAGCAGTGTTCTACACTGAAAAATTTCTCGGTCAAATCCAATTTGTTTTCAACATTTTGTTGTCACCGAGATCAGCAACTAGCTTACGATTATTCACTGTGTTAGGCTGGCAGACGCGATAATAACACTCGCGAGCTCCAATACGCAAGATCAAGAAAATCATTATCTTGAGAAGCGGCTAGTTGTTGATCTCGGTAACAACAATTGCTGAAAACAAATTGGATTTGACCGAGAAATTTTATAACATCTGGTACCTAGGCGCTATAGGGTACTCGATCTTCGATGAGGCGACTCTTGAACGCGAGCACTGAGTTCAGTTATTCATATCATAACAACAAATTAGCAGCGCGGCGACCGATTTGAGACTCTTGTAAAACTCTGAAAACCATAAATTGAATAAGCCTCTACGAGGCTCCGTTCCTAAATCTCTTGCAATCGACCCCGGAAAAATAGAATTTTATTTAATCCTTTCAAAACTGTCAAAGAGTTTGACCTACACTGTGAAATTGACAAGACGGCAAAAGCTCGGTTGTCTCGCAGCCGGCCGCGAACGATTCGCACAAGTACACTGCAAATATCATTGACTATCATTCCCGAACAGACTAATCCTATGAAAGCAAAACTCAAGGTAAAATTTAATCACCTCAAGAGTTCATAAGAAAGCAAGCCCGGTGAAGAGTAGTTGTGACCGAGATCAACAGCTAGCTTGCGATTATTCTCTGTGTTAGGCTGTAGAATAATTAACTCTTTGAGCTAAATTAATTTCTTCGCGGCATTTTGCATATGTTACATTCCGCATAATTATGCGATTCCGCAAGTCATGCCACATGCCATTCCGCAAACTCATTCTGCCTTTTACCCTCGCCGAACTAAAACATACACATGACAGAAATTTTAACCGAAAACTCTATTCAATCTCGGCTGGTTGTTACAAAACTGCGTTCTCTTCCATCTCAATACTGAAAATCCCGATGCTATCTGACCTCTCAGCTTTGCCGATGAGAGAGAAAATAAATTCTTAGCTAACTTTTCTTGTTTTCCGCTCCGTTACTCACTAATTATTCAAAACTAGTGATCCAAACTGCCCTATATTTGCATACGAACTCTGCAGTAAAAAAGGCCTTGGGACATCCTTGAAACCACTGCCATTCAACAACGACAATAGACGGCTTAAGTTGTTTGCAACGATCAATATAAATACGCGACTAATATGAATTACACGTTTCTTGAGTGACAAACATAAACTTTATTGTCTTTTCTCAGCGAATACAAAAATGATTCAAATACACAGAGATTTGAAATGAATAAAAATACTTTTATTGACAACGATGGATCCAACAACTACGAAATTCTTAGCACAAAGTATCAGGAAATTAGGATGCAATCAATCGTCTTCTTGATATTTGGAATACTTGTAAGGTGACTTCCTGTGTAAACGTCGAGATCGTCTTGAAAGCTTCTTCGGTTCATCGTCCATGTAATTTACAAATTTTAATTGTGGGCGTTTACGCTTTCTTGCTGGCGACATCGTTTCGACTGTGGGAGGGGGTGTCAAGATCGACGGAGGGAGGGAGGAAAGTGCGGGCGTGGAGGTTACTATGGTAGATAAGGGATGTGGGGCTGGTTCCTTTACCGTTGGTTGCCGTTTGCCGTTGGTCGCTTGACCTGGAGTTGGTGGCACTGTTGGGAAACTGTTTACCATAGCCTCGTTAGAAATGTTTTCCCGCCCTTGAGGTTGAGGCAGAATTGTTGCTTCAGGTGTTAAGGAATTGAACTGGTGTTTAAATGTTAAAAACATGTTTTGCAACTGCATGTACTGCCTCGCTCTTTCGTCGTCTCCAAGGTTTGTACGATACAGAAGGTTATCCATATTATTCTGAACGCGCTGCATCTCCGGAATTACCGGGGGAACCATCTGGGTTTGCTGCTTGAGATACTGGAGCAGTTCCTGGGAAATGTTACTCTCTTCGATCCCTTTGTCGAATCTTTCTTCGCCAGGTAATACATTTGTTCGCAATCTGCAACTATCTGGAGTCGTTGGCTTGAGATCAACAAAAAGATACCCAAATGGTCTTTGCACCGCTTCTTCGTACAGTTTTAAAAACAAACCAGTTTCTCTTGGGTACTGCAGTTTATCCTCATTTTCTCTTGGTTTTGTTGATCAGGGGAAAAAATTGAAATCATACAATCGGAATTTTTTTCTGGATTGTAAATTACGTTACCATGTTTAACGGAAAATATTTTATGTACAAGTAAGGGCCTGCCGGTAAGTGTTGTTTCACAGAAATTTGCTAATGAGATACTCGTGGAATGGCAAGAGTAACGTACTGTAACTATAATTTTATTGCCGTAAGATTAAAACAACAATGTAATTTACGTTTTTGTAAGTTAATTTACTTGTAAGTAGACAACTCGGCCTTTTACAGAATAGCATATAGTATGATGGTTAATGCAAAATTACATGTGATTACGCCCGCCATCAGAAAGGCCTTTTCGTTCTCTTACCGGTTTGCGGTGTCAAGAAACCACGTCAACAAAAAAGTTGCTTCTGAGTTAGTGATTGTCTTGAATGCATTTGGAGGCAAACATAGCAAACGCGAGTTAAGAATTCATTTACTCCCTGGCTGTTACTCTTAAGGCTCTCTAGCATTCGAAAAACAGCGGCATAATTTATTTGTCTGTCTGTCTGTTTAGCTAATGTAATTTACATATCAGACAAACATTGGTCATATATGACAAAGAGCCACCAAACCGACTAAATTTTGCAACTTAAGGATTGTAAAAGAACCAGACAAGCATTATCTGAATTCTGTTTAATCGATTTGGCCTTTTCTGTGTCATTTGGTAGTAAATAGGCTGCAAAAAAATTGTTGGCTAAGATTTATCGCCGAAAATGACGCTGAGAAAGTCAAAGTGATGTTGGATGGGAGTCAGTGCACATCAGGGCTCAGTTGCTCGAAGCGTGGTTAGCGCTAACACGGGTTAAATACCATGACAAGCTATAGGTTTAAATACATCTTAACCAATGGTTAGCGCTAACCATGCTTCGAACAACTCAGTCCAGTAGAATACGAACAGTTGAAACATGTGGAAGATCAAAATGGAAAGAAGCGCAAACTTGTAGAGCTTATGGTGTGCGAAGTTCGAAAACATGCATGTAGACAGAGTTAGAGTCCAGTATACCCAGTAAAAGAGATTAGAAGAAAACCATCCTCAGGGCGAGGTTACAGCTCAGATGGACTTTGCCGAGAACTATCTCTGTCAGTCTTGTGATGAAGTACAAAGTGCCTATTGGAATAGTATCATGGTGAGCCTGCATCCCGTTGTCGTTTACTTCAAAGGTGTGGATGGCATCTTACAGCACAATTAAGCTTCGCCGGTTTACAGATCAGATGAGCTCTCCCACAACTCAACCTCAGCCTAAACGCCGAAACGGAATGGAATAAGGCGGAATGACACGGAACGAACCGGAATGATACCGGAATGAACCGGAATGGACCGGAACGGGACCGGAATGAGCCGGAACGGGACCGAAATGAACCGGAATGGCACCGAAATGAGCCGGAATGAACCGGAATGAGCCGGAATGAGCCGGAATGGCACCAGAATTAACTGGAATGGTTCTTTTAAAAATAACAGACGTCCATTTAAATTTGTACTTTTTTTAGTGATTGTTTTTCTCGGTATATTATGCTTGTGATCCAATCAGAAGACTATTTCAAGGACGGTTTTCTTGGCGGAATAGTCCCGCGTCTCAACCAATCAGAAGGTTACGCAGGAACATGATCTCTGTAACCATCGGAACATTACGTATTTCAGCTAATCAGGAAAGCTCAATTTTTGAAATAAATTACCAATTAGATTATAGACACCGCTTACTCTGTCATTGTGTCACGATCTCGGTCCCGTTCTGAAATAAATATTTTCTTAGACGTTGACATTATGGTAAAAAAATGGAATGTGGTTAAGCGTTGTCTGTACTTATCGACAATGATATTCGTCATCACAGAGTTCAATTCAAAATGTTCTGGACTCTCTGGACAGCTGAGTGAGTCAGCAAAAAATTTCAAGAAAACTCACATTCGATTTGTTAACTTTCTGTTATTTGATCATGGGTATTTCGGGTTTATTTTGGTCAATTCAGGTACCATTCCGGTACCGTTCCGATTCATTCCTGTATCATTCCGGTTCATTTCGGTTCATTCCGGTGTCATTCCGGTTCATTCCGGCTAATTCCGGTGCCATTCCGGTTCATTCCGGCTAATTCCAGTGCCATTCCGGTTCATCCCGGCTAATTCCGGTGCCATTCCGGTTCATTCTGGTGCCATTCCGGTGCCATTCCGGTTCATTTCGGTCCCGTTCCGGTTCATTTCGGTCCTGTTCCGGTCCATTCCGGTTCTTTCCGGTATCATTCCGGTTCGTTCCGTGTCATTCCGCCTTATTCCTCCTCATTCCATTCCGTTCTGGCGTTTAGTAACGCCCTTTGAAAGACTCTGAAGAAGTTTCTTCTTTTTCTTCCTCTTGTCAGAGGCAACTATCGGGCTGATCGACCAACGTCATGGAAAGGGGCCGACCATTTAACTCTTGAGGGTGGGGGTGGGTGATTTGGAAAAAAAATTTCCTGCAAGAGCTTGCCGGAAGAAAAAAAGTTGTACAAATGTAATAGAAAACAAATTACAACACGAAGGGGAAAAAATACTGATCCCGCTCACTAGGTTGTTAGAAAAAAAATCTTGCTGACCAGAAATCACCCCCCCCCCCCCCTCCCCACTCAAGAATTGAATGATCGGCCCCTTAGTCGTTTGTGTATGGAGTCTTGCTCTAGACAGAATTTTGCCTACAATCAACTATCCTCTACCTTTCATTAATTGGTTTCGTAATGAAAATTAAACTTAGGGCAGATGCGACTGTAAATTACGTTACCAAACGTTTGTTGTATTGATGAGTAGCTTGACTATTGCAAAGACATTGGACTGGCATTTGTTACAAATAGTTCCAGAATGACTAGTTATGTTGCAAACGAATGAATGAATGAATGAATGAATAAATGAATGAATACCTTTATTTAAGTGTCAAACTGAAATAGCAGTAAAAAAAGCACTAAATGGGGTCACTATGAGTTTCAGTTAGTTCCAGTTACACTTGACTTCACACTTTGTCAGGTTAAGGTTTTTGATTTTCCAGACTTTTCTATAGAAACGATACCTTTAAGCCATCAAAGAGGTGAAACCGTTGTCCTGTAAAGTAATCAATCGTTAGATTTTGAAACAAAGTGAGTTAGACTGATGCTGTTGTAATGTACTTAATTTGTAAATTACGTTACCAAGTTTATAGTCCTATCTGGTAATATTCAGGCATAAGGCACAAAGAAACAAACCGCCTAACTAAAACTTTAGGTTCTGATGTTTAAATAGACGTATCTTTGAAACTACAGTTGCCCAAAATAAAGAAATAAGAAGAAAAAAAAAAAAGAAAAGAAAAGAAAAGGGTGTATTTCACATTGCCGTAAATACGAGCTCATTCAAGAATTTGAAAAGGGAATTT
>JAEMWC010000028.1:1420000-1507500 GCA_016490735.1 Pachyseris speciosa
CATCTTTGCTGAATTCTGGAAGCAGTCTTCTGGAGAAAATGGAGGTACGTTTGAATTTTGAACACGGACAAACGTGTTTGCGAAGCTAAAGTTGAGCTAGTAAGTAATATATGCAAACTAATTTAGACCCAAGGCTGGCAGCCTTGCTGTACTTTTGCGGCAGAACACTGAATACGTTTCACTTCCGATGTTTAATTGTTCATTTTTATTATTTTTGTAGGTGTTTAATTGTCTCACGACGTTCCAGTTTACCCAGTTAACTCAGCTGAAACAGTGGAATTTACTTCATGCAAACCAGCCTGTTGTTCCACAAGCTACCCCAGTACCCGGGTTTGAGCGCTTGATGTTGCTTCCTCAGATAGTAGACCAGGATATTCACGGATCAACTAAGGCGGGTAAGGCCGATAAATTTATATCGTGACTCTTGCCGACCTCGAAGTCGAAAGCTTTCGGTTCATGGCACACCCACCTTCTTCACCACAACACTCGAAAGCGGAAAAATTCCAACCCCTCTGTTGTCATGGTAGCATTTCCTTTGACGTCATCGGTTGAGAGCTGAAAATATGAATAACAAAGAAAACATGGAATACAGAGAAAATTTCAACCAATTGAAAGAAGATAAACCAAGTGACAATAAATGGCCACATCAAGTTTTCCCTTCTTAAATAACATTTGAAATGACAAATGTAAAATTCAATTGTATCTGGAGCCAGTAGCCAAAGTTTCCTGATTGTACAATCTGTCTCCTAACTGCCTTTGGCACTACATCAATTTCCCCCCTATTTCCTCTCCGTTTCAGAACACATAAGTTGATTTGTAATTAGTTCTACATTTTTTACATCATTTTATCTTAGTGTGAACCTCCCTGAAAATCACGTAATGTGATGGGAGCTTCCTCAATAAAGATTATTATTATTATTGCTTTGATAAACCACACAAGCAAGGTTTTAAGCAAATACCACATTTTCATATATATATATGACAAATATAAACAAACCTGAAGAGAAATTTGGCTCTTTTCATCAATTTTTTTTAAAGTGGGCGTGACGGATGATCAACTGCAGATAACTCTGTCTTTGATCAGTTGGCACACATTGCTTTTCAAAACTTCCTGAAAATCGACAAGTTGGCACTTAAATTCCAACACAGTTTTAACCCAGTGCTAAGCCTCCTTCTCTCTCTGCAAATTTGCATAGTTTGAAATTGACCCAGTAAGATTATGAGACTTGATGTGGGGGTTAAATAATGCAACGTACACATTTAGACCCAATAATCTAATACGCTTTTCAGTTACTTTCAGGATTTCAGAGATAAAAAAATTAATCTCCTCAAGTAAACCGTAGTATGGGTTGAATGGTGTCAAATCACGTTTGATTCCCAATTTTTGTTTTCAAAATTCATTTGGCCAGTTTGTCTATGTGTAAACATGCCAAAATAATGGTAAATGTCTCACTCTAAGGTGACTCGAGTGTTTCTACATCCTAAGGCAGTAGACGCACGTACCCACTTGGGTACCTATTTTTTCCTTTGGTCAGGTTTTGAGTTAGCACCTAAGGAGTCATTCTTAGAGGATCTGGATGAAGTGGCAGCCCTTTTTAATGGCCAAACAGAGGATTCCATGTTCAATTTGAATTCAGAGAAAGGTAAAACAACGCAGTCATCTTTCCCTTTCCTCAACTTGTTCTGGTAGAGACACAGGAATGTAGTTCAATGTTGCAGACTTAATCATTGGTTTTGATGTGTACAGCATGTTCACTTGGTAGTTATGTTTAAAGGAGCACTGTCACTGGGATTTTTGCTGTTTTTGGTTCGATTCTGCCAAAATTACTGCCTTTTACCTGTTATCGTGCAAAAAATGCTTTTACAGAATCAGCCAGATGAATTCCAATGAAATTTTAGCAGGAAGAGCTAACCATAATAATTTTTTTGCTGATTTTTGAATGCATAGCTTGAAATTTTGAAAAAAAACTGGCAAGTTTTTTCAAATTTCGATCCATTTCCATCCTTGTTATGTTACATGGAATACAGAAGTTTATGGTATCAATGCAGTACTACAGTCTTTGGCAACAAAACTAGACCATTATTTTAAGGTTTCCACTGATGCATTGGCAGTTTTAAGCTTTTTAAAGTGATAGTACAATAGCGTGATACTGCCCCTTTAACCGTTGCATTGTTAGTTTAAACAAACCTTGGCTGCAGCTGAAGTTCTGAAGCAGACTTTGAAGCACTCAATGTGTTATTTTACTGATTGTTTCTCAATACCTTGCAAAATAACATTAATTGTAAAGGTACTTTTTGTTTTAAATTTCATAATTGTGCTGGGTTAGTGTCAGTAGCAACTACAGTCAAACCTTGATTATCTGGACTCAACGGGACTGGAGTGAATAGTCTGGATTATCGAGAGTCTGGATAATCAAAAATATGAATATGAATGAGAAGAAATAATTAATTAGGATACCAAAATTTCCCTTAGCAACAAAACAAAACTCAATTGAATACACTGTGCTTATAATGTGTGCCAGTGCTCAATTAGAAATTCGATGTTTTAAAGGAAAAAGAAGCCATAGGCATTTCAAATGCACTTTTCAATGCATAAAATTAAAAACAATTCAAAAGAATATCATGAAAACAGCGGGACCAGAAGAAAAGGTCCGGATAATCGAGGTTCAACTGTAGTTGCTCTTTTCTGTCATTGTTTGTTTTGGGATTGAGTTAGATTAATGACCTTAATTTCCCATAGGTAAATAAAAATTCTGCTTGTTTGTATATAGATCTGGAATTTGACAAGTTCTTGGATGAAGTACTCTCTGAACCAAGTCCATCTGTTCCCAGTGTTACTCCAACAGCCACAAATGACAAGGCCACAAACCAAGCATTTTATGACTTGGTGCACAGCCAACCCAACAGCCCAATTCAGAGACAGTCCAGCATCTCAATCCATATTACTCCTAACAATCCAGTTCACAGTCAAGCAAACAGCCCAAGTCACAGTCTTTCCAGCAGCTCAAGGCATAGTATTCCTTGCAATCCAATCCACATTCAGCCTGAAAGCTCATGCTATAGTTATAACAGCAACCAAGTTTACAATCTTGCCAACAGCCCAAGCCATGTTGTTCCCAACAGTGCAATTGAAAGTCATGCCAACAGCCCAATGAACAGCCATCCCAATAACCCAGGTCAAAGTCCACCCAACAGCCCAATTTACAGTTTTGCCAATAGTCCAGTCCATAGTCCTTCTAATAGTCTTATTAACAGTCCACCCCAGAGCCCATCTGTAAGTGAAGCAGGTTCAAACCACTGCAGTGCTGATGAAGGTATTGGAAGTCAGAGTGACACCAGTGACCTAGAATGTGGTGATGGTTAGTTAAAATTCATTTATTACTCCCAAGTTATAAATCATGTCAGATTTTAGTTTTTTTTTCCTGTGCAGCAAAGTGCACAATACAATTGTGTGGCAGTGTTTTGATTGGCCAATGCACAATAAAAGGCATGTGGCGGTGTTTTCATTGGTTAAAGGGAACCACAAAGTCCAATGGTCGAAAGGATAACATCACGTGACAGTTGGTTTGAAGTTATGTAAATTTATCATGTAATCCAAATACACAACTTTTGGAAGAATCTTCTCATTTTGTTTTCCTGAGGACTGTGCCATTTTCGATAGGCATGCAAAAAGACAAAAATGGTATAAACTCAGTTCTGCTTGGGGTTTTTTCTCAGCATGTATTAACGATTGAATTTATTGGTCATGTTTAGTGGAAGGTATCATGTTACATATTGCAACTTTATGCAAATTGTGATCTGAAATGAAAATTTGTGTGTTGAACTGGCTAACGAATTTAGATATTTCATTGTTTTGTGTACAAGAGCACTGTGCCATGTTGATTGGTGGTGACCTTAATGATGCTGTGTGTATTAAATAGCTGCATTTGTAACATGCTCAGCGCGAAAGTCATCTGAAATTTATGTTAAAACGCAACATGAATTGCACAGCATGCGACGCGATTCTCATCATGCAGGAAACGCGACAGGCAGGCAACTTTCTTTTGAGCGGTACTGATCTGTAAGAGGTAAACAATATAACCACATAAATATTTGTGTTTGGTAAGCACTCGCGATGGCAACTCTCAACACAGTTTTACGCACTTTGCTCATATGTAGACAAATAGGCTTTTTGTGCATTTCAATTTTTCTTCTGCATCATGCAGTATCCCGAGTAAATGCTCAGCGAGTGTCTTGTTATTTCAGGTATGAATTAAAGCCAGAACTACAGTTCATTGTTAGAAGAACTGCAGTTCATTGTTAAGGATTACAGCAACTGTTGTTATTGGAGCTTTCTGTGTATTACATTTTTGAGCCATATATTGCAATTAGCTTCACATTGTAAAAGACTTTTCCATTGTCTGTAAATGGAACCCACACCAAGATCATCTGTATCATCAATCTCTCGTCAAGGGCACTTCATCAAAACAGTTGCTACAGGTTGCAGTCCAAGTTAAAAAATTTAAAGTTCAACCATAGATAACACTATGTGTCATCCGTTCTTAGAGTTAAAAGTTTTAAAGGTTAAATACAAAAAGATAACTTGCTCCTTTGTGTTTGCTTATTTTATTGTCCTAGACTACCTGGATTTAAGTGTGGACTCTGCAGTTCTGTCCTCACCAATACCTGAATCATCAGACCAACGGCTACTAACTGTCAAAGAAGGTGAGACTGCCTGTAATTTTTGCAGTGATTTGTAATGGTTTTCAACCCTCTTAAAAACATTTTGTTGTAGTAATTTTCACTTGAGTTCATAACACTGGCTTACTCTTAGGTTTCTACAGCCACACTGACAAACAGTACATGACAGACTCTTTATTAACAACAGTGATACATTGTTCTTATGCTTTATCATCTACAGTAGTGTGCAAAAAGAATGCAAATGAATTGCGGTGCTTTTCCCGACTTTTCGATGCTTTTCAACGAAATTTCAAATGAAGCGATATTTCAGATGAAGTTTCATGAATTCTTGAAATAGCTATAAATTGTTTTAATGAAAACGAAAATTCGCGCTGTTCTTCGCAAGACTGCACAAATATTCGAGCGAAATGTCACTAAATAAAAGGAACTTTTTTGAGAAGAAGTTTGCAGCATGACGAAAGTTCACACGAAAATTTGCTTGTCAAATGATGTTTGAAAACATTGATAAACATCCTTTAAATTTACAACTGTAACTTATTCTCCTCAGACTCCATCTCCATGCTTACCTTGTATTGTGTTGCTGCAAATGAATTCCATATATGGCTATGCAATCAAATCCAAAATGGCGTTGGTTAACAGCAACAATTCGATTCAAAGGCATTTCTTGCTTTACAAGTGCGTTAGACATCCAATCTATTGCAGTTACAGAAGCTGATTTCAATGAAAGGGTTAACACCAGGACTCGGCAGGAGTTATATTTAATAATTCGTGAATACACGGCTTAATTGTCATCTAAGTGAGGATAACGGATTTGACACAAGAGGAAAAAAGCATCTACACTGTAACTTTGAAGTGTGACTTGTAATCAGTATCAAAACAGTCGGGATTACGCTATTGTATCTCTATAGACAAACTACCACTCGAATAAATGTTATAGGTTGTGGAAATTGCTTGTAAATGCTTGTCTACAGTTTCATTCGGGTGGTGTTTACACTCGAAGAGCCACATGTACAGTTGTTGATTTCGTTCATTCATACTACCAAATACGAACCGCTTACCGACATTTTATGAAATGTCGTTTCAGGATTACGATTTTTCATTCTATAGGTTCTTGAATTTTAATTTCTATGCCTCTGAACTCTCACCGAAATATCATTGTTAGATCAGTGAATTTTCATGCATGTGTTGGAACTTTTGTGTGGCTCAGCAAAATATCTTGAATTTTCGTTTCAGTACGTACGAAATGTCACTGAAATTTCACTGTTTGATTAGCGAATTTTTGTGCATGTGTTCGAACTTTTGTGTGGCTCAGTGAATTTTCTTTGGAATTTCGGCCGAAAAAACACTTCTTTGCCTGAAATTTTTGGTGCAATTTGTTTGCATTCTTTTTACACAGTACTGTATGACAGAAGCTTTCAATGCAGAATGTGCAGAATTGTGCTGTATTTTTAGTCATCTTGACTATCCTAATGGGCCTTATAGATTTCCACCATTGTTCCTCAAAATGTTTCAGTAAACATAGCAGAAAGAGACACTAGTAGTCATAGTCAGAATTAGTCTTCCATTTAAAGATAAAGTACATGGTGGTGCTGTTAATATTGTTGCAGGCAATTGTGTGATCTTAGATGTAAGAATTGCCTTCCCTTACAGCCAGTTTTTGTGAGCAAGAAGTTACAACAACATCTTAAGGATGGTGCCTCCTATTGCTAGTGCGCATTCATTCTGTGCACCACGCAACCATCATGTCTCGCGCGAATACTCGCACGATTTCCTCAGAAGATTGTTTGTTTTGATAGTTACCATAAGCTCTTGATTTAGTGGTTTTACAGGATTGGCAACAGGCTGTCTACACCAAAAACCCGTAAACAAAAGCATTATTGTGGTGTGTTTTATGAAATTACGCTGAATCACGGAAAAGCAAGTAATATAAGACTTCAAAACATACTGCTGTATAAAGTGATTCAAAGGAATCGCTTAAAAAAGTTGTGCTACACATAACGGTTTAATACACAACAAATCTGTTTCGGTTTTATTCTTTTATTTTATTGCTGTTTCAACAATAACAAAAAGAAAGATGTTTTCAATGAACGGAAGGTATATGTCTTACCTTCGTAACTGATGAAAATCTTGAACTTAATTTGCCTGAATAACGGACTGCAAAAATCAGAAGCAAGGAATCACGAATAATGGCTCTCAAACTGCGGAGTTTTTGTGCATTTCAAAACTCTTTCCAGACAGATAAGACAACCACAAGAAAGAACTGCGGAAATAATTGACAAAACTACAAAACGTGATCTTACATACATGTTTGTCTTCCACTTCGCCAGAACCTAAAAGGGCAAGTTATACTGGAAAAAACTTTGAAATTTACCCAAAATGCACATCTCAAAACGTCTTTTAATTTCGAATTTGTTCTGAACATTCAAAGCCAACTTCATTGGAAAAATGTCCTGTCATGCCTGAAGTATCAAGAAAACTTTTTGTTCCAGCATGTGTCGCCATACCAGATATCCCAGCATGCCCAAGGAAAATACATGCAAATATTTAACTTACTAGGGAGGGGGTACAGAAAAAATTGTCTCGAGCCCCCAAAACAGTGCCTTAAAAGTAGAAAATAAACAATATAGCTCTAAAAAACGCATGGTGACCCCTACTTTTTACCTCACAAAACGAAAGTGGTAAGCCTACTCAGCACATGGTGATTTTTTCATAGTTCGCAAAATATATTTAGCCTGTGTTTTTGCTCAACTAAAAGGGAGCAGTCAGGGCCAAACATGCCTCCAATGCAATGATTTTGTAATAAATACCACATAAAAAGTAGTTTTTATATCACCGGTTGTTATGTGTTTCAAAGCTTGTGGTTTGTTGTTGCCTTGGTATATGTAAAGGGGAATTCTAAGGAAATGTTCAGAGAAATATTTCTTTTCTTTTTTTTCGAAAAAAATACTAAGTCTCTATTTTTTGCAGCTTTGGACTTAATTATCTCTGAAAAATGCATGGTTACCCCCAATTTCCTCAGCCCTTACCAACATCTACATTTTAGCATAGTGATAATCCGCGAAAAAATATCTTCGTATTAGGAGGCACCGTCCTTAAACCCAAAGACATTAAGCTGTCAATTGGCAGTGCATTGTCTAACATTTTTCATCTGATCCTTGCGATGCAGATTATGTTCGCTATCCAGCATGACACCTTCATCAGTATGTTGTTGAGTACAAAAATTTGGCAATTGGTATTCATTACACACAAGCTCACAGTGAATCTCACAGTGACTCTTTTGAAAGAAAGCCAGTTCAAAATTCTGAGCAAGTGCCAGAGTAAATTTGATTGCCCAGTGTTTGAGTCCTATTTGAATACCCAGGTGGACCTCATACATGTTAAACTTTTTGTTTAACTTGTAACTTATTCTTAGGCAACATCTTTTTAATTATCTTTTTTGTTTTAGTATTTAGATAGAGTTCATCATATACATTTTAATTTGATGATAATGTTAAGCTAGAGTTGAAATGTCATTGTTTTAGCCATTTTTAAATCTTAAAGTTTAAGTAATGATCTCTTGCAATTGCCTTATAATCAAACACTTAATTTGGCTTATTTTTTCTCAGAACCACAACTCTCACCTACAAAGTCTGGAAGAAGAAAGCGTGGGCCCAGGCCCCAAGTCAAATACCGAGGTTAGTGGAAGAAGTTAGAGAGAGTTTAATTGTGGTACATCATACAACATTAATTTTAATTCAATTTTCTCTTTGTTTCACAATACTCTTTGTGAGCAGCAACTCTTACAAAAACGTTGATGTTGAAATGAAGTACAAGGAGTGTCTCTCCCATAAATCTCAGAGCCCTGATAATTTCTGAACAGGAGGCATAAGACTGGAATGGGTCTGGGAACTTACTTTGCTCATCCAGGTTTATTGTTGAATTGTGATTCACTTTTACTGCAGTCTCTTGCAGTGTTTCATAGTTATGCCATGATTTCATTTGTTTTAATTTAGGTGATGGCCCAATGCAGCTGTGGCAGTTTCTGTTGGAGCTGCTCATTGCTCCTGAATATACAGGCCTTATCCGGTGGACTCAAGACGAGGATTATGAGTTCAAGATCCTGAAGCCCACAACAGTAGCTAAGATGTGGGGGGAGAAGAAAAATAAGCCAACCATGAACTACGAGAAGCTGAGCCGTGGCCTGCGCTATTACTATGGTAAATCAGTCATTGAGAAGGTTCATGGCAAGCGATATGTGTACCAGTTTAAGTGTGACATCCCAAAGATCCTTGGCTATGACCCCATGACACCCATTAAATCTGAGGAGGGCGTAGAGGATGCGGTCTGTGGTGAGCCAGTTATGTCACCAGAGGAAGTTGAAGATTTGCTTGTGAACTCTTCAGTTGAAGATAGTTTGCTTGCATTGCTTTAGTTTTTTTGTTGATACCCAAAACGTGTGTTACTCTAGTGGTAACGTTTTTTGTAGCTTGTATCAAGCAGTCATTTGGCAGTCAGCCAATTTTACATGAATCGTATCGATTTGATCCAGAAAGGGAATTTATTTTAAGTTTTTTAATTATAACAGGGCTGTCATTAGAAGCCAGCAACCGGCTTTTATAGCCGCCTACTATAGTAAAATCAGCCAGCTACTCTCAGTCTGAAAATGAGTAAAACATAACAGCTATAGGAAGAATTGATCGGCTACTTTCTCTGAGAGACAATCTTCTGAAAACCTTAATGACAGCCCTGGCTAGAAAGCACATGTCTTTTAACCATATAATATGATTATTGTAGTGTAATTCTGTAATGTCTGAAAATTTCCATATTATGCATGCTGTGTATGCAGTACTTCAAACAAACAAGACAAAACAAAAATGTAAAAATAGTTTGTGATTACTGTCACAACAGTAGTTTTGTGCAAGTGTACATGTAGCATCCTAAGGGGCAACAGTCTGGTTAGTCTTGTGACCCAGCTATTGGCACTTCTTGAAACTTAGTTGAGGAATTTGTAGGGTTTCATGGTAGTCGTTTCCTTGTGCGTTCACTGTGTTAAATTTCAAGTTCAAAAACAGGAAACAATTTCGCAATCTTTAATATTTGTGCTCAAGTACACCACTAAAAATCTGTTGTACTTTTAGCACAATTGGAGCATGCATATTCTAGTTTTATTTTGGAAATGTTTTCTTGAAAAGTTGCCATTTAAAGGGGCAGTGTCACAGATTGCTGGTAAAAAATATCTGGAAAGCAAAGAAGACCTGTTTAGAGATTGCAAACGAAAAATAATGACCAAATTTTCTTCAAAACGAAGCCATTCATAAATTTTCTTGGTTATGCGTGGCCAAGGTGAAAATGCACGACAACTTGAACAAGTGGGGCCAATGTTTTCAAGGTTCCCCCTTGCAAATTAGATGAAACTGATAATACCTTATTGTGGTAATTTTTTTCTTGTTAAATTTACTTGATTTCATCTCACTGGTAATCCAGAAGCAACTCATGTTTCATGAAAAAGAATAAATTGACTTAATAAAATTTTGGTCAAAATATCAGGGATTCCCATGATACTGCCCCTTATAACTATGTTTACTTTGTGTGAAAAAGTAGTCCGTTCAGGGTTGTTGGCTGTCCATGGAGTTGTTTTAGAGCAAACTACACGAGCACAGCAGTTAAGCTTTATGATATCGTTTATGAAAAACTGTATTGACCATGTTATATTAATTATTTTGTGTAAATTGTTACGTTTACTGTTTATTCTTTAATAGATAAGGTTATAAATGGTGCGCAGTCTTTTGATGGAAATGTTCATATCGTTGTCAAGAAGTGAAAGAAACCTGCTGCTTAATGCATGTATTAAAATTGGTGATCTCACTATAGACCCGATGCAAAAATGGCTGGCTTTAAATTATTCTTTTTTACTTATTCAAAACAGCCTCACTAGCCTCGCTTTTGAGATAAAATTTCTAAAGAATTTGTTATCCCGGACGAGGTTAGTGAGGCTATTATGAATACGAACAAAATAATAATCTAAAGGCAGCCATTTTTGCATAGGCTCTTTACCGGTAATTAAATCGAAGTAAGCTGACGTCCATTGGTAAAGAGGTTCTCCTTAAGGTATATGAAATAAAGTCTGGTTGAAACTGTAAAGTCTTTCAACATTTATGGGTTAATTTTTTAGTCCCACTATCTAATTGTCGGTTTTGTGGAGAACGTGAGCGTTCGACGGTGAATCCTTTCTTTTCCCCAACGTCAATGCTGTTTTTACTAATTTAGCTCCAAGATAGTTTGCTAGCAGTCACGAAAGACTTTCCTTCCCGTTGTCGTTGCCTAAGCTATGTAATACTGAAGTAAGTTGGATTTCACCACCAGAAAGTGCTTTACTTTCCTATGTATCTTCCCTGAATCTCCAATGTTAAATTCTTTCAATAGCTGAAACGTTGATTCAACACATTTCCACCAGCTCGAAGGTGTGGACTTAACGAAGGTTAAGGTGGAGTTTGATGGTTAAATGGCACTTAAATTTGTGCAATGATTTCACACTGTTTTGCAAATCTAATCAGGCACAGTATTCAATGAATGTGTCGAGCGTTTGTCACTCTTGCAGGTTTGTTTACAATACACGAAACATTTTTAGCAGAAAGATTGACATGAATTGAAGTGTTTGCTTTCAGATCAATCAAGTCGGGGCTGAAATCCCGTATCTTCAACAGAAACGTTTGGGAGAATTCATTGTTCGCTGAGAGGCGTTTCCGTGCGGTCGCTCCGCTTCAATTTGACATAAGAGTTAAAAATAAGAGTTGTCTAGGTCACACACTATAACTATTACTTTTACACACTTTAAGGATACGTGTACGCATACGTTTTAGAGCTCTTCTGATCAAATCATCAAAATGCTTATCTCAGCTGGAGTGGTAGTACTCTACTGAAATGTTACCCCTGAAAGCTTCAGATACAGTACACGATTAATGTTGACAGTTGGTTCAGGAGGGGGCAGGGTCGTTCTTCTTTTTATGACAACTTCCTTGGTCTTCCTCAGGTTAAGTTTCATCAAATTATCGTCTGCCCAAACTCTAATATTTTCTACTTCCTTAGAGGGATTGTCATAAACACTGGGCCCATCAGATACACTCCACCAGGAGCATTTAGTCATTATTTTATTGCTAGTGTTTGTAGCCGATATAACGCGCGTTCTGATTGGCAGAGCGCAGCTAAGCGCCAGCGCATTGTTCTTCCTAATGCCCACGGGCCGATTACGGATTATGCAAATTAGGAAAAAAATTGAAAAAATGAAAAGCTTATCCGAACGCCACATTTGTTTTATTTACATTGAAAATTGTTGCAATGCGACTAAAGCAAAAAAGTTAAATCACGACCAGGAAAACTCTCAGTGAAAATTTTGGCCTGGGTTTGAAACGCTGAATGAATAGATAAGCGCGCTTATTACTGGATGTGAAGTGACGACTTCCGCTTGAACTAAGGTTTTATTTTCTTTAGAACCGTTTTGTTAGCCATATAATAAACAACTTAATAACCTCGCCAGTTCGGTCGTTACGGGAAAATCTCAAACCACGGCCTACCTATATTGATCTCGCTATCGCTCGGTTAATACGGCAAGGCCTCACTTTGAGATTTTCCCGTAACGACCTTGACTCGTCATTAAAGAACTCTGGGAAGTGGGACTGTCACTGCTGGTGTCCTGTGTAAGGGAATACCATCAAGACGTACGTAGCAGCCTGATAACTTATCACTTTTCACGGCTAAAGGCCGGTATAAGCGATGCGAAGGTGGAAATCTCGAGGAACGACGCTCAGGCAACATGTCCTGGGGTAGCGCTACCATTTTTTAAAATTAACGTTTTCGACGATCGACCAATCAATCTACGCTTAAGTTTCTTCCGGTCTTGGATCTTCCTCTTGGAATCACCTTTCTGAAAAAAGTAATAATCTGTGAAGTTTGAAACGACAACTTAAAAAAGTGTAACGCAAGGTTACGTTATTCCTTTTGTCATAGTCTGTAATTTGTGTTTTAATTAGAGAGCGGAATGAAAGGATTGGTGCAGGCGCTCCCTTTTCCCTCCCTCCTGTCTCGCTCCGCGCGCTCTCCCCTCGCTTCGCGCGTACGTCCGTTTTCCCTCCTCTTGCCCCTTCTTTAGCGACTGCCACGCAGGCTATCCATATGGTTCCCTTTCTCAACCTCACACCTCTTCTTGGGCTTCGCGCCTCGCAAAAGGGAAGAGCTACGGGGTCAAGAATGCATATGGTACCTAACTGCGTACAGGGAGGTTGCGCATGCGCATTTGCTAAAGAGGATAATATATCCCGACGAGGCAATGAAAACGTACACCAAACCGTGTCCATATCGGTAATATCTAAGAAAAACAACCACAGGGAGCTTAGGAGTCCTATTTGACCGTATTTCCAGTTACAATTGCAGCGAGAGTCGATCTTGTTCATTTGAATCGCCGTACGTGATTAAACTACATACATGCGATCGTGCATGCGTGTGAACGCTTCTGTCAAGCTGCTGTTCAAACGCGTGGAAGATGAGACTTTTCCCTAGGACCCGTCGGCAAAACTGCCACCAAGCCTTTTCTTTCCTGGAATTGCTTCAGTGCCTTTCTGCTGTTCTTCCGGGTTAAATTCGAGGCCGTTACTTTATAAAACAACGCTTGCGCCCTCCTTCCACATCATCAGCCGCGTTCTTTGTAATTTGAGAACAACCGATCAAGTTACTCAGCTTGCTGTGGTATCGGTGTTGACCAATTAGAGCTCCAGATTAAGTCCGTGATTGACATTTAATTGATTCTGACCAATAGCGATTTTTTCGTCCCAAAACGGGACGAAAAATACGAAGAAACAATGGCATTGCTGCAGGCGCTCCTCTTTCCCTTCCCCCGCGCTCCCCTCGCTTCCCGCGCGCGCCCGTTCACCCCTTCTCTTTCCCTTTCTAGCGCCTGCCAGGCAGGCTACCCTATGGAGAGCTCAATGAATACATTGTGCTATATATATTTATCGATCGAAATGATCCCTTCATTGAATTCCCTTAATGAAATTAAATGTGATCTGTCACATATGGTCTAGGGACCGGCTCTCACTGGCTGCGGGTATCTGAAAGATGCAGCGAAGGACTAAGAACTCCAGGCGCGGGTCGAAATCTCGGGCTTCATGATAAGACGCTCGGGTAACGTTTTTTTTAATCGACGTACCGCTACTGGAGAAAGGTATGTAAAAAGTATGTGTCGCTGCACATCCATGCATGTGCTATTCTCACTTTCCATTTCATTTGAACTTAACTAATATAGTGAAGAGGAGTTAGCCATAGTCAGAAGTTAGAAACAGTTGAAGAAACTTATAATAGACCAATAAGACGTTGCTATTATATGGTGACATTTTCGAATTTCATCCAGACTCAGACGGTAAACTGGGGATTCCCCTTGTACAACATAATACACTGTACCACAGCAGTGGTATCAGTCCAGAGAAACTAAATTTAGAACCACCTTATATAGCATAACAAACAGCACCACAAGAAAGTACTGCTCAGTAGCTTTCATTTGAATGGTCACATTTTAGAATTTCATCCACACACTCAAAGTTAGAACTACCTTGTACAGCATAATAAACAGCACCATACACAGTACCTCTTTGGCGTCCGAATTGCATTCTGGATAATTTGGATACCACGGTGAAATGGAAGTCCAGCCATCTTCATTTTCTAGGCAAAGTGTCCTGAGGTACCGCTACTGGAAAAAAGTATGCAAAACTATGTGATGCTGCACATTCATGCACGTGCTATTCTCTATTTTCATTTCGTTTTTACGCCGAGAGGCCATGTTTGTCTCAATGGTATCCAAGAGTTGGCCTTACCAAGACTTCCATAACAGTATTTTTAATCTTAAATATCAAGACAAATTCTCAATGGCTACAGAGTCTACCCCTGGAAGTTAAAGGACTACATGCGGTTTGCGTATAGTTTTTGATTGATTGAATGATTCACTTTTATTTGAATACGGTTATTTCATAAGTTTATTAACTAACTTCTTTACAAGAAAGCCACATTGAAATGAAAGTAAATGATATTATATACAGTGCGTTAAGAAGCGTTCAACTAACCTTAACATAGATTTAATAACTTTAATACATAATAATCAATAATACCTTGTTATCACCGTTCGTTTGCAAAAAGGCAGCATCCTCTTTTCAAAAGTAGCTTTGGATTCTGATTTTTTAGTCTTCAGGCAACGAATTCCACTGTGTGGCTCCTCTGGAAGAAAATGACCCCTTGTAATATTCTGTCAGTAGTAAGGCCCGCCACTCTGCCAGGTAACCAATCATAGAGCGGTATTTTGTTCTTTTTTTAAACAATCAGAAAGAGGTAAAAATTTCCGGAGGGGTAGGGGTAGTGGGGGTGACAAACACCGCTTTTAGGGATGGGAGGGTAGGCAACAACTGGAATGGTAGGGAGGGGTGGGTAAGATGAAAAACAAAATGACAGACGGGGGAGGGGTAGTGGGAGTGATAAAAACCTCTTTTAGGGAGGGGCACTTGGTTAAATATCAATCAAAACAGTTTATTAAACTGACAATCAAAGACCTTATCTATTTACATATTCCATATTGATGAAAGACATCAAAAAGGAAATGCAGCTGTTTACAATTCCATTATGCAAAATGATAACATTCTATTTTCGGGCAGTGGTGACGGGTAGGGTCATCATGGTGTCCACAGTTCATAGTCTGTAGGCATGGCAAATCATCAAATTTTGGACAACTGCATTGTTCTATATGGAGATAAGGAATCCCTAACTCATGCAGTAGATGTTTTCGAATCTGCGCCTTTTTTTGCCACTATTGGTTTCAACTCAGGTTGATGTGTTTTACCTTTTGTCGGCGAAACTATTCTCCTAGTATCAAATCATAAATAAAAATAAAAAACCTTGACGACACAAAAAATAGCGATACTCGAAGAAATAAGCCAGATGAACGTGGATTATTTTCACAAAATAGCGCTCACTGGCAATTTGTGGATTTTCGGTCTGTGCAAAATTCAGTGCAACGCGCACAGCGTCTTGGATGAACATGGGTCTTTAGGTCCATTAGCCTACATTCTTACATCAGTTTGTCAACACAGAAAAACAATCCTGTTCAACTGGACATGCAATATCATTAAAATGATGGGTTATCTCACTAAATGTAAATATTAAGGACATTGCAAACCTAGTTGATTAGCAAACTGTGCTAAACCTAACACATGCAAAAAGAAAAAACACACACCTTTTGTCTGTGTTTGGTGAATCGACTTGACAAATTGACTTTGTGTGTGTTAGTGAATCAACTTAACTGTGGGCCAACCAACATGCAGGAGGCTTAAATTCAAAAACATGTTCGTCTCACTTTATACTTGACATTCTTGCCACTTTCAAACCCCAAAACTGAAAAGAAGGGCTAAAGCCCTGGCCAAACACTTGCAACATTTCAACGCAACATCTTGCAACATTGTTGGCACAACATGTTGCACATGTTTGGCCACCCTGTTACGATATTTATTTTTTATTATTTGCTACTTCAAAGCGCTATTAACTCTTGCACAGTATTTGTAAAGTAACCCTTCTCTTGTCTTCTCTTAATCCACTGCCGAGTTTTACCTCTTTTGCCTACTCTTTCATCATCTACTAGAAGTAGTGAAAAAGCTAAAATTCGCCGCCGCGGATATCAATACAACTTACATGTAAAGTCAAAGTACTCCATACTGATTTACTGATGGCGTTTACGTCCGAGCATGCCAGGAGCCTGGAGCACATAAACATTGACAACCCTTAAAATGTTCGGTTGAAATGTTGCATGCATTTGGCTGGCCCCTTCATAACATCGTCACAACATGATGCAACAATGTTGCAAGATGTTGCATTGAAATGTTGGGAGTGTTTGGCCAGGGCTTTAAAGCTACATGAATGCTTGACTCGACATTGTGGCTTGAATACAAACGTTCTGTATTTCTCAGCATAAAATATTCTGTTGAGACCTGCAGTAGTATTTTGTTACCAACCAATCACCACTTTGGTCCTGGAGGAAGGGGTACAGTAATGGTCAATTAAATCATACAGTTTAAGGCAAACTGTGAAGATCATGTTTTGTGTATAGTTCCTCAGTGATATCATATACTGGTTTTATCACCTCTGTCACCTCTTTTAACATTCGCTTCGCTTCTTCTTGGTCCACACCAGGTGATGCAATTTTCTTGGTTAAATCCCCAACACTGGGTAAAGTGTACATGGCCAAAACAGCTGCCTTGCGGATCAACCACGGGTGAAAACTGCCAAGAGACTGGTTGTAAGCATCTGTAGCCATGGAAGACGAAGAATCATTATCTGTTGCATCGCTGAGTTTCTTCATGAATAACATGGTGAACGCTAAAGCACGATGTAATCTAAGCAGTGTCCTTGAACCGGACAAAGGTAGAGTTTTCTTCTGTGTCAAATCGTTAGCGATTTCAAACTCAAACATAGCCTGAACTAGAAAGTACTTATCACCATTCTCTGATTCGCGATGCTCTTGAAGAATTCCGATTTTTTCTCTCACGTCTGCCGTGATAAATCCAAAAACGCTTCCCAGCATATCGAAAAATATGCATAGCTCGTCGTAGCCTCGAATGTATTCGTCCATCACAAGGGTCCCGTCTTCTTGTAGAGCCTTTTTGAAGGCATCGAGAACAACCCTCAGTTCAAACTTCCTCTGAGACATAACAGTTTAACCGTATAAGCGGGGTAGTTAAGCTTTCTTCCTCGTTGTCGTTTTACAAATTATTTATAAGTGAAAGCCACCAACTACTGTCCCTTTTCGTCTGCCGACCATTCAATTTCTCCCTAGAGGCACTTGTTTGGACTTACCGTTACTAGCGAGAACTCTGGGAACTAGAGTGGTGGCGCACATGAAAAGATGCAACTGCGCACAGTAACAGAAGTTGAAACGCTGAGCAGTATAATTGAATTTCCAAGATGGCGTCCTCAGGATGAATGAATCGAGATGAAGGGGATCAAACTGTAAACGTTTGTCTCAGGTAGACTTGATAATCCGTCGTATTTCTGAACGAAAGATGCCAGAAATCAAAGTGGTTCCTCTAGGCAAGTAATTCTCGTTTTAGGACGATTGTTTGAAAGTGAATTCTGTACAAGCTTCGCTGACTTTCGCAGCGCATCTGTTGTGGAGCGAGATGTAATTCCCTTTTATAACCTTTTGCTTTTATTTCAACATGACAACTACTGGGATGATTTCTGGTACAGGAGCTGGTCAAGGTATGCTTTCCCTAAGGCGTTCTCGAAGTAGTCAACAGAGAATTGATGCTGTATAAACTTTTCAGATCAAGCAAGGTTCGGTGGGGCTAAAATACAGGTCACATTCCAAAGGTCAACATACAGGTCACCGTGCTACAGATAAATAAAGAAGCCCAAAAGTGTCTCCTAGCCCTAACCACTATCCAGAATTTTGTTTTAGATTGAGGAGAAACTGTTTGGCTAATAGTTACCAATCAGTAAAACAGTTACCTGTACCTGTGACCTGTACTTTATCCCCGGCCAGCGAGGTGTTAGTAGCCTCCTATATGCAGATGTTTTTGGGCTCGTCACATGTTCCTCCCCGACCACTTCCGTTTGCCAGCAGTTAGCCTTTGTTTTGAAGAAACCAGTCAGTATCCGTCTATTTTATAACAGATAGCCAACCACAGAGTAATTTCTGACAAACGATTTACATGCGTTGTCTGGGAAAATATTCATGTTATTCATTGTATTAAATGTTCTCCCACACAGACGTCTTTGGGCTTGTTTGTTCCTCCCCTGCGAACATCTGCTCAGCTGAACTGCCACTTACGTTCCCCGGCAGTTAGCCTTTGTTTTCAAGAAACCAGTCAGTATCCATGTATTGTTTAACAAATAGCCAATACAGTGTTCTCACCAGAATTTTCAATCTTGGGATCCAAGGGCCCACAAAGAAAAAGAATGCGTCATTTGAGAGACAGACCAGGACATTATGGAATTCATTGAATACATGTATACTCTTGCTTGCTTTGGTTTCTCGTTTCTCTTTGTTTGAGTTTCTTTGGTTGGTTCTTCGTATTCAGAGTTGTCTTCATTCAACTGAAACCACGGCATTTTTGCTTTAAAATTAAAATATGTTTTTAGGTTTCCTTGTTTGTTTTCTTTGTTGTTGCTGTTGTTTGTTTGTTTTTAAGATTTTTCCATGAATAATGATGAGCTGGCTCACTGCACAAACGTAGATTGAAAAAAAATATGGCAGACTATTTGCAGCATGTGCTTGCTCAAATGTAACAGTGCTGCTTATTGGTTTATGTGTCACAGACCCAGGCAATCATAAGCCCTGTTGTATGAATCATGCATTTTCTTTACTTTTCCATGGCTTGTTCGAAACTTAGAATAATTTTTGGCTGATTTTAGAATTTCTTCTAGCAGCATTTACCTTTTAGAGTGATTTTTGTGGCTTGGTTTGCTCCTTTGTACCCTGAGGGCCATTTTAAAAAACTTCAGTGCAGCATTTTTTAAAAATGTGCAGCAATTCAGCAATGTGGCAATGCCGCATCTGGTAAGAACACTTCCAATAATGAGGTGTGTATGAATGGAAATTAACACCCGCGGAGTAATGTCCACCAAACGATTCACATGCATTGTCTGGGAAAATATTGATGTTATTCATGATATTCCACATTCTTATTTTATGGACTTATTTTATGAAACTCCAAAAAAATTGTTCAAAGTGATTTACTCTGTTTTCTTTGTGCGTGCACTCTGAACAGAGACAGAGAAAGAGAAAAAGTTTTCGGTAAAAGTTCTGTGGATATCCCAAGTTGAATAGAAAGTGAAATAGACATCTACGCGACTGTATTTTCGTTGAGTGACCTCTGTTTGTACAGCCTGTTACAAGAAGCTTGTTTGATTCAAGAAAATTTCAAGCAACCTCCATTCCCAAGAGAGGGGAATAAAGGACAGTTATAAAAAGGGAGGCTTAAGGAGTAAGAGATTGTGGAAGAATTCAACGACATCAACAGAAGAAGGTTTAGACGATTCCAATTGAACAGTCGACAACTGGGGCATATGCTTGGGGCAGTAGTACTGCCACAAAATCATTGAATTGCCTACCACTTGTACTTCTTCTTTTAGCTTCAAGACATTTTCAACTCTCTGTGGCTAAGGTCAAATTACCTTCTATGGGTTTGAAGTCCTGTTTGAAGTACAAGTCATGGAGGACGAGCTATGATTGGCCACTGATGAACAGAAGTGGAAGTTCAGTTGAGCAGACGTTCATGGGGGAGGATTGCATGACAAGCCCAAAGACGTCTATGTAGGAGGCTAGGTTGGGGGTGGTTTCTTCACTTTAAGGACATTTGTGCCAAAATCTTAATTAAGACTTACAAAGTTGATACAGTACCACTCAGAGATAAACGGCCAACACAAGCACAAAACATGTGCACGTTTTTTGTGTTAACACGGTTGAAAAACCGTGTTAGAAAACGCATTTCTTCTGTGTGTTTTACCTATTGTCATTCACTTCAGTAAATTTTCTTTGTGCGATATTGTTTTGAAAGACAATGACTCGTCGTTTCACAAATCCCGCCAACAAGACATGAGGATTGAATTTGCATAATGTTCTAAACATCGCAACGAAACGTCAGATCACTGGCATTCCGGTTAACTTTGTAGCTTCCCGAACTATATTAGGAATGCCCGTGGAAAAGCAAATTAAGTTTGACGTCTGAATCAACAGGAGTAATTTTTCAGCCTTTAAGAAAGATTATTTTGCTGTTTTAATCGTCTCTGTATGCCTTATAGAACCGGAGATATGACTATTTCATGTTGGCTGTTATGCGGAAAATTCACGCTCAAGCACTGTGAGCTAAAAATAACCAACACAATAGACTTAAAAAGAAATTACCTCTTTTTAAACGGTGCATCATAACCAGCTTGATATCAAATTTCAGCCCTGGAAAAAGAGTATTTTGCCATTTCAATCGTCTCCGTAGGCCTTGTAGAACCGGAGATATGACTATTTTATGTTTGCTGTGATGCTGAAAAGTCACACTAGCTGGTGTGAGTTAAAAATAACAACACAGTAGACTTTGCTTGCAAATAAATTACTATTTTTTTAAACGGTGCATCATAGATTGCTTTATGTCGATTTTCAACCTTGAAGAAAGAGTATTTTGCCGTTTTAATGAAATCGTCTCTGTGTGCCTTGTTAAACTGGAGATATCACTATTTTATGTTTGCTGTGACGCCATGAGACTCAAGAGGTCGACTTGTAGCAAGTCTAGTGCGAGCGTAAAATGTTGAACACAATAGACTTTGCGGTTATCCTCCTTATTCAAGCGAAAGTTCGACGAAAATTCGCTGTTATGAAAATTCGTTCTTTTGAAATTTTCAAAAGTTGAACACTGCTTCTTCAAAATTTTGAAAGAGTTTGCAAATTTTGGCACCTGGATATCTGCGAAATTTCACTCCATGTGATATGAAATTTTGCTCAAAATTTCATCGATTTCACATATAACTACAGTACTGTAGTTATATGCTGTAAATGTAAATACATCATCCAAATGGGCAAGGTGAAAGTTTTACCGATGAAATCAGGACTGACCGTCATTAGAAGAGTGTTGACCGAAGTATCAAGTGTCTGGGTGCGGGACAGAAGTTGTTTCAGTTTTGTGGTGTGGAAGTTGAGGAACAGAAGTTGAAGGTCGTTTTAAAGAAACAATGAGACATCAACTATAGGAAAACAATAAGCTATCTCATACATACTAATGAGCTTTACTGTATGCTCGTTTTCCCATGCACATTTTCTCTGAGCGGTGCTGTAATTTTTTTCAATTGCTGGTGCAGTAATAATTAGTTACTTGAACTCCCTAAAGTTGAAGAACAGAACCTTGTCAATTGAAATGGCTTGCATGGTTATGATGAAAATACTGAAAATGCATATGTGTACACGAAAGCTTATTAATCTAGAACAAGACGCTCTATGAGTGTTTTCTCAGGATATCTTGTGATACAGAAGTAGGGCACATGCTTTCTGATTCTCAAAAACTATCCGTTTAAAAGTGGAGAATGGTTTTGCTTTTGGGTTCACACAAGGCATGTTTGTTTTTGTATGAGTAAAGCACGTAAAACTTGTTTGAGAGTTGCCAAACACAACTATGGTAGATCTGTGGTTATATTCATTTGTTTAGCTCATGCTCTAAATGTAGAACTGTCACAGTATAAATTTGAGCTGTGATACAGCTGTATGTCAAACTTTTTGATTGATCAACTGTGACCTTCCATGGGAAAACGTACACTAATGCTTAGCCGTTTAAACGGCCTAAGCCGTTCGTTATCCGTTCGTTTGCCGTTTAAACGCCATGAGAAAGTGTTTGAGGCGTTCATTTTACTGTTTGAACGGGAGGTGCTATCCGTTGAGTTAAAATATTCCTCCGTTTAGTTAATATATTCACCCGTTTAACTCGTTCACATCGATCGAAATTGTTTTCATGTCATGATGATGATATGTTAATGATATGTAGTGAACAGAACTCCTAAAAAAAGCTTACGTGTAAAACTACGACAGAAGATTCAGACTGAAATAAAAGTTTGAAAAGACGCGTGCAGCCTTGTTTATTTACCTAATGATTCGATGAACTGAAATCATCAAAAATACCCTTAAAACAAAAATTGTTTAAGCACGACTCACGCTTTTACTTCACACTGGTAATCACTGAGATAAAAACAATACAAACCTGTTAATGTCGCTTGCGCGGCACTTAGCACAGAAGGTGAGACTTTTGCAATTTCAATGGGATAGGCGAGTTGACCGGTATTCAGCCTCTTACACTTCGGATTCAATTCACTCCATCTATGCCCTGTTTATTATAATCTCGATCTAGCTTGAACTCGCGATCGCCACTTCGGACGTTGTGATTCTCAACTTCGGACTCGTGAAGACATCAATCTCTAATCTCTGGCCTTACACTTCGGATTCAATTCACTCCATCTATGCACTGTTTATTGTGTCTTTTCAACACCCTTATGAACGTTGGTTTTCAACTGAGAGGTAAAAAAACAAACTTAAAAACAATGGAAGCAATTTCTTCCAATAAAAATCTTTGAGTTTTGATCCGCCTGCAAACTGGTGACAAAAATTATATTCAAATGTAAATATGAAAACAATGAAAACTCCACTTACCCAATCAAAAGTTGAGCATTTCGATCCACTTGGATCAAGCTCCCAGCATAAAAAGGCTCGTAAGAGATGCTTTTGGCACACTTATTGCCATCAGCTACAAGGACATTCATCTTCTCGAGTGCTTCATTTAACAATCAATCATGGCTTTGAGACAATTGTGCAAAGAAACTAGCAAACAGCCTCCAAAGGCTTTGTTTTATTTTGCTGATGAACAAAAAACTGGTATCGCGCCGACTCGCTTGATTATCCAAAAAGAGAGAAACTTCATTGAGGGCAGCGTAGTCACTATTAACTGGCAAGGGAAGAAGGTGCAGGCGGAGATTTTGGCTCTAAATGGTAAGTTTATTTCCCTCTGTTAAAAATAATTATTGCGCATTATTTGCGTTTTCAAATAAGTTCCCTTTCCTCATTGCTCACACTCACAAAATGTTTTCATTTTCAGATGACGAAGAAGTCCTTGTCCAGAAGGACACTGAATGGTGTACGACAAATTTGTCTGTACAAGAACCAAAACCCAGCACTCCACCAAGGAAAAAGGGAGCACGGCGAAAGGATCAGGGGGTAGGTTGCGTAGAATAAGAATGCCCTGAGTCCTTTGATTGTAATTTCGACTTTAACAATATGAAGATTCTTTTACAATTGGCTTCACGTATAATTATATCAGCGATCTATTTCTTCGTTTATGCGTACATGATTTGAATCAAGTCTTAATTTAATTGGCTTATTGTAATATAGAGCAGTTTTTGAGTGTCCGAAGTAAATTGAGTTTGCCTGGGTTTTACTTCGCTTCGGACTGGGTCTCAAAACTCGTGCCACTTACTCAGCCAGTAAGGAGCAACACCAAAACCAAACTCAAACTTTGTTTCACTGAGCTGTCCTTGTCTCTTGTGATTGGTCATAGTAATTGCTTTGGTTCTGGTTTTACATGCACGCGCTACGGCTAAACACAAATTTAATGATGCGCTACTGAGACTTTTCACAGACTAAAATCACTACAAATAAATATTATTGAATCTTCGTGATGTCGTCAAAGACAGTGAACTCTGTAAGGCAAGAAAGAAAGTACGTCAGTAAAGAGTACGCCAGGAGCACACTTACAGTTATTGACATGTGTTCTTATCTTTTATACCTTTCTGGCAATACTTAATTTTAAATGCAAAACCGTCTAGTTTTCTTTCATTTTGAATGTGATTATTATGTTTTATGGAAGTCCGTAAAATGAACGGCCGGTAATATTGAGTTTGTGTTGCTCGTTAGGGAATGGCTGAACAAAATGTGTCCACTGCAGCGGTAGCGGCACACCCGTATGAAGAATTTTTGGCGGGGCAACGTCGAAGGGAGGTTGAGTGGGCGTCGAATCGAGCCGCCAAGAAGGCAAAAGTCATGGCCTCTTCCAGACTGCCGGTTAGTGGGGGAAAGGACGAGAGCCTCGAAGAAAATCAAACTGTCATTTTGGAGGAAGAAAGTGGAGTCATTGCGGAAACACATAATAAAGGCCAAGAAAACTTCTGTAAGGTAAGGAGAATAGTTACCTGTGCAGCTGCTTGTGGGAGCGCGCGAGCATACGGCGAAGCCGCGTGGAGAATGAGATTTCGCTGCTGGCTCGCGCGATTAATTATTCAAATTTTGATCCGTTTTGATTGAGTAAAACATACTACATAACGCTCAGTTTATTTAAAAGCGTGCAACATTGTTGACGGATGTTTGCGATGATGGCTATTAATCGAAATGTCGACCGATTGTAAAGCCCACCGTTATAGAAGCATTCTCCGGCTAGGGCTCAGTTGTTGGAAGCACGATTAAGCAAATATTGTCCGAGAGATGGTTTCTCGTGAAAACTTTGGTATGATGTTTGAGTTGCAAGTGTGTTTGCCCGGAACACTTAGGGGTTGTGAAGTGTTTCACGTTATCACACCTTTTTCAATTCCTAATTGCGGTAGCTTGCGATCATTGTTTGTGGAGGCGGAGCGTAGCGTACATTAGCATACCTGCGGTAAATTCAAAGCCGGTTCATTCTTTTGTTATGTAAGTACAGGGAGAGAGAATTCTGAAACATCAGTAACAAAGTTAGAAAGTTTAATTTTTCGACTGCTTTGACCTATCAGTCTTCCTTGAAAATTGGCTCAAGCCTGAAACAAACAATCAAAGCCATATGCTAACTCATTAGTCGCGCTACCTTTTGGTAAAAAAGTCGGCTTCGAAATATTTCCTTATACGCTTACTTCAAGAAAAAATTGCGACTACTTCTACTAACGATAAAAAAGTGAAGAAAGCCTCATTATTTACAGTGAAACCTCAACTACAAAAGCCATATGCTAACTATAAGGAAACCGGAGTAGCTATCTCAAAAATACAGAAAGCGTAGTGCTGTCGGACGGTTTTGGGTCATTTTCTCTCTCTCTCTTTTTTTTTTCTGGCCGTCTGGTGCATGAATGAATGAACGGATTTGTAAATTTGTATAGCGCATTTTCTATGACGAGATAAGCAAATGCGCTTTTACATGAATAGTAACATAATTTTGATCTGATACATGTATGATATATGAAAGACCAGGCCACACCACCGGGAACTACGTCCCCTACTCTTTTGCGAACAGTTTGTAGGTTCTTAAACATCCCACAAATCATTAGGAACAAGTGCTGTGATACGGGGCCTATCCGAGAAGAATAGAAATTCTAACTGTTTGCAGATGTGATTCCAAAGGCAGCACTTTCTCCTCAATTGTAAGGACCCTGAGTGTACCTTGTGCATCGTGGCATAAGGCGATAAATCAAAGGCCAGTCAGTTACGATAGAGGTTAATGAGTTTTATGTCTGACTGATATTAACAGATGTTGGAAAAGTTGGAGGACACTTTCGCCGCAATGGAGGACAACATGTTGAATCGACTCGCAAAGATTGAGCGCCGCCTGGACTCGTTGGAAAAAATGGTAAGTTTAAAGTCTTTTTGATTTGCTTGTTTATGTGAAAACGTGAAAATGTACATCAAGGCTTAGTCCTTCGTAAAAGTTAATCCGACGATTCTCTTTTTTACAGATGATCAATGCTCTTGAAGATAAAATGGCAGCAGCAGTTGAAAGGATTGAGCAGCGAATGGAGAACATGGTACATGTACCATCAATAGCAAACTCGGCTTGCGCCGGCATGGTAAGCGTAAACGTTCGCCTTTTTGTGTCATATCCAACTGCATGATTCATTTTTGCGTTTCCCATCTTTACACCGCATAATTCACAACTAAAGAAGCCTACTTCGTCGTTACGGCTTTTGTTCAGGACCGAAACTCGTATTTATCTCTCGACTGGATGTTCGGTATTTATATAAATAATAATCGTGTACACTCATTTTGGACGCAAATTAAAAAGTAGTTGAATTGTTTGTTTGGCTTGCGAGCGAGGGAACGAGTGTTTTTACTTCGCTTGACTGGCTGTTTTTCAACGTGCCTCAGTCAGTGTTAGAAAATTTTTGCCCTTATGTTATGAAAATGTAACTGGAATGAGTCCTCGTAAAATTAAGGATTAATATCACTTGTGTTTTCAGAAGTTGCTGAAATTGCGTGACTCCGACCATTTCAGCAACTTCTGAAACACGCGTGATATTAATTTTTCATGCTGTTATTTGTGCTTCAGACGATTCAGACACCGTAAATTTCCATCTTCCAAATCCATTTAGTATCGTGAGTTAAATTTGTGCAGGACGTTTTATCAGTCTTGGCAAGATGAATTAATGCACATGTCATTGGCTTCCCCGAGGGGTCGATCCCCGGGCTAATCAGGGGGATTGTAAAATCAGTCAAGCAAACTTGAGGAATTTCCCCTGGGGGTCGGGGAATCTCTCAATACAAAGCCCCCTGGGTGAGGTGTCTCTCAGCTGAAAATCCCCGTGACATCCTTTTCAGACTTGTGAATTCCCCCACCCCCTAATCTTTGATCGTAAAACAATGTCAAGATTTCCCCCTACCTATCCATCTCCTTATATTCCCCCACATATCTCCCTGGTAGGCCCGGGGGTCGACCCCACAGGGAAGCCGATGACATGTGCATAAAGTATCAGTATAGCGTGTTCAGGCTATACGTTGCGATTAATGTGAATGACAAATTGTTTATTACCGTATTTACACCGCATCGGACACACTCAAAATTTAAGAAACCCCGCAGCGTTTAATCGAGTAAATACGATAGTTATGATTTGGCTAGAATTCGTAGGTTAGGTTTTCCCTTGCTAATGCCGCAGCTAATGATAGTGACAAATATTTTCGCTATGCTTTATTCTGAACAGGATCACACCACCATTCCCGAAATAGAGAGCACTTGTGATGTTACTAATGTAGTGGATGATCTGACAACCATTGACGAGGACGCTGTTGCTCAACTGTGCTGTAGCCCAACCACACCACAGAGCCTACCAGTTGTTCCTCAGCAGTCCCCCGGAGCACTGTTTCTTAACAGCCCTTCCCAGGATATCTCAGAGGAATTAATAAGGACCTGTGTGACGCCAAGAAAAGTGAAGAGCGTCCAGGAGACTTTAAATAAAGTATCAGAACGACACATTTGTGCCTTGAAACTGTTGCAATTCTTCTTCTCGAAGGAAGAATTGACAAACAGCAACACAGACGGTTCACACAACAAAGAATGCTTGGACTCAACGAAACTCAACACTCTGAAAGGTTGGTAAAACTGACCAACTATTTTACATTGCTGATAACGTCTCTTTAAAATGGGTGGTCACTTTTGTGACCCACAAAGCGGCCTCTGCTGTTACAAAGACTACTTTGTTGGTTAACTTAGAACTTGTTCTTATGCCAATCTTTTACTATTGTTTTTTTTCAGTGTTGCTGTTCACAAGGTTCCTGACGCACTCAGTACTGGAAGAAGAAAAGCAGTGGCGTTTCATCGAAAGTAAAATAAATTCTAAATGTAGAGGTCAAAAGTTTGCACAGCAAAGGCTAAATTAGGTTTCATTGGTAATACATCATAACTAGGAATAAAGTTTCTAATCATTTGTATTTTTAGGAGAAAACCACCCAGGAAAGGCTAAATTAGTTTTTCATTCTAACAATTAATGTGATCAACACTAATAAAAATTGTTTTTGATTTGTATATTTCTGTATTTTTCTAGAGTTATAATCCCTCCCACCCCCCACCCCTCCCCCCCCTCCCCCCACCTCAATTAAAAACTATTCTCCAGCTACTAGGTAACAGAAAATTGATACAATGACACAATGGGATTTGCAATACTGACAATTTAATTAATTTTTATGCCAACATTTAAATTATCCTACAACAACATTGGAAGTCATCAATAATTCTATGCTAAAAGGCGATTATTACAATCTACAGACTGTCCTGAAATCTCTGGAAATTGTCATATCTTGAATTAATCTATGTATAAAGAAAATTAAAGTCATTCAGTCTTTCACGGTGAGGGAGCCACAAGATCTTCTGTCCCAGGTTTACAAAACTGTTGTATTTCCCTATGTAAATATCTCTTACGCTCATCACTGAGGCCTTCGGGATCAACTTGCGTAGGAAGAACAGCTACTGGGGGTACATGGATAGGATCCTTTAGCAACATGAAAGCATGTTCAGCAGATGACCTGTTCTCTCGGCAGAATACAGTTCCGGGTTCATCTTTTGAGAAGCGAAAATGCTGGTACTTCTTGATATTTGGCATGTTTTTGAAGTAACGCCCAAGAAATGATGCCCAGTCATATACTGGTACTATCACTTGGCTGTCGTGGGTTCCAACCAATTGGACTTTGTTCAGACCGGCTGAACTGGATGCCTCAATCATGCCTGCAAGCTCATAAATAGAGGAAATAAAGCTTACCTTGTAAGCCTTTTTAATGACACCAAAAGAATGATCTGGTGCAAATTTAGTGTGACCAGTGATGAGAAAAGAGTAATTAATAGCGTGGTGAAGTTGAGCTATTGTTCTCCAGGCAAAGTACCATAAAAAGAAGTTATTTTTGTTTTGTCCACAACAGTTGTCTGCATGTAGGTGCGCACGAGACTCTCCAAGTCCGTGGTTTTCAAAGTAGTGGTGCACATAGCTTATTGTGGAGTTTGCACCTTTGCCATTGCTGGCTGCTTCATCGATCAAGTAGTTAACTTGCCTCGGGATGGCTTCACATACAACACCAAAAATACCACACTTACGGGGCGCCTTGAAATATATAGGACCAGGCTGCATTGGGTTGTGGGGAATATGCACTTGTTGTGCATAGTTGAACGAATAATGCATTGTCCCTTCCAGTGAACAGGGAGCATGAGTTTCACTTAGATCAACATTGTTCTCGATATTTTTAAAAGTGGTTTCCGCCTCGTTACAAACTTCTTTGTAATAATTCCTCTCCGATAATGCTAAGTTCAAATGATCTTGCTGTTCTTTGACACAATCTGATTTTTCGTGTTCAGGAAGATTCGCGGCTCGAAGCAATTTCGTTGTGTTTTGCTGGCAAGTCAGACATAAATCAGTCATAGGTTTAGCTACAACGACGCTGGGATGAAACTGTTCCCATAAATCGACAAACTTTGAGTAACATACTGCTCATTTCCCTGCTTCTTTGCATGTGGTTTCAAACTGACGCCAAACTCCTGCCTTTGTTTCGTGCGAAGACAAAAGTTTAATCTGCTCATCTTTGTAACCAGGTATCCTCCCAGGAACCTCAATTGCATTTTCCTCTGCGTAGTTCTCAAGGAAGTTCTTTACGTCTTCTACCACAGCTTGAGGAAGAGTGTTTGGAGGTAGCCTCTTGGTGTTTCCGTGTGTTCTTGGCGCAAGACCGTTGTCATAGTAATGCTCCTTTAGCCACCGAAAACGTGAATAACTCAAATCATACAAGGTGAGAAACATTTCACGGCAAATCGGCTTTGACTGGAACAAAAAGTTACAGCGAGAGCTTCTGCATCTTTTTCCCCCAACATTCTCCACGCGGGACACCGCCTGTATATTTGACAAAGTTACGAGATCGAGTTCTCTTGTCGACAGTTCGAAGCAGTTGTTTAAATTCGCCATAACTTCTTCCTCCGTGAACTGAAACGAACAGGGACGATCTTTTGGCCCTTGAGAGCATTTGCAGCCATCTTTAAGAAACTCCTTGACGTTGTTTAACATATGATCTTCTTTTTCTGAGCGTTCTGTGGTAAATTCGTCTTCTTCCATCTTAAGATCTCGCAGTAATGTGTTCGTGTTGATCAACAGTTCACAACAGTTACCATAACAACGGATGGCGCGGATTGCCCTGGAACAGAGACCTCAGGTTCATGTTCATATGAACTATGAATAGTTGTAGTCTGCCAAACGAAATGGAACGAAACAAAAGGAAAATCTGTAATTTGCGAAATGAGAATCAGTCGTTTGCGAAACGAAAACAACGGAATTCAGCGATTAAGACAGAGTTTTAGCTGTTTCAATCCAAAGATATCACATGTTTGTTTATTGTGACGGCACAAATTCGACCACGCTTGCCGGCGTGCAATGAATCGAATAGAGAAACACTCAAAAACTTTGGTTTCAAAGAAATAACTCGTCAGTAAAAGGCGAATCATCAGCACCATTTCATAATGAAATTCACCATTTATAAGACTGAGTATTTTGCCGTTTCAATCGACTTTTTGCGCCTTGTAGAACGAGAGACATCACATTTTTGTTTGTCGCGACGCCACAATTCACGTTCGCTGGAATAAACAATCACCCTGCGAACCATGCCTGTAAAGAAACTACTCATCAATAAACGGCGCATCATAAACACTTTTGTAAAAAAATTCAGCGTTTAAGACAGAGTATTTTGCCGTTTCAATCGTCTCTGTGCGCCCTGTAGAACCAGAGATATCACTGTAACATGAATAAAACAGTTTTGGATTGAATTCACTGTTTCATTAATTTGTCAGACTTCATGTCACCGGTTGTTTTGTGCCGCGCAAAAGCCAGAGAGAGAAAAAAAAACATCGAGCTCTCTTTAGCGTCCATCGAGTTTCGTTTATCATAAAATGTGGGGCGTTGGAAATGATAAAAAGTTTAGACTTTCTGATATTATGCGGGAATGCATGCCAGGCCGCATGTTCGTAAAGATTACACATCAATCAGCGGTTCGAAATATGATCCACATCTTTTCGCAAGCATGTGTTCTTTGGCAGCAAATTACAAAGCTTTAAAACTTACTAAACGGGCAGAATAATTACTCAGGCTGCGTGCGTCTCGCGCGTCGCCCGGGTCTAAGATTACCAACGGTTATTCTTTTTCGTCGAGTATCATCCACAAAGTGCACTTCCGGCGTTTCTGCGCAAGCGCTAACTATTTTTAACAGAGTGATGCCTGTTGTCACGTATCGGAAAATGTCGATTCATCTTGTGTCTTTTGAAGTCTGAACAAACAATATGTTAAGAGAAGTGTCTATGCGAATGATTGCAAGTTCAACGGCGAGAAGATAGTTTTTAACATGAGTAAACTTAACGGCAGATGGACTGCCGTGTTTCCTCGTGTCTGCTTCAGTAGACTGCGAGTAGTCTCTAATTTTGGCGACGGATTGTGGGGGCACGTGCGTGCACGAAGTTGTGAGGAGACGCGACACGAGGGGAGCGCCAAAAATTAGAGACTACAGACAAAGGGAGTTTAACCTTTCACGGCCGAGTGATTCGGAAGTGTAAATCTCATATCAACAGCAAGAATGATGCCTGTTGTCACGTAACGGAAAACATCGATTCACCTTGTGTCTTTGAAGTCTGGACAAAACAAATTATCGCCGTTCAGTGCGCTGAAATGTTACACCCTCTATTTATCGCAGATAACAAACACTTCACGTTATTATAATCGGCTCCGGAGCACGAGACCTAGAAAACTCACCCCCCCCCCAGACTCAGACCCCCTCATAACTATACAAATTGGGCAAAATGAATTATCGCCGTTCATGAGGGGTCTGAGTTTTCTAGGTCTTGTGCTTCGAAGCCGATTATAATAACATGAGACGACAAAGGAGAAGTGTTTGTAAACAGTTTCACTCTGCTAATTAATTTTCTACTCACATTTCACCGAGACGTACTACATTAACGTTTATGCGAAAAAATCCTACATCGTTCGATAAGCGTTTCCTTTCTCAAACAATTATCCATAGAAGCGAAAACAAGTGTGCTTAGTTTTTTTTTTGGAATCAATACACTATTTTTATCACCTTGCAAAACGATAAACCTCTGTGGCCTAAAGGTCACTGTTCTTGCCTGTGACGCAGCTAACCCGGATTCGATGTCTTTTAGTGGTATATATCACGGGCTTTATTTTTCTGTTTCTCTTTTTCTTGTTCTTTTAGAAATATTTTTTACAAAAGTGTGATAATTATTGTTCTCAATGGTTGAGCTGTATTTTAGAGGAATATATGTTGATAGGGGTCTAAAGAAATAGACTCCAACACAAGCTAAACACAATGCGTCCGATGTAAGAAAGACAGACTTCCCTCTATTCTTTTGTTTAGTGCTAAGTTAGGGATACAATACTGTTTTTTGCAAGCCCGAGTTTAGGCTAATTGTAGCCTCTTGTTTATGTAGAATTGACCGGACAGGGAAGAAGAAACCCTTTTTATTAAATGTCTTCCAGTGAAAAGCGCTTCGTTCTGCATGCCAATCGGTGGACACTTTGTTGAAGTCTTTACAAGTCGCAAAGTAAAAAGTCGGCCGGTATATCCAGTAACCAAAATTGTATCCTTCTTTAGCAAAAACTACACAATACTTGTTGGATTGAAGAGAGAAGGCGAAGAAGATGTATTATGCCGGAGCAGAGGTTGGGAGGATATGAAAGTGAGTCAATGAAATTAATCACAACGCTTTCTTCATCCGCATGTTAGCGTCTGTGCTCGTGTGTTGTTACTAATCTTTGTTCGTCCGCTTAAGCATTGATTAAGCATTTTAAGTGCGAGAGAAGGCAAAGAAAATTGTATTTTGCCGGAGAAGAGGTCGAGACGATTTGAACTGATTCAATAAAAAATCACAACGCTTTGTTTTTGCCCGTTCAACGTTGCGCCCATCCGCTCGTTATTATGTTCGTCAGTGTTCATGCTTGCCGTTCGTAAAATTTATTCACCCACGTTTAAACGCTTTTCCTTGCCCGTTCATTTAATTTATTCCCACGTTTAAACGCTTACCCTTTCCCGTTCGTTTAATTTATTCACCAGTTTAAACGGCAATGAAAAGCGTTCAAATGCCGTCCAAAAGCGTTTGTTTGCCGTTCGTTATTCGTTTATTTTTGCCCGTTTAAACGGCTAAGCGTTAGTGTATGTTTTCCCATGGAAGGTCACATTACTGATAATTAAAGTGCTTCATTTGTGAGGCTTCCAACCTTTTCTTAAATTTGGCAAACCTTTTAATGTGGACTAACTCTACTGGATGAAAATCTCAGGACATGACAAATTGATCAAAATTGATAATTGGAAAGCTAGCCAATAAGTAGATAATATTCAATATTTGTCAATTGATTAGTTTAATTTATTGATAGAAGTTGACAATCGCAAAATTTTTAGGAATGGTTATTGACTTAAATCCATTGCCATTATTATGTGAGCTTCAGTTGGGTGAATCAGCCCTGGTTTTGCCATTGCTTGCTGAGAGTATAGTACTACAATTTCTTTACGTTTCCTGAGCTGCGTTTCTGTAGGTCAGCATGCAGCTATTACAATGTAGGTGGGAATTGGTCTCAGACAGGTTAGCAGAGAAAAAGCTATGATACATCGAAAACAAATCCAAACAAAGTACTCAGAAGTGACTGTAATTTTATTTGAACAGCTTTGTGGTTGAGCCTATTGTGCTAAGCCCTCTCTGCACCTGCTCCATGTGTGTACTTACGTGCAACAATGACTTCGGAAATAGAACAGTGAGATATAATACAAATAATGCTTCTGTGGCTTCTTCTGTGTTTGATTTGCAAATGATTTTAGTCATGATTTACTTTGCTGTTAGTTCTCCATTACAGTTGAATATACAGTTGAATATTCGTTGGAGACCTTTATAGGCATTTAAAGCCCATAAAGGTCAGACGTGAATATTTTATCTTACTTGTGAAATGAAACAATAGATTGTGTTTGTCACATGTGTTAATCAGTAGAGATCTGTATCAAAGTTAATACATACTAAATTAGATGAGCAGGACTCTTTTATGAAAGTTAATGCAGCAGTTGATTTGTATTGGGGTTTAGAGAGGTATACATGTGACTCACATATGACCCGTAGATTGGTCATAACTCATGAATTATTAATGAATTTTACAATTACTGGTAATGCAGTTACTAAAGGATGATTTTTGTATATTTGTGATTAAAGATGTTGGGCGTAGTTGTATTCTTGTGACTATTGGAGGAAAGAACATTATGCTGGACTGTGGAATGCACATGGGCTACAATGATGAGGTATCTGCATACCTAGCATTTTATACCTACTGTAGTTATATGTCATAAACTGTATTTGTTTGGCACTTATGATAATTTCCAGTTGAACTATTGCTTTGTTGTAGAGACGTTTCCCAGATTTCTCATACATCACAAGAGCAGGTCACCTGACACAGCATCTGGATTGTGTGATCATCAGGTTTGTTGAGCCACTTTTCCTCTCATATCCTGACTGGATTTGTGTGCATGTTTAAGTTATGTCAAGTTGTCTTTATAAAATGTGATAACAGTGGATCTCCAGCTAAGGAGAAATATTCCAAGATTGCAATTTGATACGTGACTAATGGTAATGATGATGATACAGATCATGTACAATCTGAAGCCCTAAAAGGCACAGTAGTGAAAGTTACATTAATTGAAGGGCTCGGGGCAAGAACGTCCTCCCGGTTTTTGGTCAATTTTCGATGTGCTCAATAGAAACTGAGATTTGGCATGTGGACTTCATTCCAGTAAAAAAAACATTGCTCTGTATTTGTTTTGGCTGATTTCCGCTTCGTTTTCGAGAAATAACGTATGCAAAAAACCCAAGTCAGCTCATTCCCTTGCGTATTAATATTCATGCGCGAATTGAATTACCTTTAGAGTACGTGAAATGATTGACGGGTGGAAAGTATTGTTTGATAGTGTGACGTAGACTATACATTTGGTGGTTAAAACAACGATTTAAGTTTCATTGATAGGAAATTTACGTGGCTGTGAGGTGTCGATTGCTAGCTAAATTTAATCGAAACTCGCCAGCCTGGTGGTCGAACGGACGTCATTTAAGTCTGTCGATCGGCAAGTCAGACACTTCTGAAAGAAGCCAGTGGTATTTCTCTGTGCTTGCCAAACACTGGAACAAATCGGCGTTTCGCAGTACAGAGACTGAGCCAGGCGGGACAGTCTGAAAGCAACTCTCGTCTTAAAAGCGGCCCGCAGTTGAGAGTCTTGGCCCATTTGCCAAAGGTTGCCGTGCTAGAAATTCGGAAAGGAGAGTTGTTTTTTGACTGCGGTGAAAAATATGGGATGTTTGAAGGCGTGTTGCCCGCGCTCGAAAGGATGTTTTTATGCCACAATTCAATGCGACCACAGAGGGCGCTGTCTCCTTGAAAAGTTCTCGCGAGGACTGGAAATGAATATTCGCTCGGCTGCGGTGGGAAAATTATTACTTCGGAGCGGGAACATTACGGAGAATTCATCTAAGAGTGGGAAATCGGCAAGACGAGCAGTCAGTCTGTTTTTGATGAGCTGAGTATCTTGCAAACAGTGCATTTGCCATCAGTTTTCATTTCTAAACGGCACTTTCAGAATAGTAAGTTGCGTGGTTTTGGCGGTTGAGAAACGTTGGCAATGGATTCATTTTCATTGTCAAATGGAAAATATGGAATGAAAATGGTATTAAAATCAAAGTAAATGACGACAGGTCAAGACTTTGGTCAACATACTTAACTAGTTCTGATGATATTCTCTAGCTTCAAACTGCCGAAAATTTGCATACCCGGTATATATGAAATTCGATCGCACACAATGGGCTGTCACACAACTCGCGTGAAAATAATTTTAACTGTTTATCTGGGGTGAAAATGCTTTTTGCTGTTAATCTCGCGTGAAAATACTTTTTGATGATGTTTACAAGACTCCATATAAGCGAACTAACCGAGGTACTCGATGCAAAAGTGATTTATATGTTGAAATATGCCAGCATGTTTATCTTTACGTGTGTTCACATAAGCAGACAGAGGACGCTGTCACCTTGTCACATCATTTGCACTTTGAATATTTGCTGCGGCGGCAAAGAAAGTTTTCCTTGCACTGGTTTTCCAAGATACTCAGCTCATTGAAAACGGACTGACTGCTCGTCTTGCTGATTTCCCACTCTTTGATGAATTCTCCGTAATGTTCCCGCTCCGAAGTATAATTTTCCCACCGCAGCCGAGCGAATATTCATTTCCAGTCCTCGCGAGAACTTTTCAAGGAGACAGCACCCTCTGTGGTTGCATTGAATTGTGGGCATAAAAACATCCTTTTGAGCACGGACAACATGTCTTCAAACATCCCATATTTTTCGCCGCAGTCAAAAAACAACTCTCCTTTCCGAATTTCTAGCACGGCAACCTTTGGCAAATGGGCCAAGACTCTCAACTGCGGGCCGCTTTTAAGACGAGAGTTGCTTTCAGACTGTCCCACCTGGCTCAGTACTCTGTACTGCGAAACGCCGATTTGTTCCAGTGTTTGGCAAGCACAGAGAAACACCACTGGCTTCTTTCAGAAGTGTCTGACTTGCCGATTGACAGACTTAAATGATGTCCGTTCGACCACCAGGCTGGCAAGTTTCGATTAAATTTAGCTAGCAATCGACACCTCACAGCCACGTAAATTTCCTATCAATGAAACTTAAATCGTTGTTTTAACCACCAAATGTATAGTCTATGTCACACTATCAAACAATACTTTCCACCCGTCAATCATTTCACGTGCTCTACAAGTAATTCAATTCGCGCATGAATATTAATACGCAAGGGAATGAGCTGACTTGGGTTTTTTTGCATACGTTATTTCTCGAAAAGGAGGAGGAAATCAGCCAAAACAAATACAGAGCAATGTTTTTTAACTGGAATGAAGTCCACATGCCAAATCTCAGTTTCTATTGAGCACATCGAAAATCGACCAAAAACCGGGAGGACGTTCTTGCCCCGAGCCCTTCAATTGCATTTCCATTTTTTTTATTTCTGCATGTTGAACTGTATATAGCCATTTTCATTTGGACCACTGTGGTGCACTGCCATACTTTTCAGAGATGGTGGGATATGATGGACCTATTTACATGACACACCCCACTAAAGCGATTTGTCCAATACTTCTGGTAAGTTACTTGTTGTGTAAGTAATGTACTGAGGACAAACCTAGCTTATTAAGCAGGTTGTGAGAACCGTTTCTTTTTGTAATTTCCTTGAGGTTTAGTTGTTTGAGATTTGCCTCTCTTTATGACAAAATGCCGTTGTTACTGTTCACTGTTCTCCAGCATACATCCTGACAATCAAAGTCAGTTTAATATAAACAGAGGCCAATTTATTCAGTAGAAAGTGACCATAAAGCAATGTTTGCTGGTGAATTCAATGCTCCCATTGAATGCAAAAATTATACATGTAACAAACAAAGATAGATACATAGGTTTAGACATAGATCTGTTCAGCTGAATCACGGGCTAGAGACCTTTAGAAATCTACTAGCCCACAGCACATCTCAGTAGCCCAAACGCCTTCCCAGGGTCTTTCTCACTGTAGGAGTGACCATGCTTAGGAAGAGCATGTTTTATTACTTTATTTATTGTTTTGTCCATTCAAAGTACATAGAGGATTACTGAAACAATAAATACCGGGTGTAAGAAATGTGCAGATTGAAGGAGGATTTCAGTTGATCTGTAGTTTTCTGGTCAAGACCACATGGAATGGTAGCTTTTAATACCTCATTTATTGTCATTCTCGTTAAAACTTTACATAATTTGTCTTCTTACTAGTTGTTAAAGTGCTACTGAAACGAATATCCAAAGTGGCTTTTCAGTACTTAAAATATTTTTTCAATCTTAGAAGAGCACTAATTGAAAACCAAAATGCTCAGTAATCATCAAGAAGTTGCTCTATTCAGGGCTTGAAGTATGGTACCAAACTGGGACAAATTCTGAAATAATGAGCTGATAAAGTAAAAAAGCGGTTACCACACTAGTGACGTCACATGGTTGACATTATCAGAGAAGAAAACTCAAAGCGTCACGGTGGAATTCTCTGTAAACATCATCTTTTTCTGCTGTTTAAGGACGTTTAAGTCTAGCTACTGTCCATTGAAAAATGCATAGCTCAAAAGATTCAGATTCTTCTAATGCAAGCTCCAGGAGTGTTTCTGAGGCAATGGAGAGTGAAAATGAGAAAGATTTCAGTGTAGTAGGTGGACTTCTGAAGCCACTTGATACTGGTTCGAGCTTGTTGCCCCTGAAGGCTACGAAGAACTAGAGGAAGAAGATGAAGACAGCTTAACTCCGGCAATATTATCACATGGGTTGACAGCACTTGTGCCTGGTTCATGCTCAGCTTCATGCTTGACTTCCCCCACATATACTGTACAGCAAATGTTTATGATAAAAGAGCAAGTTTAGTGGAGATTTTCTCTTGCCAAAACTATGTTATTTATCCTGAAAATATGTTTGCTTAGTCGAAGGAAAACATCCAAGAGGTAAATGTTGAAATACAAGACCTCCAGTGATCAATGTAAGGTTTCTTGTATGGAATTTTATTTTTTGAGCATTTTAACACCTCTCAAAGGCTTATTATATAGTGAGCTTGATTATAACGTGCTTCAGCTTGTCAGTCGAATATTTCCATATTTTTTATGCTTCTCGATCTCTGTAAAATAGCAATGAAACTAGTGAAGACAATATTTGCTTGTTGTGAAAATTGCAAAAAAGGAAATGGTTGGATTTGACACTTCATGCTTTTGATCTCTGCCTAATGTTTTACAGTCATGCAAATAAAACTTGTTGTTGGTATCGCATGCTCGGTTTCCACCATCTCCGGCTATTATTAGCACAATGTATGTACTGTATAGACGGGATTGATCCTTTTATTGAAATCTGCTTTTTTCTCTTGGCTTCTTGCTTGTGGATTCTACGAAGTTATATCTCCACTTTCTTTGGTACATGTATTGGCTGGCATTAAATTGCTGAATTTAAATTCTCGGTGAAGCGCACAGCATATTGTAATCAGTGGGTTGGAAATCTGGCCTGTGAGTCTGCACAAACCTTAACCCATTGAGCCCTAACTACCTTATTGTTTGGGACTACATGCATAGAAATGCCAGGACTGTAAGTGTGGTTGGAACAGCTTCTTTTTCCTGGGCCACCGGCTGCACAAGTCCTACCTCCTTGCCTTGCCATTGCATCTGACTAGTGAAATGTACAAGCTGTCAAATGTGTAAACTATGTGATGTCATGTGCATATTTTTAATATTATAGAATCGATGTGTGGCACTAACTACAGCAACTTGCACATGTTTGCATTCGAAAAAATTACAGATAAAAATGTTGTCTTGGCATGAAGACTTACTTAACTGGTCAATGAGATATCAAACAAATAATTCATTTCTATTGCTGTTGGCACCCTATTTTCATTTATACTTTTTTATGCGCAAATGAAGTTGTTATAAATGAATAAATAAAGATTATTATTCGGTTCAGTAGCACTTTAAGTAAAGATAATTGAAATAAATATAATATACTATGTATATACTAGCCTGACTCCATTGTTACTAGCCATGTGCTAGTGGACTGATGTCAAACACTGACATACAAGTAAAGTGATTTGACAGTAGTCTTAACAGTGTGCTTGGAGAAAGTCATAAAATTGTTTAGTTTTAATACTATTATACAGGAGGACTATCGGAAAATTACAGTTGAAAGGAAAGGAGAAACCAACTTCTTTACTTCACAGGTAAAGTCATGACTTCAGGCTATATTAATAAAAAGAAGACAATCTATACTGTACAACCTGAAGGGTGCTATATGGCAAATAAGCGGTATAACTTACACTGTACATCATCTTCTGAAGAAGCTTCTGAGATAGAAAAAAAGTTTCAAGTTATATTTTCAATGTTAGTTTTGAAGAAGCTTGCCCAAATTAAATATTACAGCATGTTTTACCCAAGGAATTAACTCTGCCACTAAGCTTCTCAATATTTTAAACATAGATATTAGTTTATTATATAAACACCAATGAAATACCAGGCAAAAACATGATATCTTCACACGTGAAAATAACGTTATCTTCACGTGTAAACAGATAACTGTTGCTATTGTTCCATAATAAATCATGCCTTTTTACATACATACATACATACATACATACATACATACATACATACATACATACATACATACATACATACATACATACATACATACATACATACATACATACATACATACATAAACAAGATAATTTTTAAAGCTAAAAAGCTTGTGGGGTCGTGTATTTAAGAATTTAACTAACCTAATCTACATCAAAACTATCATAACTATACAAATTATTTATTATTGAACACTATAATCAGTAATATGTAAAATTCTGTTGTCTACATCTTATAGCAGATGCTGACGTACATTCAAACTTAAAATCTGTAAAATCATCTTCAGCTCTTACTCACTTCATGAGCTGTTTAAAATTCAGGACCGCAGATAATTCCTTGTTGTTGGAGTTAACAAAGTTCCATAACGATGCACCTCTATATGAGAGAGAATCTTTCATGTATCTTGACTCGTACCTTGGTACGAGAAGACGGTTCTGGTCACGAATGGAATGAGTGCTAACTCGATTTTGACCAATATTCTTGTACATTATATCAGGTAAAGATTCGCTATGCGCTTTATAAAAAAGTCTAAGAACATCTAACTTATAATAAAAATTAATAGAAAAGGTGGGCCACTGAACATTTCTGATTACATCCTCCGAGGCCATATCCCTAGGTAAGTTATAAATTATATGTGCCGCACCACAGTGAAGCCTTTCTATTGACTTAAAAAGATCAGAATTACAACATGAGCCCCACAGAACTAAACCGTACTTAACAGCTGGAAGGATCACTTTAACATGAAAGTCCTTTAAAATTCCTCATTGTAAAAAGCGAGAACATTTAAGCAAGTCCAGTTTTTTGGCAAAGTGTTTCTTTGTTTCAAGCACGTTGGCCACCTAGGTGAGTTTCTGGTCTACTAGAAGGTCTCACAGTTTTGTCTTGGAAACCAAACTTAACACTGAGTTTCCTAGGTACACAGGAGTGACAGGCCCCATCGGTGTCCCCTTGGTGAAAAGGATGACCTCACTCTTTCTGGGATGTGGCGTTAGTCGGTTGTTTAGACACCAGTTATAAAACTCTCGTAAGGCCTTATTCAGTTAATCAATCGCCAGGTCAGCTGTTTCTTCGACACAGAATATTGTAGTGTCATCATGGACCTGGAAGACACAGAAGAAGGTAAGTCATTCGTGAACAACATGAACAGTGTCGGTCCTAAAACCGATCCTTGTGGGATCCCCATTGATACAGGTAACAAATCCGACTTTACACCATTTAGCACAGTAAATTGTTGTCTTCCACTGAGGTAATTGCGTAACAGATCAAGGAGGGAACCATTGACTCCAAACTCACAGCTCAGTTTTTTCCACAAGATGTCATGGGGCACACTATCAAATGCTTTTTTAAAATTGACAAAGGCCGCCGCAACTGTCATTCTCGAGTCTACAGCTCTCCTCCACGACTCTGTGAGATGAATCAACAAAAGTTCTGTCACTGAATACCCGAGACAAGTGTAATGGTTTGGTATCTCATTGGTGTTTATGTAATAAACAGAACATTACATGGCTGCTTGGAGATATGAAATTTCTCTTCAAGTGTTGAGAAAACTATTTCACTTGTTCACTGTGCTCACTCGTGAAATACTTTTCAACACTTGAAGAGAAATTTTACATCTCCACATGCCCATGTAATATCCTCTATTTAACTTCTCCAGAATGGACTATAATCATGGGATACCTGATTTATTGAAAGCAAGGGTTATCATGCCAGTGAATTTTAGAATGCTTCATCAATTTATAGTGATTTTTTTTTCAGTCTTTGAGCAAAATGCATTCATATCTATGGCATGGGGCAATTGCATAGTTTCTTTTCAACTTATTTATAATAACAAAATAATTTATTGTTTTGCAATAAAAAGAACATAGGCAGTTCTTTTTACACACCGTAAACCGTAGCTGTTTTCAGTATCAGACTTGAAGTGGGTATCTCCTGGCCACCAGTTCCTGAGAGGTTCAGAAACAACTTGTTTACCAAATTTGGTAAAGGTTGCTGTAAATCCCATATTTATTTGTGGATGGCTAGATATCATATTCAGTGTGTCTAGGTGAAGGTTTGGAATCTGGTTTTATAGGTGTATGTTGTTGGGCCCTGAACACTGTCTGTGTTGTCCATATGCAGTACTGTGCAAAAGTAATGAGGGCAAATTTTGTCGAAATTGGCACTTTGTTCTCATTGAGAATTTGCTGACTTTTCCCTTGAAATTTTGCACATTAGACATGAGAAATTTCGTAGGATTTCGAACAGGACATCGAAAAATTGAAGAAGCGATTTTTTGAACAAGGGAAATATTAATGAAAATTTGCACTAAATGGAACAAAATTTCGCAAAAATGAGCCATGCAAAATTTCCAACAAACGAAATGTCAGCAAAAATGGATTTCAGTGTTTCAGCATGACAGTGTTTCAGGATCAAAACACGTCAACACTCAACATTAGACTGGGTCATTTAAAAGCGAGACCATTTCAAAACAAGAACCAGCCGTACCGAAACTCGAGTAAGTGCATACAGTTTGCCAAATGCTGATAGAAATATCGTGCCATAAAACTGTAAATTCCAAACACTAAGTGATGAAATGAATAATTAGTGACATTTCAAGCAAAATTTTGCACTGCCAAATGAAATGCTGCCCAAAATTTCACTTCCCCAAACGAAATTCTGTTCCCCCTTTAACGAAATGCCGTGCGAAATTTCACATGTCTGCATGAAATGTTGATGATTTCAGAACTATAGTTTTGTTGAAATATTGCTGAAAATCTGCTTTCTTCGAAATATCACGCAATTTCGGCACGGCGAAATTTGCTCTCATTACTTTTGCATAGTACTGTAAGTGCTGTTTCTTTTACTAACATTTCATAAATGAAACTTATGCAGATGATCAAAGATTGCATGAAAAAAGTCATCACTGTTAATCTTCACCAGACAGTCAAGGTGAGCAGTTGTGTAATAGAAGTCATAAAATATTAGAGGATGACACCCATTTTGTCAAGATCCAACATTTTGCAAAGTTAAAAATGATTTGTAGGAGTGGCTAACACCGCCTGATTCAGAGCCACCTCAAAGTTTCAAAACTTTAGGGTGTCTCTGAATCAGCTCCTACAATTTTTTAATTAACTTTCCAAAAGTTGTATTTTGTTAAATATGTTAAATATTTCCCAACAATAAAAACTTGGTGTCACTGAGCTCGTTTTTAGTAATTGTGAATTAAAGCTTAAATTAGGAATGTTTTCAACAGGTTAAAGTCTTGCTATGGCAACCTATTGTGTTAAAAAAAAAGTTTCATAATGTGTTCACCAATAATTGGGCATTTCTTTGATACCACAGGTAGGCAAGGTAATAACTTATTAACCCATTGGCACCCATGCTGGCCAAAACTGGCTGCGCAGAACCATGTCCCTTGTACTGCTTGTGACATCATCAGTTTTAATGCTCACGGACAACTTTCACATGTAGCAAGTGTAGGGGAAGAGATCTTTCAAACCATACCCAAATGAGCACCATTCTGTCAAACAGGCCGGAGAAAACGCGAAAAAAAACAAGTGATGTTGAGCCAAAAATTTGAATGAAAATCTTGTTCCACTACCCACCTGCACCTCCTTCCTCCAAATCCTATGATCCTAAAAGTTTTCCACAAATCATTTCCCACCGAAAGGAAGCCCAGAAAATGCCCAGCAAGAGAAAAAGAAAGCAAGGAATATGTGGAAGTGGAGAGGGCTTACATTACTAGGAAGAAAACAAATTGCTAAATCTCTTATTATACCTAAAGTTTTAAGTAAAGCAGTTGCAGAAGATTTGATTAAAGAGATCGACAAGTTGATTTATCATTTTATTTGGAAAGGCAATGATAAAATCAAGCGGTCTGCTCTTATCAACGACATCGAAGATACATGTAGTGGACTTAGGATGCTAGACATCCAATCAATGATTCTAGCACAGAGGGTGATGTTACTTAAAAGATTTGTAGATGAAGAAAACAGTAGATCTTGGAAGTTAATATTACTACTTTCTCTTTCCAGTTGGTGGAAAATTCATTCTTAAGTGTAATTTTGATACCCAAAAGTTACCTGTCTACCTTCCTGCCTTTTATAAAGAGTGTCTTAATGCTTGGTCGGTACTAAATGCCTCTCCAATACGTACATATGGAGACGTTGTGCATCAAGTTATTTTTCAAAAGCTCTCAATCTTTGAAAAACACTTCTTTTCCAAATGAATTGTGTTACAATCAGTGACCTCCTTTCTGACAAAGGAGTCTTTCTAAAGGGTGCTAACATGTTAAATGTGAATCTCTCTCCATTAGAGCATTTTAAATTAATGAGTATTGTTGATGCAATCCCTGGTGAATGGAGGCAGATCATTGGGCAAAGTGTACAGCATCTCCCTTCACACATCGGTGACATAATTTATTTAAAGATGGAAAACTCTGAGGTAGCTCTGTCAAAGGTCTCATCCAAATTGCTTTACACTGCTTTTAAAAGTAAAAAATGAGTGCCTCCAACTGCTCAAAAGAAGTTCCAGGAGAAATTTCCCCAACTTCAAACTAATTGGAGTGAAATATACTCCCTACCTTTTACAGTTACAATTGAAACCAAAATTTGGGAATTCCAATCTAAAAAAAGAAAAAGAAAAGGGGAGAAAGCGAAAGGTAGAAGGAGAGGGAGCAGTGAAACTTTTCAACCCAATCTCAAAATTTTGTTTTCTATACATGCCCGATCTTGGAAAGCTAATATTAAGCATTATGAACAGAAGGGTGTGATGAACTCCACCAGCAAACAGAGGCTTGGGCAGTTTTGGTTCTTTTTGGCTAGAATCTGGCCAGAAAACGGCTCAACAAGCTTCAAAAGGTGTTTTTTGGCAAAATGCTCAGTAGTCAATGGGGTTAAGGTTGGTAATCATGATCAATCAAAATAAAAGTGCTGGAAATTAAGTGCTAGAACCATCATCAAGTACAAGAACCATCATCAAGTACATGTATGCAAGTATTATACAGTTACGTTCTAATTCTTCGCTCAAACGAACGTAAAATATTTTACACTCAGATTCCTGTAATACAAACAAACAGATTAATACAAAGAATATGGTAGGATATGCAAGCGGATCCAAACAGTTTAATACATCAAATATTAAATTACAAAATGGAATATATTAAATAATTTACAATTCTTTTAGTGCTGTATTCATTAAACTAACATAATGACATATTATGAAAACCTATATGCTTGAAAAATTATAATCTTAGGTTCGTAGTTACTAGTAACCTACTCTCCAGAAATTCTTCGACATACATATCCTTAGTGGAATCTGATTTCCATCTAACATGGGAAGTCTTTCCATGATTTGCTTGACAAAATTATCTGAAAAACAAGAACATAACATACAAAACTAAAAGAACAATCAAAGACCTGCCCTGTAAAACAGACCAAGGTGTTGTCACTCCAAAACAGGTCAGTTCTGTGTAAAACAATAAATATTTGATTGGGCCATTGCCACATAAAACAATAAATAGTTAAGGGACTGAAAGCTTCTTGGCAAGAACGGATTTGCAGTCCCTAGCCAAGTGAACATACTTTCTGCATTTGTGGCAACGGAAGTAGTTGCCAGGAGCGTCTCTACGGCCTGAAAGGAACAACAACAAAAAATGTAGCAACAGTAGGGGGAGGGTGTGAGGGGAGAACAACCACAAAAAGATGTACAAACTGCTAGGACCACCAGCGTGAATGACGTACGGAATGGTGCAGAGAGAATAAATACCATAAACTGACCAATCAGAACATTGTGTGTAATCAGAATACACAAAAGAGGGTGCGGCAGGTGTGAAAGCGAAACAAGTACATCTAATTACTAGAAATACCAGTGGAAAATACATTTTTTACATTCTAATTCACTTTGCTCAAACGAGCGTAAAATATTTGAATGAAAGACCAATCCGCAAACTAATAGATTGCTGTTATCACCTGGTGATCAGCACATATGTAAAACTATAAAATATCTATCTACAGTATACACAAATTCAGAATAACCCTAAAAGATTGTAAAAACTAGAGATAATTATAGGATATCATAAGCAGAAAGAATCTTGTCAGTGAACAGATGAGTACAAAGAATATGGCAGAATACACAAGTGGATCCAAACCCATGTGAACTCACAAAGTCAATTGAGAGGCCCAATTTCTTACTGCGAAAAAGCTGATTATCAGCATCAAATTGTGTTTCTTTCTGTGATCACTTGTAACTTGCTCCTTTGGCCACCTTTTATGACTCGCTGTTTCTCTGGCCTTCTTGAGTCATTTTTCATCTTCAGAGCTGGACGCCAATTCATGTGATTCCTACTCTGCTACCACCTGCCAGCTGTCCTTGCTCTTGTCTGCAAATTTTCTCAGCTTCTGTTGCTTATGAATAAGTTGCCAGGCTTCTTGGGAAAGCTTCTTATTACGTTCTAAATTTGGCTCACCGCATTCACTCTTGATTTCAATGTTTTCTAAAATTGAATCTAAGCATTTAGCTCAAACTGCTTCTGGTTGCCCTTGTACTTTAACTGTACAACTTCCTGGTTGATCTTACTCTTCTGTTCAATCTGTTCCCCTTTATCTTCCAATTTTGTCTCAAGATAGTCCTTGAACATGGAGAAAACTTGATCAACAGTCACCGAGCTACCTCCGCTTTGGACTGTGGGTTGACCAGTTTCTGCCAGGGCGGATGAAGATTCTCCTGTTTGCTTCTGCTCACTAGGTATTAGTTACCATGCGGGGAGAACAGCTGCAAAAAAGTTGTACAAACTGGAGGACCACCAGTGTAATGGTGCAGAGAGAATAAATACCAGAAACTGACCGATCAGAACATGTGTGTAATCAGAATACACAAAAGAGGGTGCGGCAGGTGTGAAAGTGAAACAAGTACATCTAATTACTAAAAATACCAGCAGAAAATACATTACTTCTGGTATAGAAATAAGTTGTGACCATCATTAATAATTATAGCAGGTATTTTGCTGTTGTGTACTCCAGGTTGATGATGAGTTAGAAATCAAGGCGTATTATGCTGGCCATGTGCTTGGAGCTGCAATGTTTCATATGAGGGTTGGGACTGAGTCATTGGTGTATACGGTGAGCATTTTAATGAATCAGATTAAAGAGAGTGATAAAAGTTACAATTTGTCTACAAATTAAAATATGACTCTTGCAGCAACAAGCATTAAAAAGGGAGTGAACTTTGTGTGCAAAATCGAAATTGGCTCACTCGTGTAATTGAAAATTGAAAGCTGTTGTACACAGTACCGGTAATTGCAGTTATCTACAACAATGGCTGTTAAAAAAATGTAAATGCCTTGTTTATAGTGGAAGTGCACTTGGCTACTTGAGCTAGGCATGCCACTCATCAGTAGTGAAATTGTCTCAATTTTGTGGTTTATTTGTAATTACTGATCAAGGAAAATAGTCTATTAATGCAATTTAATAATGCTCTTTTTGGCACAGGGAGATTACAATATGACACCTGATCGACATCTTGGGTAAGATACAGTGCTGAGCACTATTTAGCAAATGAATGAATTGCTATGACTACAGTACCCTTTGCTTGAATCCAATATGAAGGGAACTGAATTGAAATGTACTTTATATTATTAATAACTGCAGCCTCTTGTTCATTATAATGAACAAGAGGCTGCAGGTAGCTATAATGAACAAGAGGCTGCAGGTAGCTTACCATGTAGTTCAAGTTGATTGTAATTCAATTTTCAATTTGAAGAGGCTTTTAGTTAGGCAAGCGTGACAAACAATATGTGATTTATGTCATCACATCTGAATACCTTAATTCTTGCACCTTGCTTCTGGTAGACTTTGTAGCTCAGTCGATAATAGTGATAGTATTTCTAAATCATGAGTTAGAATCTCACCTTGCTAATGTCAAAGGTTTTCATTTAAAACTCGAGTAATGTGGGCTCAAAGTCACCCATCCTTTTACATGCTGTGGAAATTTGGAACAGATATAGAAAAGTAATCTTTCGTCATTTGCAGGGTTGAGCCTTGATATTGCATAAGGTCAATGGAGCTTTCCTGATATAATGGCATATGTTTTCACAGTCACTGCTGTCTTTTTATGATCTGTGGATAATTTCTTTTCAGGGCAGCTTGGATCGACAAGTGCAGACCTGATGTACTTATCACTGAGTCAACTTATGCAACAACTATTAGGGACTCAAAAAGGTGATTTATATTTTTTATTTTGTCAGGAATGCCTTTTTGATTTTTATCTTTCATCCTCTAAAATTAATACACAGTTCATTATTGCATAACAATGGTACAGTTCATAAATTTGACTTTTTTTTCCTCTTGGTGAACTGCCCCATGTCTGAGAAAATTTGGGTTTGGTCACTGTATGACTGTCCGATCCTCCATGCATACATCCATCTCTCCACATAAGACAATGGAAAAGTCACACTCAAGATTGACAGAAATCAGAAAAAAATAAACTGAAGACAACAAAGTTATGATCTTTTAGTGGTATTGGAATTGTTTTAAACTTGAGGGGGAAAAATATGATCAAATGCATATGAAAGTATCAAAATCTGACAGAAAGTTGGCAAAATTCTGTCAAGAAAAATGTACTCAAAAATGCTACTCAAAATGGCCCAAGGAAAGCCATGTGAAGTTGCTCATTGCCAGTAAGAAAGTAATAACCATGGAGCTCCACTTTAGGCTTGGCTAAATGTATATAAATTTTATTATGTTCAGAGAAATCACTGGCTTCTTTGTGATAGGTTTGTTTATTGAAGAACTTCCACATGAAATGTGGTTAAAATATGGATGGAGTACACAGTAGTTATAAAGGACTTAAAATGGCATAAAAAATGTACCCAATTTAGTATTTAAACTTCTTCATGTTTGTTGTTTGTAGTTTTAAGTTGCCTTTGCAACAAAACAAATGGCCCAAAATCACCAAAAAATGAACTGGACAGTAAACAAATGAAATGAGGAAACGATCCTCGCAGTTGTGAACACAATTTGTGCAATTGCGTAAAGAAGCCTGAAAAAATTCAGGAATTTAACTGGGTTTGAACCAGTGACCTTTCTTAGGACTGAACTGTCAAACGTCATGGACTATGGAATGTGGATTACAGTTGATGGTGAATACATGTCACGCAGTAATTAGTACTTCTCTGAGAATAGCATAATTTAGGAGTTCCAGCGGCCCAAAGGGCTACCAAGCAGAGCACCATACTTATAAGAACCCATGGACTGCTTTTGTCATTGATAGTAATCATGGCTAGCGGTATTTGTTCGTGTGCGTGTACGCACGATGACAACGAAGTTGCCCAATAATTAATAATATCCTAATTACTCGGGATACTGTATCATGTTATAAAATGTGTTAGATTTCAGTCTTTTTTTTTTCCTGTGCAGCAAAATGCACAATACAATTACATTCTGGTGTTTTGATTGGCCAATGCACAATAGCAGGCACGTGGCGGTGTGTTCATTGGTTAAAGCAAACCACATAGTCCAAAGGTCGAAAAGCAAACATCACGCGACGGTTAGTTGTTTTCGTAATGTAATGTGATACCTTCCATTTAATACGTGACCGCAAAGTGAACACTCAAGGTTAAATAATCCACGTCGACCCCCGGAACAAATTTTCCTGCACATATCTTTGCAAAGTTGTGAAGCTAGATTTTAATACGGTACAGACTGTCCCCGTGAAAAGGCTTGCCTGAGAAAAGGTTGAAAGCCTCGCACGTGCTGTGATTATCGACTCGAATTAGAATGTTGTGACAGTTCTATATTTAGAAAATTGCAAAGTTGCTTTGATTTAATTTGATCCGGATGTTGTCACAACTCTGTCGCTGTTGTGAAGACTTAAGTCCAGTAGAGTTTGTCTGCGTGAAAAGGCTTGCCGAATTTATTAAAGACAAGGTTGGAAGCCTCGCACGTGCTGTGAGTATCGACTCGAATTAGAATGTTGTGACAGTTCTATATTTAGAAAATCGCAAAGTTGTTTGGATCGCTGTGACAGTTCTATATTTAGAGACAAGTTTGCGAATTTTTGGTTTTCACATGACGTCAGGAAAAAACTAAAATTAAACATTTTGATTTTTTATCTTCAATAATCAATACTTGAGCCCAACATGGCGGCCGTACTCCCGCTGACCACCTAGTTTACAGCACACCTTTGATATTGGACATCCATGTTATGGTCATTGACACCTGTCAAAACAAGGTATCTGCTGACCAGTATCTTGTGACCATATCTTGGGCTCAAGTTTAAAGCTCAATCAAGGTCAGATTAAGAACTAGTCAAAAGATACTCTGGAAGGTGAATTTTCAAGTGATAAAAAGGACGAGTAAAATATTTTTCTCAAGAAAAGCTTAAAACTTGGATCAAATTGCAAGGCATCTACAGGCTCAACACTAACACTTACCCACTTTCCATTGGAGAGTGAATTTATATCTTAGAGAGTAAAAAAACGAAAGTGAACCAGAATACTCACCCGATCTGGAAAGTAAATTTTGGGCTATGATGGAAAGCATATTTTCCTTTTAAATGGCTTTAGTCAAAATGTTTGCAAATGAAATGAGAAAACAACTCTCAGACATTGATTTTGTCCTTTATAACGACAAATTTTGCAATGAATTCTCGCATTTTCCACCATAAATTATTGAAGGATCGAAAAAAAACTGCCAAGAAGGTCTGGTGAAATTAAGGATTAAAGCCCCAACTAAATGATCAAATATTTTCATTCAACATCATGTTCGTCAAATAATGTTGGGTGGCTAAATGCCCAAACAATGGCTGACCAAACACTTGACAAAGTGAGACCACAGAACGATTTTTGCATATTATCGCTGAAAATATATGGTTCATTTGGGGGTGGGTGTGATGTCTACTGAAATTTCATAGTTCTGCAATATCACTAATAGGTTATTGATGTTATGATTGCATCATCCAAGTTGTAAACATAATGCACCTATACCATCTCTATAGTCTAGGGTTCTTACATGTGTACATATTATATTTTTAAGAATTATTTATCGACTTAGTTTTCTTTTTCTTTTAGTTTATACAGTCATGTTATCAAGGGAGCATCCCTTGTATGGTGCTTGGGTGCACCACAATTTTTATTTTATTTTGTTATGTTTTGTAATATTTTTAGGATTGTGGAGAAAATGGTTATTAAATTAAATACCAAACACTCAAAACAATAGTAGTAAGCTTCTTTCATCAATGTTTTCATGTTTGTAAACCTTTGCATTAAAGTGGTAAACTTTTGCAATTTTCATTGCAACATACACTAGATGCAGGGAGCGGGACTTTTTGAAGAAAGTTCATGAATCTATGGACAAAGGTGGAAAGGTAACTGACATTATTGTTGCAAAGAAAATCACTATGGTGCTATAATTATTTAAGTAGACAGTGGCTTCATTGTTGCATTACCGTGCAAATACATGTAGGTTAGCTTTTAAACAATGTAGAGGACCCTAGCTGTTTGAATTAAAGTTGCCACATTAAACTTGTGTGACAAGACAAACAGTTGCTGGTTATTGAAAATCCTTCTTGTAAGATGACTGTTAAATGGACTGCAAGAAATACCATAAATGCTTTCAAGGCATTGCAGATTTAAACAGTGCAAAGATCTTGCTATGATCTCTACATGTATGTACCAAGACGCTTGGAGGCTTTTACGTGGGATGCGATGTGCCAATGGTCAGTATGTGTTTAAAACATACAAAATATTGCAAAATTCACAGTAGAGTAATGTAATTATAAGCACAAAGGGCAAATGATATGCAATACAGTTCTTTTGCTGTCAATCAAAGGCTACGGATTCTTCAATTAATTAAAGCACACACAGAACCAAAGATGTGTTCAGGATCTCATGTCACAAAAACATTTATGTTTTACCAGCGCATGTTATTTTCTGTTCCTGCAAAAGCTTGGGTAAAAAGTATGTTGACCCGAAGCTGACATTTGAGTGATCTTTTTCTGTGTTCTTCAAAACAAGCAGTTCTTGATTTTGTGAGAAATTTTGACAATGATCTTTACTTAATTAACTTGTCACATGGTGGCGTCCCAGAGTCAGGCTGTGTATCGTAGGTAATTTAACGTGAAAACCAGTTTATAAAATATTAATGCTGTTGATCTGTACAAGAACCAAGGAACCTGGTTCATTATAATATAATTTTTGACATTAAGTATAAATATTACCTGGATTTGCTTTAGATGGATTAGACTGCCTCATATATTTTTTATTGCATAACACAGCTGATAACATTGCACTGTAATATTTGTCACTATATATAACAAGGTGAAACTAATCCGAGATTAAACTTGTTCCGGAATGAGTAAGACATAAAAGCATGGTACAAGTTCACATTAGAACCTGTGAGGTTTCAAGGTAGATGTCCAGAAGTGCTCAAACAAAAAGTCTACAGTCCTTGGGATGATTGTTACTGAGTGATATACTGGCGCAGGCACAATGAAGTCCCTGCTTTGGCAAAAGCCACACTGGTCAGTCCTTGAATAGGGATTTCTTCATTATGAATAAACTGATTTCCACTGCTTAAGCTGTCGAGTGTTTCTTACAGCTTATTCTTTTGATTTACAGAGACCGGTAAACTTCTATATTGTAAATTCATGTGCCGTGTACACGGGGAAGCCATTTTCAACAGAAAGATAGGTGACTTATGTCATTTTTTTCTGTCTATATTCTTTAGGTGTTGATCCCAGTGTTTGCCTTGGGAAGAGCTCAGGAGCTTTGCATTTTATTGGAGACATATTGGTAGGACATAGACAAGTAAAAATTAGCAATATAAAAGAACAACATTTTGGTGACATCGTGACACCTTTTTCAAGTTCAAATGCATTAAAATAAACTGTCAGAAAATTATTCGCTTAAGATTAACATACTTATATACAGTGTTCATTAAGGATTCGGCAGACTTAGTCCGCAAACAGCTGAAAGACCTGAGCCTGAAGACCCACATGGTCATTCAACCAGTTTTTGTCAGCATTAAGATCCAGCGAGAGATAAAAGTGTAAGAGAAGAAACCGCCTATTGTTAACCAACAATGTGTAATTAATTTTATAAATTTCAATGTGACTTGTGCGATGCAAAAGTTATGTAGGCTATATTCTCAGGAACTTGCACCAACACACTAAGCAGTCCTCTTCTATTGGCAAACACTTTGTTAACCAACACTGTATTGTCCCGAAAGACCGTGACAGACATTTTTCTGTTCTCAAGAAGTGCACGAATAAGTTCGATTGTTTAGTGCATGAAATGCTGCTAATTAGAGAATTAACACCATCTCTCAATGTCCAGTCGGACTCAATTCAAGCAAAACTATTTGCGTGACATTGCATATTTAATTAGAAGTATGTTCATCTTAAGCAAATAATTTTCTGACAGTTTATTTTAATACATTTGAACTTGAAAATGGTGTCACGATGTCACCAAAACATTGTTCTTTCATATCGCTAATTTTTACTTGTCTATATTGGTAGGATTATTACATTTACTGCAATCTACATGAAGTCTTAAATTAATACCATGTGAGACCTTGTTATATTATGTGAAATTTTCAGGGAGGATTTGGCTTTTGGGCTGGGGATGGTCTCTCATTCAAATTGGCTTGGGATCGATAATAGACCAAAATACGCAGCATAAACATCCTTAAACAGTCCATGGCTGTAAAATTGAGAGGCCAGGGCTTGTAATTCAGGGCCATTAACAAAACCAGGATAGGATTGGATTGGATTGGATCAGACTGGATCAATGAAAGTCGGATTGTCTTAAATTGCTACCCAAAATGGTCACATGATATCCCTAGATCAAGATGACGGAGAGAGAAGTAAGTCTGAATTTTGGTGCACTGTTTTTAGTGTTTCTCTCTTGTGAAGTCATCTTGTTATTTATTGAGTCTTCTTGAATGGACGTTACTAAACTGCAAACACCATAGCAGCTATTTTTCCTACCTTTTTTCTCAAACATGACACTCACAAAACTAATGGTTACAGATGTAAGCAAGAAAATCAAGGAAAGCAACCACGAAAGCAACAGTGCAAAAACTGTGAGTGTAAGAGCCGAAAAGACCTGCAGGTCTATTTACATGTGTTATGTTATAAATCAAAGGGCTCCTGTGGAGGAACTCGTAAATGCAGACATAAGGTCTGGATAGTAGCAGGCATGTTATGATTTTAAGAAAATACACAGTGTTTTTGATTTTGGAAAACATGTTTCAACAGTTCTTCTGTTATCTTCAGATCAAATTAACACAAAGTACAAAGTTGAATTTATAATGTTACGCAAAATTCTAATTAGCCATAACAAAAGGAAATGCGACAATGTATACCATTACAAAGAAAGGTTTAAATTAATATGGTAAAGTTGATGATTTAATGTAGGCTGTTCCCCATTGAATATGAATACCTTCTTTGTCATACCTGCTATGTTGGTGAAACCACTTGGCATTTTTCCACACGCATACGTGAGCACCTGGTCAGTGATGGGACCTCTCACATTTTTTGACATTTACAAAATTCTCAGCCATGTAGCACTTTATGTTCTAATAATAAATTATTGTTTCAGTATCTTAGATCAGGCTTCCACCACCTTCCAACTTAAGATCAAAGAAGTTATTCATATTCAATGGGAGCAACTTACATTAAATCATCAACTTTATCAGGCTTACTGTAATTTGCAAAACGAAACGAAACGAAATGAAATGAAAATCTGTATTTTGCGAAATGAGAATCTGTATTTTGTTAAATGAAAATCTGTATTTTGCGAAATTAAAATCTTTACCTTGCAAAAATCTTCAAGGGGAGGCTGAATCGGTTTCATGATAAAAACAAAGTGCGTGACGTCCAGCAAATGTTACTCCACTTCTTTCAGGGGCAAAGAGCCGAAAACCTCTGGGGCTATGATTTCTGCATTACAAATCTTTTAGGCCATGTTTTACTTACGAAAATCCGAGTGCATTCTTTAATCGACGCCAAAAGCGGGACAGCCGAAAGCGGAACAGATATCTACCAAAACTTGTTGTTGGGTGCCCTTGTTCTTTCAGGTTCCATGCCATCATCGACACTTTTCCGCTGGTCTGCCAAATCATGTAAAATGGCAGGGTAATGAAATTGCTCTAAATATTAGATTTTGATAAGCTGGCTAGAGTCAGTTATGGTAATTTTTTATGTGATGAATAGATCTGCGGAAGATATTGCATGATGCTTTCCATTTCATGCAGAATGGCACAATCATTTAGTCTCATCGGACATTTAACGAAGGACGATTGCTTTCCGTTTTTAAAGACTTTAAACAGTAAATGAATCTCTCCTAAAGGAACTTATTCCATTCACTAAATACATATTTTGAGTTCATTTCGCAAAATACAGATTTTCATTTCGCAGAATACAGATTTTGAGTTCATTTTGCAAAACACAGATTTTCATTTCGCAAAATACAGATTTTGAGTTCATTTCGCAAAGTACAGATTTTCATTTCGTTTCATTTCGTTTCGTTTTGCAAATTACAGTAAGCCCTTTATCATGTCAATTTAAAACGTTCTTTGTAATGGTATACATTGTCACGTTTCCTTTTGTTATGGCTAGCATTTTGTGTAACATAAAGTGTACTTTTGTGTTAATTTGATCTGAAGATGACAGAAGAACTGTTGAGACATGTTTTTCAAAATAAAAAACATTGTGTATTTTCTTAAAATCATAACATATTTCTATAAGTTAAACAGTACAAAAGATTCTAATAACTTAACCCATTGGCACCCGTGCCGGCCAAAACCGGCCGTAAAAAACTCCCCATGCTTCAAAACATTGCAACTTTCTCAATGGCACGAATATTGCCTTAACTGTTAGTTGTGAGCACGAAATGGAATACCCTTTAAATTTGGATATCCAATAAATGCAAGAAACGTAGCGATTTTTACCAAATATGGCCTTTTGAGTTTGGACAAGAACGAAACTGGCCGTTTTTAACGTCAAAGAGAAACAACAAAAATGCCCCTTTTTGCCTTCATGTTTTTTTAGGGAAATCATCGTCGAAAAACCAAAACTCAACCATCATAACGAAATTCAGTCCTTTTTCTAGCTTAGAAATGACTTTTTTTGTTCATATTCTTCTCCCGAGCGTAGATACAGCCTTTTGTTCCAGTGCATTCGGGCCTTCCCGACATTTTCAACATCTTGAGCGCATTGCATGCTGGGAACTAACGAGAATTTTTGACAGCGCCCGTTCCTTCCCCCAATTCTTTCACATATAAACTAAGTCTACAGCCACTCCGACCTACCGCCAAAATTTCCTGCTCGTGGTCATCTTCAGTACACAGAAATTCCAAAATATGTGGCGGTAGGTCGAAAAATTCATCAATAGTCGAGTCCCAAAGGTACTAAGTGTTCGACCGGCCAAATTCCCAGTTCGTCGAGTAACAAGCCAAATTCAACAACAAAGTACATCACCTTGCTCAATTCTTTGAGAAAGTGGACTCTTAGCTACCGTCACGCTTAATGATGCTCATCAGGCAGCCGCTAAAGATGAAAAATGGCCGTAAATTTAGCAGAAATTGCAAGAAAACCGAACTTGGGCCATTGTTGTCGCTTCACGGATAAAAAATAGCTACGTCAAAATGACGTTTTCAGAAACCTTGAGCCTCCAGTGGCTTAGGACAGCACCACTTTTCCCTTGTAGTTCAAATAAAGAGTCACGAATTGCTATTCATCGTTTATAGGTGGAAAATCACTCCGAAAATGTAAAAACCTGCGGTAGCCAATGGGTTAACTAAAAATAAAAGCTGATTGCATGGCAATTTTTAATCACAAATGAAGTCATTGCCCTTTTAGAAAAAAAAAATGTTTGCTGCAAACAACAGGAATTTTTTGGTCACATGCTAGGTAACCATAATTATTCCCATGATAAAGTTCCACTACATGAAAACATCGTGCAATAAAAAACTAAGATATTTACCAAGGTTCTTTAACAGGAGAAATGTTGCAGAATTGTACGTCTGAGTTCTCTGGATAAGAAGGTTAGTGTACAGTTTGATCCATCGATGGCTGTGAAAGCTTTGAATTGGAGTGTTGCCTAAAATCATGTACTTGGGTTTCACCTTTGTAAGAGTGTTTTCTTTGCTAGGGGTTCAAAAAGGGAAACAGCTAATCCTCAGGATACTTGACAGCCTAAAAATAGTACATTGAGAATCTCTAAGGGATTGTTCAACTGTTCAGTTCAAGCATGCTAAATATTTTCCAGCAAGAAACATTGGCTCAAAAATTCATTTCACTGCTTCTCATCTAGAGAACTCAGATGCACAAGTCCATGACATTTCCCTTCACACCCTTGGCAAATATTTTTTTATTTGGGCTGCCTGTTTTTTCTTGTAGTGAAACTTGATACACAGGAATTATATGGTTGCCTAGCACATGACTAACAAATTACCATTGTTTGTGGTAGTAATTTTTTTCCAAAAGGGCCATGGCTACACTTGTGATTACATTGCAATGGAATCAGGTTTTAATTTCACTTAAGTCATTAGAATCTTTTGCACCGTTAAAATTAATTTAACGCATGTAAATAGACCTGCTGCTCCTTTTGGCTCTTACACTGTGGCTTTCATTCTTTCCTTTTGCGATCATTTTGCTTGACTTTCTTGCTTACATTTTGTGAGTTTTGGTGTTGAAAGAAAAAGAAGAAAAAAATAGTTGTTTTGGTGTTTCTTTTCGCTAAATGGTGGTTTAGTAATTACTATTCAACAAGGCTCAATAAATAACGAGACAACTTTACAAGAGAGAAGAGACTTCAAAGAAACACCAAAAACAGTGCATCAAGACTCAAACTTACTTCTCCCTCCACCATCCTGATCCAGGATATCACATGACCATTTTTGATGGGAATTTAAGACGATCCAACTTTCGTTGATCTGGTCCAGGTTTTACCAGTGTGATCCCAGCCAGGTTCCTGGTTTTGTTAGTGGCTGTCATTCAGTGGATGTTTGTGTCTAAGTTTTGGTGTTTTCTGTTTGGAGAGAAGGAAGGAGGAGGGGAAGATATTTTCCAGAGCAGCATTTGTTGGGAATTTCTATACTGATTAGGCTCAAAAATTATTTTTGATGTTCGTTGGGGTTTAGTTTAGCGCTGGATCATTTTAAGGACAGTGGCTGGTAATGGAACCCACTGAGTAATAAAGACAGGTGTCATTTGTCTCCTTTTATTCTTTTTTTAGCAATTTTTTAAAATTTTAAATTTTTACCTGTTTTGAAAATAATTTAGCTCTTTTGAATAATTTTAAATATTAGATTTATAACATTTGTTGAATATTTTAGATTTTCTTTTAGGGAGTTTATTCTTTAGGGTCCACCTCCTAAACTCTCTTTTCAGGGCATTCTTTGTGTAGTTACCTTTATTTTAATGCCTTGAATAAAATGATGTATGTATGTTTGTTTGTAATGTTTACTTTCATTGTTATATTCTAGGGACAGAATGAATTTAAAAGCACCAATATACTTTTCAACTGGCCTTACAGAAAAAGTAAGAAATTGTAATTTTGATGTTCAACTCAGTTATGGACACTGACTGACAAATTGTTAAAGTGCACATGAATCAAAAATTAACTACCAATTTTTTTTTTTACGTTTTTAGATAGCTTATAATCCCCATATTTCATTTTCAGTCGTTTCCCTCCTTTTTGTGGCAAGGATTCACCATTTGTAGGGGTTCAAAAATTCCCGCCATGGCATGAAATTTGAGACATTTTGCGGCGGCCAAAAGGTGTCTGTGACGTCATTCGTGTGTAATGTTCAAGCGTGAAACATATCTGAGAAGGTGAAAAAGCTTAAATTTGGAAAGTTTTGCACAGCTGGCGGCCCTGGTAGTCAATCTTGGTAGTTTTCCGATATATTTGTTCCACAGAACTCATAAAAACAGAGTGACGCACTTGACTGAGAACACATGAATGACGTCTTGACTATTCACCAGACCCCAGATCTTTGTCTAGAATTTTAGCGAGAAAGGCCCAACTTTCGCCGCATTTTAAAATAAGTTCTTGCTTGTTTTATTAAATTTTTTTCCCCTCAAAATGTTTCTCACAACACCAATTTTCATATTAGAGAAAAAAACTGGGTTTGAAATTTCGATTCATGTACACTTTAAGCATGCACTTACATGTAACATGTTAATTAGGCAAATTTGGAGAGTGTTGTATTAATGTCACTGAACTTTTTTTCTTTTAGGCAAATCATTACTACAAGTTATTTGTGACATGGACAAACCAAAAAATAAAGAACACATTTGTCCAAAGAAACATGTTTGACTTTAAGCACATAAAGGTTAGTCTATGTAGTGTTTGTTAGTAGTAACCCAGATATTCTGGTACATGATTTAAGGGAAGCCATGTCCTTCAAGGCTTGGTTTGGAAAACAAAGTATTTTGATTCCTGACCCTAGATGGACTTGTTTATTTTGTGTAAACTAAAGTTGGAGCGGTGGCTGCGTCCCCCCCATTTATCTGCCACTGATTAAGTATGTGGCAATGATGATAGTAAAGACATTAGGTTGTCATGTTTTTGTAAAGTTTTAGTGGATGTTTTATGGCCTTGTTGTAAGTATGTTTTACTGTAATTTAACTATGTATAGCTGTAGTTTAACCCTGAACTTTCTCATTATTGTGGTTTCAAAGATAGCAAACAATAGTGTTATTTGCAAGCATAATTATTATTTTGTCACTTTCCACTGAGAGTTAAGTATAAAGGAATCCTAGCGTTTTATTGAAAATAACCCTGTGGCTAATCAGCACCCCACCTAAGGAGAGATGTAATTCACATTCCTAATGACTGAGAATCTGTGATGAATTGGCACCCCAGTCCAGGGAGAGTTGTAGGCTGGTTGTCTGATACCAGTGAGTCTCTATTGGCAGAAGTTGGGTATCACACATATAGTATATGACCAGGGTTTGATCTGCTGATCCCTGAGTCTGGCTTTGATTTGAAGTGAAAAAGCGAACACATTTTCAATGAGACATTTTGAAAATACCCATGTGCATTTCATGCTTGGCTGAGCATGAGACATGTTCAATAGAGCATGACTGAAACATGAGGTTAAGCCCTGGCCAAACTATCAAACAAATTTGGATCCCACATCCAACATTGTTGAATTTGAATGTTGAGATAGTGGAAAAATATTACCTAACAAACAAACTGCCGGTACTAGTTGGCGCTAAATTTCATTGAATACGTGGCGCTAAAACAGAAACAAAAAGCACTTATATAAAGTTACATGTAATGTTTATGGTACTAGAGCTGTTTGAGGATGTAAATGACTGTGCCAGCCAAGGAAAACCATGGAATGGTTAAGAGAATGAGCTGAAAAGGGTTAAAAAATGGTTCATACTGTTGTACAGTTATCATTGCAAGATACACCGATGAGGATGAGCCTGGATGGGACATCTGCAGACAGAGCACCAAAATTATGGTAGTTGAGAAAACGAAGACCCCAAAAGCGAAGACCGAAGATCTAAGACCCAAAAAACAAAAATGAAGACCCCCAAAAACGAAAACGAAGACCCCAAAACACGAGAACAAAGACCCCAAAAAACTATAACAAAGATTCCTAGGTTGTGTAAAAATGCAACATGTCAATTTTTATCTATCAGACACAAATTACCACACATATAATCACTTAGCATTAACATAATGATAAATAACAATCATATGAAATCGACATGTTCCTTATGGATTGGTCAACTGAAACACTATGTGATCCACTTTCCAACGTGGCACTGACAATGTGAAAACTAATTAGTACATAATTACTGGTTGTTACCCATAAACACGGTCAAACTAGTGTGTTAAATTATATATATATATATATATATATTCTTTTTCAATCTCTCTGACTCTCCTTGTTGTGTTTTGTTGAACTACACTACGACCAAGAAAACGAGGTGGTATGACATACTCCAGGGCTGTAGCCAGACCAAAATTCTCACCAAGGCAATATTGGGGGTACCTCTTTTATCTCACTTTATGTATGTGTAGCCGACTAGATTTACTGCTTTATATCAACATTTTCACTGAGACGAGTGCCTCTGTTTGCCTCATATTGGACAAAAGCTAATTAAGGTAACTTACTGGTAATTGCAAAAAATGAAGATAAATAAAGTGATGAAAAAGTTGCAAATGACCATAAATTGGGCTGCTAAAGACCACCATTGTGAAGTCGATTTTAATCCCTGTCGGCTCCACTGATTTTTATGGGTCTCACTGCCAACCTAATATCCAGATTTATTATTCATCATATCGTAACACTTTCCAAATATGGTCATGTTACACGCGAGATATGTTGTGCATGCACTTGACAGATATCCTGCAATATACATAATTTCGTGCAACAGAGAGAAAATGGCTTTCTTTTCCCATTTCTTCTGCAGTAAACTCAGTAGATTGTGCTTTGTTATAAGTGTGTTGAATAATAAAACAATTATCCTGCTCAATCTTTGCGGAATATCCCCTGATTTTAGCCAACTTGGCTTTAATGGCCTCATCTGCTAAATATCTGGAGATATTCCACGCAATTTCACAGGATAATTCTTAAATATCGGTCACTTAGATCTCTGCTCATCATTACAACTAAAACATCTGAGGTCAGATGACACGTAGGAGAATATCAGAAGATGTCAGAAATCAAATCGTTCCAGCCAAAATCTGGTGTTCCGTCAAAGGTTGAATGCAATCTGACCGCGAATACAAAGTTGACTGTTGTTTTTCAATCACCATGCCATCAAGCCTCAAATAGAACTCAATCAAACTAATCAAACTCAACGTTAAATTGCATTCGATTGCTCAAAATTTTTTGTGAGAGTTCGATTTTTTTTATCATCGAACTTGATTGAGCTCAATTGTTCGATTAAGTTCAATTACCAAAACTTTCAATTGGTAACGTCCTGGGCCCAGTTTTTGGAAGCATGGTTAGTGCTAACCATTGGTTAAGATGTATTAAAACCTATAGGTTATCATGGTATTTAACATGGGTTAGCGCTAACCATGCTTCAAGCAACTGGGCCCTGATGTTGCCCACGGATGTCTGCAGTTTTTCATTAACAAGACGCTCTATGAGCATTAACTCGGGGTACTTTTATGCTACAGAAGCCAGATGCATGCTTTTTGATTCTCGAAAGTATCCAGCTACTGGTTTGCTTTTGGGTTCATATAAGGCCTTTTTGTTCACGTACGAGCAAAGCTCGTTAAACTGTTTTGAGAGTTGTTGTTGTTGTTGTTGTTGTATTCGTTGTCAGCTGTTGTTGTTTACTTCTAAATCAAGTGGCAATATCTGGAGTTTACTTTGGCTCTCTCAAAACATTTTTTCTCTCTGCGAAGCTTGAAAACATTCACATAGACACTTCTCTTAACATATTGGATATTCAGAACTCGAAAACACAAGGCGAATCATTTCCGTGTATGTGACATGTTTCTCAGAAGCAATCCAGATCACGCATTGTAAAAAGAACTTGAAATTCAAACTGCTCTATTTTCGAAACAAAGCGTGTTACTTAGCTTAAAATGTCATTTACCTGATGAAGGTAAAAAATCTAAATGTTTAATTTTAGTTTTTTTTTCTGACCCATGTGAAAACCAAAAATTCGCAAACTTGTCTCTAAATATAGAACTGTCACAGCGATTGAGTTGTGGTATAATCCGAATCAAATTACATCAAAACAACTTTGCGATTTTCTAAATATAGAACTGTCACAACGTTCTAATTCAAGTCAATACTCACAGCACATGTGAGGCTTCCAACCTTGTCTTAAATTCGGCAAACCTTTTCACGTGGACAGTCTGTACTGTATTAAAATCTAGCTTCACAACTTTACAAAGATATGTGCAGCTTCAATTTGTTCTGGCAGTCGAAGTGGATTATTTAACCTTGAGTGTTCACTTGTGGTCACATATTAAATGGAAGGTATCACATTACGAAAACAACTTTGTGCAAATCTGTAATTTTTCTGTCACAGCATTCGAATTCGACTTGTGATATCGATTAGCCGATAAGCACTACTCGTGCGAGGCTTCCAACTTTTTCTTAACACTCGGCAAATCTTTTCACGGGGACAGACTGTGCTGTATTAAAAGATCTAGTTTCACTACTCAAATACGATGAATTTGCATAACTTCAAAACAACCGTCGCGTGATGTTAGCCTTTCGACCTTTGGATTATGTGGTTTGCTTTAACCAATGAACACACCGCCACGTGCCTGCTATTGTGCATTGGCCTGACACATTTTATAACTTGGTATACTTACAGTATCCCGAGTAATAAGCGGTGTTGTTGTGGTTGCTTTAATTTTTTTTATTTTTTCATACACCATTTTGAATTTCGTTTCTGTGGAGTCTTCATTGTTGTGTTTTGGGGGTCTTCGTGTTCGTGTTTTGGGGTCTTTGTTTTTGTTTTTTGGGGTCTTAGGTCTCCAGTCTTCGTTTTTGGGGTCTTCGTTTTCTCAACTACCCCAAAATTATAGTGATTCTTGATCTGCTAGCAGGGAAAACATGACTCACTTCAGGATACAACTTTGTTGGAAGAGCGGCAAAACACTGCAACATTTTTCATTGAGCAGAATTGTTAGACGAAATGTTTGATAAAAAGTAAACTGTACTCAATACTTGATTGAGCAAAAATTGTTGTCTGATTAAACATCATCCAACATGGGTGGCCAAACGGTCGAACAATGTTGGATCGAGCAAATTTGGAATGTTGAATCCAACTTAGTTTAATAGTTTGGTTAGGGCTTTACAATATATCCCATCCCTATCTCCTTCGCTGTTTTTTTAAGGGACAATTTAAATTGTGTTCTGAATGGCTAGTTGGACTAAATATACCGTATTTGTGTTACATGTTCTTGGCATGTCTTTACCTCAAGTCTTAGTAAACTACTTTGCAGTGGGACCACATATAAAATACAATTACAAGTACTCGGGTAGTGTATAACCAGGAGGGATTGTTTAACTGGATTTTAGAATGTCAGTCCTTGTATAAATTGGATCATTAATTTCTTTTCTTATAATTTGCTTGTGTTTTCAGCCTTTTGATAGATCATACATTGATAATCCAGGACCAATGGTGAGACATAACAAACTGCTATCAACAGAAGCGTCTTCAATCTGTTTTTTTTTTTAGCTCTTACGTTTTATGTTCATCACTGTAACCTTGAATACAAAAACCAGTTTTCCTCTTTGCAATGTGATCTTGGAAGGTCCTGTTTTACATGTACTTCCTAGCTACAATCCCGGTCACAATTACTTGTAACACTCGACAAAAGCGTCACATTTCACGTCCATATCTCACTCAACCTACTTCCCTTCCCCTCACCCCCTCCAATGTTGATTTTCTCAACGGGTGTTGATTTGACAGGTTTGCTATAACTCTGACTTCCAGAACATCAACATTGAAGGGGAAGGAGGGGAAATAGGGGGCTATAGTGTTTCAACAATTGTGACCGGCATTGTAGCTATCTAATAGCTTCCAGCATTTCTTTTTGCTGCCTTTCATTTTCAAATTCTTTTGGAAGATGTGTTTGATGATTTAACTTCAAAGCTTATTAACAGTACACTTGGTGCATAATCAAAGTAAAAGGAAACAGGAAAGGATTGTGTAAGTAATCTTCATAGTTTGCTGTAATCATCATTGATCGCCAGCTACAGTCCAGGCGGTTGAACTTCAGCTGTTTTTATCCTCAGCAGGGTTGGCTATTTGGTTAAGAGAGTTGGCCATAGTCATCACCCATTGACCATAAGCCAGGATTAAAAAATTCTCCTATTCTCAGTGATCAGTGTATGGTGGCTGAACAGCAAGTGTCTGTTTTCTCTGCAGGTTGTTTTTGCTACACCTGGCATGCTTCATGCTGGATTGTCATTACAAATCTTCAAGAAATGGGCTTCAGATGAGAAGAACATGGTTAGCATCTCTGCCTTTTTGTTTCTTTCAGCAATAGTTGCATTAACTTAAAATCTGCTAACTAGAAAATCCTAAGTCTTTTCCTATTATTGTTAATTTATACGAACTCAACACCGTGTGGCTGTTCATAGGTTGTAATTCCTGGGTACTGTGTTGCTGGCACTGTGGGTCACAAAGTGCTGTCTGGACAAAAGAAAATTGAACTGGACAAGAAAAGTGTTGTAAGTAATGCTAGTATTGCTAATTGAAGACACCTTGCCACTTAAGTTGCAAGGGAACTCCAAAGGTTCCAGGTTCAATCAATCAACAGAAAGAAAGAGCAGATTAGAGTATTTGAAGATGCAGTGTATTACAATCCCCCACTTCATGTCATTCATATGTTTATTTTGTGTTTATTATTATTTTCCCCTAAGATTGATGTCAAGCTGTCAGTTCAGTACATGTCATTCAGTGCACATGCTGATGCAAAGGGAATCATGCAACTCATCCGGCAGGTCAGCAGAATTGATTTCCAACAATTTCTAAGAATTCAAAGTTTTCTTATATTTTCTGCTTTAACAAGGTATTTATAAGACATTTTACAATGTCAAGTCAAGATGGCGGGTCGGTTGTGGGCGATGTGCTCTGTGATTATTTTATTCCAGACGACTCTCCTGGTCGACAAGTCAACAAATATCATTATGAATCCATCTTATGAGAACAGCGACAGTCTTCTGGCCTATCTGAAGTCTGGCAAATCTATTTGTTTGTTATTTTTCACGGAAAACTTCTGCACACTTTGAATGCAGCTCATAATCCTCAGAAGCGGATAATAAATCTCAGAGGGAGAGTACCTTATTATTCTAACTCCTCTGCATCATTCAATATTGAGCTCCTGAGAGCAGGGGATATCGAGTCAAACCCAGGCGATGTCAGAAATCCATGTTCTGTTTGCAACAAAACCATTGCAAGGACTCACCGAACGCTTCGCTGCACCACGTGTTGTCTTTACTCGCACATCAAGTGCGGAGATGTAACACCTATGGCATATCGTGAAACCATAGCTATGTCAAACTATTACTGGGTCTGCCATTCCTGTATAATTAGATCGGCAATGCCTTTCTCCGACGTTGAAGATGTTGATTTTCTACAATTATTTCAGGATGGCGAAGGAGATATCAACAACCAAGATGGCGGCTGCCAGAATCACAACCTGGCTAATGACTCAAATCCTGCGTCATGGTATAAGGAAAATATTCGCTCGCGCTATAAGTTTAATCTAACTATAGCCCATCTAAACATCAATGCACTTGTGAACAAAGTCGATGAAGTCAAATCCATCCTAGACGAATGTTCATTTGATATTCTGTTCCTCGCTGAAACAAAATTAAACAGTACTATCGGTAATCTTCCGGATCACCCCAATTACCGGATTATATGGAAAGACAGGTCAAGAAATGGAGGAGGAATTATGGTATATGTGAGATCTAACATAACAGTAATAAGAAGACGCAAGCTTGAACCAGCTAATATCAAATCCCTGTCTCTTGATGTAAGGGGAAACAATGGTGTTTATTTCATGATCTGTGCATGTTACCGCTCACCAGGTAAATGCAAACCTACAGTCTTCCTACGCTCAATGGCCACTACTCTCGAGCTGATGTACAATTTAAGACGGGAGATCGTTGTGATTGGTGACCTAAACTTCGACCTGTGTTCAGATCACAACGACATCAAGAAATTTAAGGAATTGTGTGATCAGTTCCAGTTGACAAATTCAGTTGAAAAGCCCACTAGAGTTACGGAGTCTACAGCTACGTTACTTGATCTTATTCTTTCCAGCCATCCTGACCATTATGTAAAAAGCGGTTCACTTCACTTGGGCATTAGTCGCCATGATTTGATATACACCGTGCATAAACAGAGGCTTCCTAAACCTCCTCCAAAGCAAATTTCTTACCGAAGCATGAAAAACTTTGACACTGAATCATTTATTCGTGATCTTGAGAATGCCCCGTGGGAAAGTGCATATATATTTGAGAATGTTGATGATATCTGGTCCCACTGGAAAGGCCTGTATAATGAAGTGCTTGATTTACATGCACCTGTTAAGAAGATTCGAGTACGGGGAGACCAATTGCCATGGATCACACCTGAGATAAAGCTTAACATCTCTCGTCATTGCCAACTGTATAGAGCCTTCCGTAAGAACCGTTCGGCCGAAAACTGGGATGCCTTTAAAAGACAAAGGAACAAGGTTACCTCACTAAAGTGCAAAGCCTTACGTGGCTACTTTGTTAGCGCAAAGTCTAATCATTCTTGCCCAAGGGGATTCTGGAGAAAACTGAGGCCTCTCTTACCAAACACGCGTGGGTCCCACTCGGGTAAAATAACTCTAATTGAGAATGGTCAAGTTCATAATAAACCCCGAGACGTGGCTGAGATATTTGACAACTATTTTGCCGATTCAGGTCTAAGACGTTCATTGACTCTTACTGAATCTGAGTTCGACAAACTTCCCAGTGAAAACTTAATCAATGAAATAGTTAAGGACCAAGATCAAGAGCTCTCCTTTAGTTTCCAGGCTGTCTCTGTTAAATATGTGTTGGACCTGTTATTACATCTAAATGGATCCAAGGCAACTGGTGTAGATGGTATTCCCCCGAGGCTTCTGAAAGCATCAGCCCCTGCCTTGGTGGCCCCCTTGACTCGCTTGATAAATTATTGTCTTGAACAATCTTGCTGGATTAGTGAATGGAAATCTAGTAACATCAGCCCAGTGTTTAAAAAGGGCTGTGAAGCCACCAAAGTCAATTTTTGCCCCATCTCAATCCTACCCTGTGCATCCAAGATCTTCGAACGAATCATGTATAATCAAATGTACAACTACTTTGTTTCATGCCGTCTACACTCTGACAGTCTGTCTGGCTTCCTAAAGGGGCATTCTTGTTGCACGGCCCTGTTGAAGATTACCGAGGACTGGAGAGAAGCATTAGATGAGAGACAAACAGTTTCTGCGGTGTCTATAGATCTGAGTAAGGCATTTGACACTATATGCCACTGCCTCCTGTTAAGAAAGTTGGAGGCATATGGGGTTCTGGACCACTCCCTTGAACTGATCCGCTCTTACCTTATCAATCACAAGCAACGAGTCAAAATAGAAAACACCTATTCAAGCTGGCATGTAGTCCAGTGTGGTGTCCCGCAAGGATCTCTTCTGGGACCGCTTTTGTTTAATATATACATCAACGACATAACCCGTATTACCAAGAATATGGAATTGAGGCTCTACGCAGATGACACAACCGGTTATGCTGCTAGTAATTCACCCGTGACCTTTGAATTCTACATAAACAGTGACCTGGTGCGATTGGCACAATGGCTTGAAGATAACTACCTCACCATCAATGCCACTAAGACACAGGCTATGATTGTTGGTAAATCCAAGTATAATTATGAGCTCACCGTAATGTCAAATAATATTCTGGCTATTGATGAGCTTAAGTTGCTGGGAGTGACAATTGACAACAAGCTCACTTTCTCTTCACATATCAAATTGGTTCTTAGTAAAATTCATGCAAAGATGGCTGCCTTGTGCAGAATTAGGAATTTTATTGACAGTAACACAGCGCTTAAATTATATAAGTCGTACATTCTACCTCACTTTGACTATTGTAGCCCTCTTTTAATAGGAATTAATAACACTTTATCAGATAAGTTAGAACATACCAATTATTTTGTGCTTAGAACTCTCTTCAATCTACCTAAGTCCATTAGTTACGAGCAGATCCTGTAGCAGTACAATTTAGATTCTATCAAACATAGGCGACTGGTCCAAGCTCTCACACTTGTGTACAAAGGCTATCCTAATTATGTAAGTAATATGTTTAGAATTAAAAACTGCGCTTATAATCTTCGCGGTATTGGTAGTAGACTTGACCAGCTGGCCCCCAATGCCAGTTCTAAACACAGATCTTTTTTGTATATTGCGTGCTGTCTCTGGAGTAATTTACCTTCGCATGTTAGGGAGGCCCCTAACCTTAAGAATTTTCTTAGCCAACTCAAGAAAGTTAAGTTGAGCCAGGACTTGTGATTCCTACTCTGACTAGATTTTATTGTAGCTGATAGTATAAATGGTTTAAAATTTTTTTTTACTAATTCTTAGTCTTTTTTACAATTTCTTAGCTTATAGCTATTGTAGATACATGTACATTTTTGTAACAAGTCTTTTTCTTAGACTCATCAATGTCACATGTCTAAATAAAGTTTTTCAGTTTTTTTTTTCTGTTCAGTTTATATACAAGAGCATGGGAATACACACTTGAAAATGGGTAATTGTGAAGAACAGCTCCCCAGAAGATATTGTCGGCTGACTGTCGGTCAACTGTGGGCCGACTGTTGGCCAACTGTTGGCCAACAGTCGGCCGACAGTGATTGCACAGCAGTAACAGCCCATTTTCAGTAACTGACTACAACCAGATGTCACTAATCAGTGACCAATGACATCAATGAGTAATTGTTGGGTAATCAATGAGTAATCAACTGATTAGTCATTGATTATTGGCGATGATCGATGACTAATCGATGACCAGAAATTTTGTGGCCTATCGAGTACCCATTGATGACATTGATTACTCATCAATGTCATTGATTATTCATTGATGTTATTGATTACTCATCGATTACATATTGATTTTCCATTGATTACTCATTGATTACACATATATTATAATTATGCTGCACATCTATTATGCAAGGAGCAGTAAATAGCCTTGACGGAGAATTGTCGTGGTCTGGCTTAACCACAAGGGTCAACGTATTACTGAAGTTAATGAGTCTGATGCTTCAGATGTCATTGTTGTAGGTTAAATAAAAGACAAGTTTTAGCAGCTTTCTGTGTGGTACCTTGATGTAGGTAAAGGCTGCAGATCAGCATGTGTTGTTTGGAATGGTTAGGGAGAAAATGCTGGGTGACTGGTTTGGATGAGTCTTTGTCATCTCAACATTACATAGGTGTTCTCATAATCGGTCGCGTAGTTGTCTTCCTGTTTTGTCAATGTGTAACTTTTTGCATTATGTACAGGTTATGCAATAGATAACATTTGCGGAGGTACATGTGAAAAGATCAGTGACCTTAACAGATTGCTTAGGATCTGAAATTTATTTTCAGCGTTTTGAATGAAAAGACAAGGTTTGCATTGCGAGCTCACGCATTTAAAGGTGCCAGCTTGCCCATTTGTTTTGAATGCGCTTCTGACTAGAAAGTTACCTACATTTCTGTCTCGTTTGAATGAAATCAGTGGTGGTTGAGAAAAGATTCTAGTAGTTTCGGGATCATTTTGCAATATTTAAAAGATATTAAGAATATTTGGTTTTAACTGAGTTGTGTGACTTTGCCATTCTTGTGCCTTGAAGTTGTTTGTATTTATTTATTTTTGAGTTGGTATGATTGGTGTAGCCACGAGATTATATCGATGACTAATCAGTGTCATCAATGACTAATTGATACAATCAGTGACTAATAATCGATGACTGAAAATGTTGTGGCCTATCGTTTATTCATTGATCATCAGCAATAATCAATGACAAATCAACTGATTGCCTATCGATTACCTATTGAGTACTCATTGATTTTATCAGTGTCATTGATGTCACCAATTAGTTACATCTGGCTACAAGCATTTCTACCAAGTTGCAGTTCTTTTGTTTTATTGACTGTCAAACTTGCCAAAGAATTTCTGTACCTAACAGTCACAATTAAAATCTCAGAAAAACATTGTATTATTGCTACTGTATTTGTACATATGTGTTGCAGTAAGAAACAGCTATTCAGTGACAATTTTCTGTTTCCAGGCAGAGCCAAAGAATGTTGTTTTGGTTCATGGAGAAGCAGGCAAGATGGATTTTTTAAAACAGAAAATCGAAAAAGAGTTTGGTGAGTTAAGACTTTAGGAAGCATTTGAAAGAAGAATTTACAAAATACACTGTTGAAACTGTTGTGGTAAACAGGGCAAGAGTTGGAATTTGACATGAGTCAAGCTTGTAACTAATCACAGTAACTAAATACATGTAGTGTTTCTAATTCCTTGAACAAGAATCTCAGTATGAGCTTGGTCCAGAACGTTTGAAACTGTTAACTAAAGGTGAAGTGTGGTCAAGGAGAAATCAGCTACAGAGCAGACAAGCAGAGTGGACATCAGGTATTCCTGGTGTGACTACATGAAATACTACCTGCTTCAGGCAAATAAGGCATCACAAAGCTAGTTAATCATGAAGAACAGCTCCCCTCCACTGACTGGCAGAGTCACCCATCTCTTGGCTGATTGTCTGTAAAGGGGAGCTGTTCTTCATAAGACACAAAGCCACACTCCTCAAGGCCATCTTTACATTTGTACAAATAGACTTCATGAATGTGATATCTTTTTTAACTCAAAAAATTGGCAAATTGCCAATTTCAGAGTTATAGGTGTGAGGCTGATTTCACTCCTTTGCTTCTTCACTCCTACCATTCCTGTACATCAGTACAATACAATACAATACAATACAATACAATACAATACAATACAATACAATACAATACAATACAATACAATACAATACAATACAATACAATACAATGTTCTTTATTTTGAGAGGGTAAATACATGATTAACCCAGTGAAGAGTTTTCTAACACATGGCCCTCTATAAAACAGAAAGAAATATATACAAATAAATTTCAAAAATACACACATACAATAATTAAATTAAATGTAACATTTAAAATGAAATTAAAAATTAACACAATATAAAAGTTTTAATTAACATAGTTACAAACAATATATATTGCAGCAAACTTGGACAATTAGGAAAAATAGCAATTGCAGTAAAGCAGGAAATGGCATGCAAAGCAGTAAAGTTCTTCGAGATGGACAACGGAATTGAGTTTTTGAATGAAAAGTTCACATAGCTTGCGCTTAAAAAAAGCAGAGAAAGAAATCAGAGCACTGACCAGCGCATGCTTCTCTTTTGGAGCTTTGAGTAAAGGTTTTCTAACAAAGGAATCAAAATCATATACATGCAAGTGATTTATAAGTCATTTTTTGATTAGCCACTTTGATTTCTTGAGGTGCTAATAAATGAAACGCAATGTGCTGATTTTAAAGCAAGAAAAATGACTGTAGCAGAGAAGGAAAATGACAATTATTTGTGAAATTGATGGAGGTCCTGAGCATGGTCACTACACAATCTTTAATATATTTTTTTATAATTATTACTTTTATTCAGGTCTTAGCTGTTACAAACCAGCCAACGGAGAGACAGTTTGCATGGCGACTATTCCCACCATCACTGTTGATATGTCACTTGGTTTGCTTAAGCGAAAAATTCAGTCTTTGGAGAGGAAAGGTCAGACATTGTGTGCCCCTTTCATGTACATAGCTCAGGACAATTAACAATTATTTGATTAGGTTGAGCATGATAGTTGAGGTTTGTGTTACCTGACAGAGCCAAAGGAGGAACAGGAGTTTCCAGAAAGGTTTTTAAGAAAGCCCACTCTAACTTACTTTGAACTTTTGGCTGATCTCTGTACCATGAGATAAAACCAAGTTCTGCAAAAGACATCTTGAAAAGCTTCAGCTAGAACATTGTATCTTGTCAATGTGTACAACTATTGTTTGCAAAATAGCGTCATTTCTATTGTTTAACAACCATTGCCTGTAGGAATGACGAAAAAAAACATAGTGGCTGCAGGAATACATTGTATGCTTGTTGCCAGTGAAAATTGTACCACAAATGTATAATAATGAACCTTGCCAATTTCAGGTTAGTCTGTATTTTAATGTTGTTTCAGATTCCAAGAGAGCCAAACTTACTCCACATAACAATCATCTCCCATTACAAGGTGTTCTGGTTATGAAAGACACAGTGAGTTTAATGACATTTTCATGTCTTTCTCTGTAAAGTAAAAAAAGGTAAAGGTTAAGAAACTTCATTTATACATGGTTACAATATATTTAAAGCTGCAAGCTTGTGGGGCCATGTGGCAAAAATGTTGCTTTGAAGAGGGTAAAACTGGAGTACCCGGAGAAAAAACCTTTTGGAGTAGAGTAGAGAACCAACAAACTCAGCCCACTTATGACGCATAGGCCAGGCCAACCCTGCTCCTCTGTGGTAATATATTTCCCTAAAACCATTGTGTTTCTTTCTAAATAGTCTCTAAGATTACTGGAACCGGGTCAAGCCATGAAGGAGCTGGGACTCACTGAACACAAGCTTCGCTTTACCTCATCAGTTGCTATGGAGACCACGGTACCATTTCATGTGTTTGTAGAAAGACTGCAATCACAGCTTGAAAGGTAAGCAAGTTTGCTCATAATTTAGAAAAGGGTGATGTACTGAAAGCACTCTTCAGGTGTTGAAAAGAAAGAAGGGTAATTTTTTTTGGGGGGGTTGGGGTGGGTAGGGTGCTAGTACATTTAGACCTTTTAGGAACAGAGCAAAAATAAATTGCTTGTGAAGAATTTGCCCACGAACTGGGCAAATTGCTGCTTGTGAAGAATTTGCCCACGAACGAATGTGTGTTTTTTGAAGGTAATGCACTTATTCGTTTTGCTGTTTACCTGATCTGATTTAAGGCTTTTACCAAACTACTGTGTTCAACGAATGGCGGAAGGCTGTTTATCCGTGGATTCAGTCCTCATCAAGGTTTGTGTATTACCAGGTTTGCTGTATACTTCTGTACATTATTGAAACTGACATGAGATAGTCAGTTTTGGGTTTGTACCCTATGAGATCAACCAAATATTAGTACTCGCTGTGCAAAGTAGTGGAAGTTACTCTGAAATATTCATAGTTCACAGAGGCTCTCAATATTGCAAAATCGTGGCCGCTTTTGAGAAGTTACAATTACTCTTGTTGAACCAAACCATATAGAGAAACAGCAAATAATAATAAAAAAAGCAGGCCAGAGCAGAGTTCGAGTTATCTTGAAACGATTCTTTTGGTTTGAACTAACAGAAGGAGCCAATTAAGATAAGTCTGCGTAGTTTGGATCATACTGAATTTACTTCTCTCTTGAGTTCTTCTGATTTGATCTTTCCCTTGCAGATATCACCCAGTGATGATAAAAACTATAGCCATTCAAGTTGTAGAGCTCTTGTTTCCTGGACAATGCAGGTGACTCAAAATCAGAACCAAGACTCATAAGAATGATTACTAATGCAGTAACAGCAATTCCATGTGGAGTCTTTGAGAGGAAGCTGGGACGAAAGAAATTCTGTGAATTTTCTGGTGTTCTGTTTTGAACTGTGAAAGGGGGTTACTTCTCTTTTTTTTCTCCTCACTTCAGTCTTGCACGGCTTCAGGTCCAGCCCTACATTTCTTTGTACCCTGATTTATATTAACCCTTTAAGTGTCAAACAGGTAAATTTGTCCGCTAGACAGGGCTACCACTTTTAAGCTTTGCCATGTTCTCAAATTTAGAAAGCTGGTTATGATGGCCTGTTTATAGTGTTAACCAGTAACTGTTCTAGGCCTAAAGAGCCAATTAACTAAGGATAACCTTTGTTTACCCTTCCATATTGTTGTTCCTTTTCAAGCAAAACCACAAAGGACCATTTTATGCACTAATGAGCAAAGTGAAAATCACACATCTTTGTTTTAACTTCTTCTCCATTTGAAAGCAAAATTTCCTAATGACAAAACACTTTACTCTCATGACTGACATTTACCTTCGATTTTGCCTCTTGCGCCTACAGCGAATCGAGCATCAGCCATTTTATTTGAACCACTTTTAAAAGCTATTGCATTCTGGGAAATTCTGATGCCTCAGCGAAATGAATGTCCCGCCATCAACAATGTCTAGATTTTTTATAAGTGTCAAACCACTTGGACCTACTGGCAAAATATTGTAAACATTGTGTTCTTTGCAAGTTATATCTCGCCAAAATTGCCTTGCTAGGTCCAAGAATCCATCACAGAACAGCAAGAGAAACAACTTCAAGTTCTGAGCCACCATGACTCGACACACTTTTGGTTTCCCAGTTGGCATGAAATTCTCCCTTCAGAGGTTTGCCTCTACTCTCCATCCCAGCTTAATGATGCCAGCCTGGGAGCTTCTGTAGTGGAAAATGGCTTGAAAACACACTTATAAACCAATAACCTACCAATTACAACTCGTTACGGTCATGAGCAATACAGCAACGGTTCAAATTGGTGACGTCACAGTAAAACTTGAGTCCTTGGTTTTCTAGAGCAGCAAACGCTTCAAGGCAGACCTTCATACAGGACAGTTAAATACATTTTAATTACCTCCATCAAGAAAATTGCCCCAAGATTCTAAGGAATTTGAATATAATTCCATGCTTGACCATAAATTCTTTATTTATATACAAGGACAAGTGCTTGTTCTATTTGCCAATGTTCCAGGCTTTTAATATGTGCGACTTTTAGTAATTCTCTGTAAGCAGTTGATTTAGAGTTATTAAGAAGAGTTCTGAGAGCGGTGGCCATTGTCGAGAGGTTTGATTGTATTCAATCATTGCCACAGTAAGATACAGTGCGTGCATCAGTTAGTACATCATTCGCATTTAATGCTGTAGACAACTTATTTTCTCTTTCGTCAAATGATACTGTACAGCTTGATGATGTGCAGTACAAATCAGGTTTTGTGACCTGTTATTACTGTAAGCCAAAAAATGTTTGGTACTCACTGTTCATCATTCGTCAATTAAATGGCCATTGTGGGGAGGTAATTTTGGTAGCTAGGTCGAGCTTTAGTGGCTGTTGCTTTTGTGGAGACGTGACAGTTGTAGATAGGTTAAAACAAGAGGAAATGTATATGTAGTACTGTGAGGCACAAAAAGAGGCCATGGGGCAGAGGTGGCTGTTAGTAGAGGTTCAACTGTAGTTTTTAATGATCATTAGGCATCAGTATTTTCTTACCAGTAGTCGTAATTGTAACTTGTATGTAAATACAAGGCTTGAAAGAAGAGTATATTTCATTTGTATGCATGAATTGATACTGTGTTTACAGTGCACGTGAATAGAAAGTTAACATATGCCAATTTGTTTTACGTTATGACATGGCTTATATTCCCCATATTTCATTTTCAGTCGTTTTCCCCCTTTTCGTGAAGAGGAATCACTATTTGTAGGGGTTCCAAAATTCCCACTGTGGCCTGAAATTGTAGACATTTTGCACGCCGCCAAAAGGTCTCTGACATCATTCATTTGTATGTTCAGGCGTGAAACTTGGCAGAGAAGGTGAAAAAGTGTAAACCTGGAAAGTTTTGGTAGCTGGCAGCCCTGGTAGTGAATCTTGGTACTTCTCCTACATTTTTATTACACGGACCTCACAAAAACAGAGTGATGCACTCAGCTGAGTACACAAGAATGATGTCATGACTATTCACCAGACCCCAGGTCCTTGTCTACAATTTTAGAGAGAAAGACCCAACTTTTGCCACATTAGAAAATAAGTTCCTGCTAATTTTACTAAATTATTTTCCCCTCAAAATATTTCTTAAAACACCAATTTTCATATTGGAGTAAAAAAACTGGCTTTGAAATTTCTATTCATGTAAAATTTACTTTAAATAAAGCTTACATGTATGTATGTGGAGGGATCGTGCTTCAGAGCAATGACATCATTCTGTTGTCAAGCATTTTCCACAGCAAAAGCGACCACTGTTATGTAGAACATCTTCAATGCCTTAAAATGTTATTTTGATTTTATTTTTAGGAAGAAGAGTTAGGAAGTCACTTGCTGTCATTGCTACGTGACCAAATAGCTGTACCCTTAGTACCTGTGCCCACAGTCTCAAGCTGATATGATCTGTTGCTGGTCATTCTATTAGTTATGAAAGAGACTACCAAAGAACAAAGTATGAAACAATCATGTGAACAAATTGTTTTGAGAAGTTTGCAGAATGTAAACATTGAATGTCCTGGTACACGTACCTAGTGTTTATTTTTCGCCTTTGTACTCATTTTGTTATTCGATATCTACTGCATCACTATGAGATGTAATAAACATACCAAGTGCAGTTAAAACTATCATAATTTCCAACCTCCCTTTGTCAAGGCAGTGCTCTTGCCCAATATGGTTGATGGCGTCTTAAAAACGTCTTTACCTTTTTTTTTGCATTTAAAGCTTGAAATTAGCGAAAAGTGTTGCCACTCAGAGGTCACTATGTTCACTCGATCAATTTAAGAGCTGAATGCAGGGAAGGAAGGAGAGAGGGAGCAAATGTTTTGGTTTTGTCTCACATTACAGAACATTACACACAGTTTTACATACACAAGATCTGTTAATACCAAGGAATTCTGAACGAGAACCCACTGTCTTATAAGGAAAAGGTGTGCTTTTCTAAAAGCTTCAGCTGAAAACATTGTGGGCCTGAGAATTTTTTTAAAAGTTGGTTTCCTATTCATTTGTACTAACTGTTTGAGAAAACTAACCCAATGTAAAGCACATAAAATAATTTTTAGAGACTGTAATGTTTTCTGGAGTTTTGATAAACGTAGTGCCAGGCAACTTAAAGTAATCTCTCAATTGTTTGGATGGGATGCTTTTGACAGAGAAGTAGCCTATGTAAATTAGAGAACTAAGTAGAGGCCTGGATCCCTCATGGGCTCCTCAGTTTGTGTTGCACCCTGTGATTATTTGAGTCAGGTTCAGGCAACTTTGGAGGGTACTGTATTACACTCGTGATTCCTGCTGCCCTCCTCTTTTGGTGCCTGCTATGCTTGCTGCACTATCTTGGAATTGCAACATATTGGGATTTGTACCCACTTGTCCACTGAACCGAGTCCTCCTACTCGACCCCTTCCACATCTTTCTTTTGCTAAATGGTGTAAAAAAACAACAACCCACGCTTAATGACCAATATCCTTTTGTGACCAAATTTGATGTTTCCTTTGCACATTACCTGGTAAGAAACAAGTAGACATCTTCCATTTCCAGTCACCAGAAATGTGCCCGAAGTAGACATCTTCTATTTCTAGTCACCAGGAAAGTGTCGATGTTGAATCAATACATTTCAATTAATGGGTGGGCAAACCACATAGAAAAACCAAAGTCTTTATAGAGCATGGAGATAAAAGCAAAATTGGTTGCCTTGCTTTTACTACAGTAAAAAAATAAAAATGAACTTTTAGGCAAGGTTTCTGTGTTGGTCTTGAGTCAAACACACCTACAGTGTATCTTGTATTTGCGACTGCTGTCCTTTACTCCTCTGTTTGGGTAAAGGGACCATTCATTAATTAAGGCTACAGGAAAATACCTCCCTCCCCACATGGAGTGTAAATATTTTTTCAAGGGGCCCCAATTTTCTCCAGATATATTTCAGACACCCCCCCCCCCCCTCTACACACCCTCCCCCCTTATCTTCACCTTTCCTACATTCTATAATCAGGAAAATGAAAACTATGTACTTCAGATATCTGCACCCAAGTAAAGGTTTAGTAGAGCACACACAGCATGGGTGTCTAGAAGACTTTGACCTCAGACGTCAGACCACCCCAATCTGGAAAACTCAGACCCCCTTCAAAATCATACAATGTGAAAATAAATGTGGAAATAAATACATTTTCGTTGTTCAGTTCGCTGAAATATTACACCCTATATGTACAGTATTGTAAAACAAAAACACTTGAACCTTTTCGTCTTATGGTATTATAATCGGCTCTTTGATTAGAGCAGAACACCTAGAAAAATCAGACCCCCCTCCCCCAATCTAGAAAACTGAGACCCCCCTCAAAAGTATACAATTTCAGCGTACTGCACGACGAAAATTCATTTTAACCACGTTTATTATAGTTTTGAGTGGGGTCCGAGTTATCCAGATTGGGGGGGAGGGGGTCAGAGTTTTCTAGGTCGTGCTCTAATCAAAGAGCTGATTATAATACAATGTTGTTACCTTGCGATAAATGTAGGGTAGTGTAACATTTCAACGTATTGAACGACGAAAATTCATCTTACCCACGTTTTTTTTTTGCTTTTGAAATTGTATAGTTTTGAAGGGGGTCTGAGTTTTCCAGATTGGGGAGGTCTGAGTTTTCTAGATCTGAGTTTTCTAGACACCCCACATAGCATACGAGAGATCATTCATGAAAAAAATAGAAGCTTGTATTCTAATTTGTGAAATTGTCTGAGCAAGAATTGTGCAGACGATTTCATTATTGGCATTGTTACATTGACAGTTCACTATCTCATGCCAACTGTGGTATAAAGTTTGATGAACCAAGTATACACATAAGGTATTCCAAAATGTTTATTTACCAACTCTTTCAAAATCTCTATGGTCATGGTTCCAAACTTTGCAGAGAATGAATACCGCACATGAGAGCGGTTTTCAATTGAGCATCGAAAGTTAATCGCTTTTGCTTTTGTTTTGCATTGCTTGGCTCTGTGCAAAACTTGTGCCCTTTTTTTCAACCAATGAGAAGCAAAACCAATAATAATAATAATAATAATATATCACATATTGCACATTTTCTATGCAATATTCAAATGGGCATTACAACACTGGCCAGGGGACTTTGCCAGACTGCTTATAACGCAGTTTACAATTAATGAAGTTGAGTTATGAGTACCCCCGTAATGTGAATATCAAATTAAGACACACTAGGGATGGTCACTGCCAGAATTTTGTTACGTCCCTAGTGGTTCTTTTACGTCCACAAAATCAGAGAATTATGAAGAGTTGTGAGAAAACCAAACCAAACCAAACCAAAACCAATCGTCCATTTTCCTGCTCTTTGCACTGGCTGCATGTGATTGCTTTGTATTCTGATTGGCTCATTGCGATGTGTGTGTCTGTTGTGATTGACTGGAGTAATTACTTTGGTTTTGGTTTTAGGACACTCAATCAGCATCATTTTATCATCATCACATCATTTATGAAAATGATGATGATGATAAAATTTTTTCAAGCCCCTTCCTCCACCCATCAGATAAAACATTTTTGATAGCTCCCAATTTTTTTTGGTTGCAATGTTTTTTTAGGCCCCCCTAATTTTCCTCCAGTCTTCCCTGACCCAGAATTGATGAACGGTCCCTAATTAACCTTAGGACGACAATTTACACCACAGGTGAGACAATTTAACCTTTATTTAGCATTAGTCCTTAAATATGTTTAGCGATACGTTGCAATAGTGTGGAAAATACAGCAAATCCCATACATTTACTATCCACAAACGGATTGTATGGGCCCCAGTTGGGTTTCTTGGGTATCCTGTGATCAGTCAGGTCCCCAGAGCCCTTACGTGTCCAAAACAGCTGCGACCTTCGGGAACGAAATGGGAGTTTGCACGGAGAAACCGTTTTGCATACGAGGGATTACAAAAAGGGAGTGGGATCAGCCTTTTTTTTTTCGCGTGAGGTAAGTAAAATGAGTGCTGAAAAACGTTTTGCTAGGAGAATCAATTGATTTTTTAGTTTAATGGCCATTCACCCCGGGTATTAACTGTCCCGTGATGTAAGCTTATCACCTGTTTGAAATCATTTCTACTTTGCGTTTTGGTGTCTTATACATTTGCAGTCCATTCGCAGTTGTTGCCATTCTCCGTGGAAGGTTTTTCGTTAAGGCGGCTTTACAAAAGGTTTCAGTGCTTAAAAGTAGACCTCGTCTCAGTATGTTTTAAAATACCAAGACCAGGCTCTTAAATATTTGGAGCGAGCGCGTGAGAACAAGCGAAGAAAATTTAGCGGAAAATGACGGAAAAGAGAGCCTGTGAGATTTTCTTTAACGACCCCATTCCACCCACGTTCACTCAAGGTAATTCCTCTGGAACAAAATTGACAATAGATTTTTGTTCAAACTTTGTCCACTGAATATTTATCATATGAGAACTTTAATTTGAAATGAAAAGGTACCGGCCATGCTCAATTAGGAGCTGTGAGGCATTGAAAATGCCCCATTTTGGTATATTATTTGATGTTTATTGTAAGAATGTATTTCAAGTTATTGCAAAATCTTTGTGAACCAAAACTCATGAGAACAGTCCATACATTATGTTGGACAGAAATAAGCATTTATAGTTTGATTTAGACAGAAAGCTGAATCCATGATAAAAAATTTGAACCAAATTTCTTGACATGGCCACTAAACTGCAAATAGGAAAGACCACATGCAGTATTTCTGCTATTTTTCTTATTTATTCAATTTTCAGCAATAGAAAGCAGATGTCTTTTCTCAAACAAAGCTTATGATTAGATGATTACAATGACTGGAAAAAAAGGTGGGGTGCACAATATTACTCATTGGTGAGCTATAGCCATTTTTCGACTGTCAGAGCGGCGTCGACAAAACCAGGATTGGATCAGATTGGATCGGATTGGATCGGATCACGGATCAGATCGGATCGGATCGGATCGGATCACGGATTGGAAAAAGGTAATAAACAAAAAGTATATTACAATGAACATTGGAGAAATGCTGACATACTGTGACATATTGCGTGACATATAGGAGTTTAGGCCTTACTGAAAGTGATTTCCCGCCATGGAAAGTGATTTCCTGACATGTAGTCTCCTTCACGGCTGTCGTCATGGACAAAAGCAAGCGGAAGGGACGCATTATTTTATCATTCAGTTATAATTTCTTTTTTTAATATCATCTCACGCGTTTATTTACTTTTTCTATATTTGATATTATTTTAGAAAGGGCAAGAGAAGAGACGAAAAACGAGGTGGGGAGTAACGTTTTTTAGATGTGACGATTAAACTTTAGTGTACTAATATAACCACTGTGACCAAAAATATGCTCGTTGATAAATTATTTTATATGGAAAGCGACAAGTATTTTTTTCAGCGGCGCGAATGACCAGAACGGTGTCAGACGGGTCGAGCACGTACGTTGCCATTACAGTCTGGAGGCTTTTGTCTGGGATGTTTCAATGACGGTCGACCTGATTTTAGACTTAAAGACATTTTTTCGAAAACTTAAGACCGTAAATCGAATTCTATTCTACACACCGAGAAAACTCATTTTAAGAAAATGCCTAGCCCTCTGGGTTTTCCTAAAAGCTCCGCTGGTGAATTCGCGCCGCTGAAAAAATACTTGTCGCTTTCCATATAAAATAATTTATCAACGAGCATATTTTTGGTCACAGTGGTTATAGTATATAATTATTAAAAGAGCCAAGGGGTTTGTAAAGATTATTATAATATTACAATACGAAAAATACGTGATGATTTCACAACTAGGTGGCCAAAATTATTGTGTGATCTCTGACTGTTCATCACTGAGTTCCATATACGCATGGAATTTAAGTCGGTTGGCGTGTAATAATTGCGATTTAGGTTAAGAGGAGCTGAGCGAGTTCATAGAAGAAGCCAACATTGATTTAACTAAATAAATCGCTCGTGTACACTACACTTAATCGTCACATCTAAAAACGTTACTCCCCACCTTGTTTTTCGTCTGTTCTCTTGCCCTTGTTAAAATAATATCAAATATAGAAAAAGTAAATAAACACGTGAGATGATATTAAAAAAAGAAATTATAACTGAATGATAAAATAATGCGTCCCTTCCGCTTGCTTTCGTCCATGGCGACAGCCGTGAAGGAGAGTACATGTCGGGAAATCACTTTCAGTAGGGCCTACCGTGGAGCATGAAAATTTTGCGGGTTCTAATTTTTGCGAGTTTTGCGGATTGACCTCGATCCGCAAAAATTAGTTTCCGCAGAAAAAAAAAACGCAAAATAAAACGCCGCAAAAATTAACTCTCCTCTGTCAAAATAAAAACTCTGCTTTTAATGGACTTGTGCCACTGGGGCACATGTTTGAGTGGTGCTTCTGCGGCGGCCTGCACAGATGTTGTTTCAATTCTTGAAACTTCAACTGAACAAGAAAGTGTTATTATTATCGACTGAGTCTGTCTCATTGTGTTACAGTAGGGCATAGTTTTGCATTTTATAGGCTGTTCCCAGTTAGATCTCAAAGTTTAATACACCATCTTTTGACTCAAAATCCCCTCTGCATTCTGACATTCATACTGCTTTCTTGTAAAATGATAATTGATAATATCGGTCGTGGAAAACCTCATTGCTGTATAATTTAACGAAAGAGTGTTTTGTTGTACATGGTAGGGATACGGTAGGCTTTTGTTTTGTTTTGCTGTTGTTCAGTCCCTTTGTGCAGTAAGATATTACAGTGATTACCGTATTATTCTCCATTAAATATGTAAGTAGAGTGAACTTTGACTCAACATACCGTAAGATAAAAGTTGAAAATACGATATTAAGGTTTCTTCCACTTAAATATTCTGCTACTTGAACAGAGAATCGCATAAATTAGTTCCCACTGGAAATTTCAGTCATCTCGAACCGCAAAAATTTGTTCTGCAAACCACAAAAAATCGCCAATCTGCAAAATAAAACTCCTGCAAAAAATTTTCATGGTAAGCTCCAATATGTCACAGTATGTCAAGCATTTCTCCAATGTTCATTGTAATATACTTTTTGTTTATTACTTTTTTCCCATCCGTGATCCAATCCGTGATCCGATCCAATCCGTGATCCGATCCGATCCGATCCGTGATCCGATCCGATCCGTGTTCCGATCCGATCCGGATTTTGCCGACGCCGCTGTCAGAGCCCAATTTTAAGGCAGATCTGCCATGTTTTCAATGTACGCCTGCATGAGCATGTGCTAAAGGATGTCATAAATTACACGCAGTAAGGATGTGCGATGCAAATGTGAGAAATCACCTTAATTGGATTTCTCCTGATCTCCTGGCATCCACGTTTATGATATCGTGACTCCTTCCTCCAAGATTCTGAGAACCTGTAACTCCCTGTAGTACTGCAGCAAATTTTGCATTTTCAACATCTCACATTCTATAGCCCCGACTAAACAATCAAACATTTCCATCCAACGAATGAATAAAGGGGATTAGTTTCTAAAGAAACTGTGGTGCTGTGTCGGTGGGGGAGTGAAACACGAAAATTTGGTTTATCAACGGAGTTGATAATGTAAATTGACCACTGTACAGGGATTCGATTAGCTGACGTTTTGAGCGTTAGCCCTTCGTCGGAGCGAATGGAGGAATTGTGGGTTGTGTGTGGTTTATATACAGAAAATGGAGCTACGCTATTGGTGGTAACATGGTAACATGAAAAAACGTGATTTTTCCAACAAATCAGAGGAAATGTACCATTTTTTCGAGAAACGCGGCTATCCTGATTTTGTGGTTCAATCGGGCCATCACCACGCTCAGCAGATTGATCAACAGTCAGCACTACAGACGTCACAAAAGGAAAAGAATGACAGAATTCCATTCACCCTCGCATTTCACCCGCATAATAACCCAGTTAAAGCCATCATTCTTAATAACTTTAAGATACTGCAAAATGATCCAGAAACTGCTAGAATCTTTTCGGAACCACCGCTGATTTCATTCAAACGCGACAAAAATGTAGGTAACTTTCTAGTTAAAAGCGCATTCAAAACAACTGAACAACCTGGCACTTTTAAATGTGCGCGCTCGCGATGCAAAACTTGTCCTTTCATTCAAAACACTGACAAAATATTGGGCCCTAAGCGATCTGTTAAGATCACTGATCGTTTCACATGTACCTCTGCAAATGTTATCTATTGCATAACCTGCACATTATGCAAAAAGTTATACATCGGCAAAACAGGAAGACGACTAGGTGACCTATTCCGAGAACATCTTCGTGATGTTGAGAAAGATGACAAAGACGCATCCAAACCTGTCGCTCGGCATTTTAATCTCCCTAACCATTCCAAACAACACATGTCGATCTCCAGCCTTTCCCTACATCAAGGTACCACGGAAAGCAGTAAAAATCTCGAGCAAAAACTGATCTTTCAAATTGGCACTCTTAATCCCCACGGTATCAACGAGCGCTTTTCAATCAATTAATTTATTCCTGTTTTTCACGTTACCATGTTACCACCAATAGCGTAGCTCCATTTTCTGTATATAAACCACACACAACCCACAATTCCTTGACTCGCTCCAACGAAGGGCTAACGCTCGAAACGTCAGCTAATCGAATCCCTGTACGGTGGTCAATTTACATTATCAACTCTGTTGATAAACCAAATTTTCGTATTTCCATCCAACATTGTGTTGTGTGAGCATGTTTGACCATTTAGCTGCCTCTCTCAACATTGTATTTAAATGGTTTTCCATGTTTGACCTACACCAAACATTTTCCTCCAATGTTTAAGCATTGCGAAGAAATAATCGTCTAGCCACCCGCAACCAACAGAGCGTGTACATAACATCGAAATTTCAGCAATAATACACAAAAATCATTCTGTGAACTCTGTCTTGTGTTTGGTCAAGCATTGTTTGTCTGTTTAGCCACCCAATGTTATATTTGACAAGCAAGATGTTGGATGAAAATGTATGGTTTTATCTTCTTAAGCCCCAGCTAAACCATCAAACATTGGATGAAAATGTTTTATGTAGATCAAACATGGAAAACCATTTAAATGCAATTTTGAGAGAAGTATTTGTATGAAAATGTTTGATCGTTTAGTCGGGGCTTTAGACTTCATCACCAATGCTATGAAAGTGTTTTGAGTATTTTCACTTGAGTGCAAAGTGTTGTAATATTAAACTCTTGCAGAACCCGTTTGACACGATAATGAACACGTCTTTCCAACGTGGCAAATTTCAGGATGGATATAGTTTCTTTTATATCTTGAAAATCTCGAAGAAAACAAAAATCTTGGATTCATCCAAGGCACATAAACCATGCTTGCGTGCATGATGCTGATCAAAAAGAATGACAACTGCACTGTGGGAGTTGATGTTTCCTGTCAATGCTGTCAAGATTGACCAACCAATACCAGAACCGGTGCATTGAAGAAAGTCTTACAGGCTCTCCTTTCACCCCCTCCCCCACCGTCCCCGCATGACTATCTTCCCTCATTCTTTGCTCATTGTTTAGTGTTTCACCCATCGCTTGCCCCAAATGTCTGAGAGCCTGGAACAGGCTACACTGTCATGTACCATCTAACTTAAAGGAGCATGGTCAGAATATTTTGGGTCATTGTTAGAGTGAGAAGATTATTCACTCAATTAATGCAAAACAGTGAAATAACAGGGAAGATGAGCACCAAAGAGACAAGAATAAATGCAAATATGGCAAGGATGGTGAAGGGTGGAGAAGATTGAAACGGATTACAAATTACGTTGCCTAAATTTTTCAAAAACGTAATTTCTAATCTGTTTCAATCTTCCCCATCCTTCACCATTCTTGCCACATTTGCATTTATTCTTGTCTCTTTGGTGCTTATCTTCCCTGAAAATTTGTTATTTCACTGTTTAGCATTATTTAAATCCATTTTTTTATCTCTGTAATAATTACCCAAAATATCGTGACCGTGCTCCTTTAAAATGAAAATATGTTTGTTGTTGTCATCTGAGTTTACATGGAGGCATATTTGACATTGGAGGCATATTTGACAACAGCATTGTTGGTTTACTTAGCCATGCATAAAAATGGTAAATCAGCCTGCCAACTCTCCCGGATACAGAATGAATTTCCCAGTTTCCCTGACAGGTCATCAAATCCCCTGGATAAAAGTGACTTGGAAACTTAATTTTTAAAAGAAGCTAGGATCATGATTGAAAATTGTCCAAAAATCCAAGAATAATCAAGTTATAACTGCTTTTGAATGCATGTTTCACCAAATCTGCCACAAACTTTTATGGATAAATGTTCAATGAATTAAAAGCCCACAGCATAAATGCGCCAGTTTCCTGCGAATGTTGAGCCAACTGAAATGTTGAATAAAAACTTGAATTTATAGCATTGTTATCACTTCAGTTATTCCAAGACAGGGGTGGGTTGAGGGTATGGATTCAATATTGGGGAGGAGCTGGGAATATTTTTGTGTTTGGAGGGGGTTGCATGGATTTTTTGGGAGGGAGTGGGTGGTGGTAAATAATTGGGGAATGGCACAAGAAAAAGTGTCCTGATTAATTTTCAGGTTGGCATCTACATGTATGGATGAGCTCATGTTTCATGTTCAAATGATATCTGCATAACCTCTTTCTTTCTGTCAATAGGCCCTTTGCATGACCGTGTCACATGACTTTGTCAATCATAAAAAGAAAGGTTGTGGTAAAAAATGGAAGGGGCATGATAAAATATGTAAGACTGCCAGTTTTGAAGCCGCTGACATTTACCGGTAGGTGAGAGATTTTACTGTGATTTTAATGCTTAAAAAGTTAACGGAGACTTATGTGGAAAAAAAGCTGCTGGATTCTTTTCAATTTTTCAAATGTTCAAATGACTCTAAAATGTCGCACTAAAGATCAATGACCTCAAAAGTGACCATTATTTCGTGCCATGATCATTTTTTTATGATTAACAATGTCGTGACACAGTCATGTAAAGGACCTATTACAGGAACTCTCCTATTTAAGCCTCCATGGAGACTATTTAGGAGGT